>CM032228.1:200010000-200405000 GCA_019009955.1 Riptortus pedestris | reverse complement strand
CGTTACACCGTAGTCATATATTTAAGCTATTCCCTTTTCCTAACAATTAAGATTACTACAATGTTATCAGTGTATTCGTAATACTCTTCCATTTTAATACTGGGAGGACACAACTCCTAGCTTATACACAGGTTAGAGTGTATATATAGTGGTGAATATATGCCAGATAAAGTACAATCACTTCTGCTCCACTGCTTCCAACCTCACATTGGTTTTAGCTTAATTTATTATTATTTATTAAAGGCCACTTTCTGCTACTATGGCTAATTGGAATATGATTACATGTGGTTTGATGCTTATACTTTTATTGCAGTAATGTAGAATTATTCTCAAAAATGTGTTTTGATCAAAAGTTGCTTGATAATGAAATAATATAAAGGACGAACGCTAGGAGGTGGGGGGGGGGCGAATATTAGGGGTTTGAACCAAGTTATTTTTGGTATTTATTAACACTGCTCCGTTAATATGTTATACTATACTGAACGTACAATGTACCATTATAAATATAAAATTTACTTTATATTCATTATACTTTGCAGACATAAGATAGAGTTTGTTGTAATAATGTTTATTATATATATATATATATATATATATATATATATATATATATAAAATAGATGTCATCGTTGTGCTTTGGATCGCTTTCGGGCAAAGGAGCTTTTATTCAACTATGGTTTGGAATAGATAATAAGTACTATCCATGATTATAAATTATATGGTACATGATGTTTTGAAAAAGATACATTCTCAAGAGAAAAGAGAGAAATATAAAAATATTCTAGAAATTATTAGAGGCTGAATGATGATGAGGCTTTACTATGCAAAATATTTTTACATTTTCCAGTATCAGTGTTAAGGGTTTATATCTGAATATCTAGTAACCAAAACGAACTTATAGAATCTTATAGAATTACGAAAAAATGTATAGAACCAATCTTATTGCAAATGTAATGTTCTATAAATGTTGTTTTATACATTTTTTCACTATCATAATTATTAACAAAGGTATTTGCATTTTTTTTATTTTCGACCTACAGTAATTCCCCACTCCTACTCATTCCATATTAACAATAAGCTGTTATGTCATGAAGCACATTATTTGAAGCCTAAATACCAAATATTGTTCTCATTGAACTTATACGTTTTATGATAAATGCAAATAAGTGGCGCAGCTGGGAAATTTGCTCAGCGTGACAGCCTTTTATTTCAGTGATACCATTCTTGATATAGTTTCATGTAAAAATGCTATCCACTATTATGATATTTAAGACCCATAATGTTTTGAACAACGAATTGGGACTGAAGTAATTACTTCATTTAGTCTGACACAGAAATAGTATAGTGATAGTCCTTGTTTCCAGAAATCGGTAAAATGTATTAAAATTTAAAGCAACGACAGGAAATTTTAATAGATAGAGCTTATTATAGCCTTGCCAAAAAGAACTTCACACTCATTATTCAGTCAAAATATTTCCCGGGCAAAAGTTACCTTAATAATGGTACTCAATAATGAAGACTGGATGAAATCCATAATTATGATTAATATTATCCACGATATTTTGAACAGCGGACCGGATTGATCAGGAAATAATTTTTAAATGTTAATTGTTCATATTGTTTACTATATATTCATATGTATATAATCATATTTATCTCTTTGAGAACCAAATTTGAAAACCACAGGCGTGCTATTTCCATAAATGGGAAATCTGCTTACGAACTTTTCCCCCATTCATATTAACTAATTACATAAATAACAAATGAAATAAAATAATTACCTCTCATGGCTATGTTCATGTGCTTTAAGAAGCAAAAGGACAAATGGAAGAATTTCATATTATTAACATAAGAGTAAACAATTATTATTATTATTTATTAGCGTCCAATTTTTGGTACCGTGGCTAATTGGGACGGGCTATCTACAGGTTATCGCTATTTTGGGAATAAGGATTTTATTTAATGAGTCCTTCGCTAAATAAAATGCTTTAAAATGCTGCGTTCCGTTACAAATGATCGGGTATAAGCATTGAAGGCGCAAATTAACGATGGGACGGGGAGATAGCGCTATCTCCAACATCCTATTTCATGCTGACAACCCTCCAAACATGTGTAATTGCTATTTAATTTATACCAGGGCTATTGACAGATTGTCTCTTAATTGCTTTAAATTACGCCTTATCAAACCTCTTATCAGGAGTTGATGCTGACCGGGCCCTTTTAGTAAATATTAGTATATTAGCCCCTAACACAGATTATTTACACAATTATAGCATGCAGTTCCTCTATAATTTCCGCTTTATTGATTGGCGTAGATTACAAAGCGAAATTAATAGGGCATTAATGAAATATTAGTATACTATTCCCTGATATAATGTTCTCTTTATCTGATGCCATAAAACACATTTTAGTATTTATGACCTTACTTTCGTTGTAAATATAGCATAGCACGCCTGACTGAGACGCCGACTAAGTTATATCGACTGTGGTGTGGTACAAATAAATATCATATAATTTAAAACCAAAAATCTATTTTAGAAAAAATATAATTTAGAAAAAAAAATCATGAAGTTCAATGAAAACAATATTTGATATTTAAAATTCGAAAAAAGTGGTTAATGGTATAACACCTTATTGTTAATATGACATGAGTAGGAGAGGGGGTTTACTAATAGCTGGAAACCAAAAAATGAAAATATCGCAGTTAATACTTAAGATTGAGAAAAATGTATATTCTAACGTTTATAGGGAATTAACTTTGTATTAAAACCTCTATATAATTTTTCGATCCCACAAAAAATACCGAAGACTTTCTTAATTTCGCCCTCTAAATCCCGATCCCTTCAACAGTACGATTTCAGCCAAAACGAACTTGATCTTTAGTTTTATGTACAACATTTATATATCGAGTTTTGTAACGATCAAACAAAAATTGCGGCCACTAGGACATTATAAGACAAATAAACAACCTAAAAGAGGATTAAGGAAAAAACTTCCGTCGCGCAGGGGCTGGTGCACTAAACAGATTTCCAGCGTGAAGTTTAACAATAGATAAATCTACATACTAGTAACACAACGCCACCGTGAATATTAAGTGAATAAATACAAACGATAATAAGAAACCTCTCGATGGGAAACACCTGAAATATAAAGTAGAATCGATGGACATATGAAAAAAAATTTCGAAAATCGCGTCTTGAGTACGACCTCATTATCTGATTGCCCTTACGGGAAATCTGCTAACAGTCATTACTTAAAAAGACATAGGCACTCTAGATAGATAGATTAAAAAATTATAATTTTAACTAAAACAATTTAATATAACTTCTAGAAAAATACACCAATGTTCAATATAAATTTATAAATATGAAAACTAAAAACGTGATCGGGGCTCAGGTTAGCCATGCTAGTAAAAGCATTGACCTTAAACTCACATGGTAACCCTAGAGTGGCGAGTTCGATTCCCGCCTGGGCAAAGGAATTTATTTAGTTACGAAATCCACTAAATAAAATCCTCAGTCACACCCTGGCTATAAAAGGATGGTAATCTGTAGATAACCCGTCCCATTTAGCCTTAGTTGCAAAAAGTGGACGTTAATTAATAATTTAATTTTAATTTAAAAATGCGATATACACATGACACATAAATTTAAAACACGAAACCCTAATATATATAAGGAATTAAATGTTAATAAACATGACAAAAAATAATGATACAGGCGTGCCAGAGGAAGTGTACGGGAAAAAATAACAGGGAAAAGTCTTCCTGTTGATCTCATATCACAGCGTATTCCCTATTTCTATGAAAAAAGCAGATTATTAAAGGTTGTGGTGGGGGGGGGGAGGGTTACTGAGAGAGAAAACAAAACGTAAGATTTCAGCCGTTAACGAACTTGATCTTTTTTTTACATAAAATGCTTAAATATCGAGTTTGGTAGCGATTAAAACAAAAATTACGACCGCTAGAGCAGACAAATATATAGATAGGTATTATATATATATATATATATATATATATATATATATATAAATATATATATAACTAGCCAAGGTACCGCCTTCGCTCGGAAAATCATTTGAGGCGGAAAGATTCTATTCTATTAGCAGATTTCCCCTTAAGGGAAATCAGCTATTGAGGTTGTACTCATGACGGAATTTTCGAAATTTTTCTTCAAATGTCCATCGATCCTACCTAGTAGATGACGAAAATGAGGTCCGTTCAAAACTGTATATATATATATATATATATATATATATATATATATATTTGTCTGTTACCGCTCTAGCGGTCGCAATTTTTGTTTGATTGTTACCAAACTCGATATTTAGTCGTTTTATGTAAAAAGAAAGATCAAGTTCGTTAACGGCTGAAATCGGACCAGTGGGAGGGGGGGTTTAGAGGGGAGGAATTTTGAAAATTCGAAATATCTCCGTTACTATACGTCGGATCGAAAAATTGTACAGAATTAATCTTATTGCAAATTAAATTTACTTTAAATATTGTTATATACATTTATTCTCTATCTTGAATATTAACCGAGATATTTGCATTTTTCAGTTTTCAGCCATCAGCAAACCGCCACTTCTACTCATGTTTCATACACAATACTCTGCTTCATAATAAATCACATTATTCGAAGTTTAAATACCAAAAATTGTATTCAAGAGACCTTTATTAAACGAGATACATGCAAATATGTCCTGGTGACTCCCCCCCCCCCCCGTCTTAAGGTTTTGGACTACAAAAATTTGATTGATTGAGATAACAATTATTCTGACTCATTATTAATTACAGTACTAGATATAGTGAATAGTTCTCAATAAAATTAATATGTTATATTCTTAAATATTTCAGTAATTGTTTTTGTTTCCGGTGTGAGGCGGGCTTACATTTCTAACCTAATACTTCCTGTCGGCAGGTTATTGAAATTGGATGAAACATTTCTTATTTCCGTTTGTATTTATTCACGAAGTTTTTGTGTTACCAGCATGTATATTTATCTATTACTAAACTTCACGAGGGAAATCTGCTTAGTTTACGCAGCCCCTGCGTGACAGACCTTTTTTTTGGAATGCTTCTACGTGTACAACTGCTCTTCCCGTCTGGGCGCATTTTTTTCCCCGTAAAGGGTCTGTTGGGTGATCTATAGAAAAAAAATTTTAGTTTTGAAGAATAAATGAAAATAAGTCTCTAAACATTCCCTCTCCACTGTTTGACACTCCGTGAATAATTCAAATCATTATCATGGATAGCATTTATTATAATTAAATATCATCAATAATGTACGGCATTGGAAATACAATCTAGCTAATATACCCGGCGATGCCCAGGAAATCATCGTTCACTGACTAATGATGGTATTTTTATATTTTTTATAGAAAATCGTTGAAAAACCAATGGGAATCGGAATATCGCAATTTTTAGCTCCCCCTAAAGGGAAATTAGCTATTGAGGTTGTACTCATGATGCGAGTTTCGAAAAATGTCTTCAAATGTCCATCGATCCTACCCAGGAGATGACGAAAATGAGGTCCGTTCAAAATTGTATATATATATATATATATATATATATATATATATATATATATATATATATATATATATATATTTGACTGTTATCGCTCGAGAGGTCGCTATTTTTGTTTGATCGTTACCAAACTCGGAATTTAATTGTTTTATGTAAAAAGGAAGACCAAGTTCGTTAATGGCTGAAATCGGACCAGTGGGAGGGGGGGGGGGGGTTTAGGGGGGGGATTTTTGAATTAAAAAATATAACCGTTATAATGCGACATAACAAAAAATTTTATATAATGAATTTTATTTAAAATTAAATTGACTATAAATATTGTTCTATACATTTATTCTGCATCTTGAATATTAACCGAGATATTTGCATTTATATTCTCCGTGTGGTCGGCAGAAGTCGGCTATGTTCGGACTTTCCACCGAGAGCTCTGGCGGCCGTTTCCGTAACTATTCGTCCCTCTTGAATAGGTTTAGAGGTTTCTTACTACTACAGTTGTTATTAGGCAGATTTCTCTATTGTAAAACTTCACGTGGGAAATCTGCTTAGTTTACGCAGCCCCTGCGTGACCGACGTTTTTTCATTTCAGGCCTCCCTTATAACCCCCACTCCCGTTTGGACCTAAAAATTTTAATATATCTTATAATCATGGAAGAATTAATGGTAATTCACATTCCGAGTTTTGCTTCTGGCTTCCGCTATAGTGTTTAGCGTATAACTCATTTATACTTAGGTATACAACAAAAGTGTATATAACAAAAGATACTCTAAATAACAACATAAACAACTTTTGTTATGTGCATATTTGCCAAAAAAGCAATAGGAAACGAAATATAGCAATTTTTAATTTCACTCCTCCCATATAACCCCCACTCCTGATCGGCTCAGAGAATATTAACATAGCCTAAAGTCTAAGTTGGGTTAGTAGTAATATACAAACCAAGTTTCATAAAATTCGGTTCAGCCGTTTATGCATGAAAAGGTAACAAACAAACAAACAAAGAGACACGAAAGAAACAAAATGCAGTTATGGTTCTATGACATGTGAAATGAAAAGTTATCGTGCAGTTTCGAGAATAAAATCAATGAACAGACAGAGGTTACAATTTTATATATATACTAGCTCAGATACCCGGCTTCGCCCGGGAATTCATTTGAGACTGGATGGTGATGACATTTTTTTGGCAAGGCTTTACTTTGCACAATATTTTGACATACCCGTCCCAGTGTTTAGGGTTAGTACCCGTCGTTTCTGTGGATTTGTTAATAATAAAATTAATTTTTTATGTAAGACTTCACTGTCCTCCATATTGTCATATTTCCCGTTTCCTGTGCATTATGCAAAGAATTCAATTATTAAGGACAAAATATTAACATACATTTGAATTAATTTTTCCAGGTGAGAGGTACCTGGTAGTTCATATTGAAAAGAATTGTTGAGCAAATTTCTCTAAATAACAAAATAAACAACTTTTGTTATGTGCATATTAGCTAAAATCCCAATAGGAAACGAAACATCACTATTTTAGCAGATTTCCCTTAAGGGAAATCAGCTATTGAGGTTTTACTCATGATGCGATTTTCGAAATTTTTCTTCATCCATCGATCCTACCCAGGAGATGACGAAAATGAGGTCCGTTCAAAACTGTATATATATATATATATATATATATATATATATATATATATATATATATATATATATATATATTTGTCTGTTACCGCTCTAGCGGTCGCAATTTTTGTTTGATCGTTACCAAACTCGATATTTAGTCGTTTTATGTAAAAAGAAAGATCAAGTTCGTTAACGGCTGAAATCGGAGCAGTGGGAGGGGGGGGGTTATCGAAAATTCGAAATATCTCCGTTACTATACGTCAGATCGAAAAATCGTACAGGATCAATCTTATTGCAAATTAAATTTACTATAAATATTGTTATATACATTTATTCCCTATCTTGAATATTAACCTAGATATTTGCATTTTTATGAAATTTGGGCCGATAACGGATTTTTGAATTTCCCGCGAAAAGCTAGTTCGGCCCTTTGCCGTAACCGTTTGGCTCTCCTATGGGGATTTCTCTACTGTATAACTTCACGTGGGAAATCTGCTTAGTTTACGCAGCCCCTGCGTGACGGACTTTTTAATTTCAGGCCTCCCTTATAACCCCCACTCCTGCTCGTCCCTAGAAATGTTAGTATGGCTTATTATAAGGAAGGCGTTACTGCTAATACACATATCGTGTTTCATTTAGTTCGGTTGAGTCTTTTGTGCCAAATAAAATTGTTGACTCCCGCTATAATTTTTAGCGTATAACGCCTTTATACTTCGGTATACATGATAGTGTATATAATAAAAGTTTCTCTAAATAAAAAAATAGACAACTTTTGCTATGTGCATATTTGCCAAAACCCCAATAGGAAACGAAATATCACTATTTTTAATTTGAGGCTTCCCTTATAACCCCCACTCTTGCCGGTCCCTAGAAATGTTAGTATGGCTTATTATAAGGAATGCGTTGGCGCTAAATCACATACCGAGTTTGGTTTAGTTCGGTTGAGTTTTTTGTGCTAAATAAAATTGTTGACTTCCGCAGTAGTTTTTAACGTATAACTCATTTATACTTAGGTATATGACAAAAGTTTATATAACAAAAGTTACTCCAAATAACAACATAAACAACTTTTGTTATGTGCATAATGCCAAAAATGCAATAGAAAACGAAATATTGCTATTTTTAATTTCAGCCCTCCCTTATAACCCTCACTCCTGTTCTGCTCAGAGAATATTAACATAGCCTAAAGTCTAAGTTGGGTTAGTAGTAATATACATACCAAGATTCATAAAATTCGGTTCAGCCGTTTATACGTGAAAAGGTAACAAACAAACAAACAGACAGACACAAAGAAACAAAATGCAGTTATGGTGTCTATGGCATGTGAAACGAAATGTTATCTTGAAATTTCGCGAAAAAAATCAATGTACAGACAGAGGTTACAATTTTGTATATACTCGTACATATACAGATTTTGAACGGACCTCATTTTCGTCATCTCCTAGGTAGTATCGATGGACATTTGAGGAAATTTGTTAAAAATCGTGATGAGCACAACCTCAAGAGCTGATTTCCCTTAAGGGAATTCTGCAAGTAAAGTAAGTCAAAAAACATGATTTTGAGAAAACTCTGTTCAAACATTTTTTCTTTTACCTTTTTACTAACGTTAATAATAAATCGAATTAACTTGAACCACTGAGGTGGGGGGGGGCTTAGTGGGTTCCACAAGTAGAAAGATCTATTTCTTTAGTAGAAAGACTTAATGGATATTTGGTACACTTCTGCAAGCATGGCTTTAATATTCCAATGTTTTTAGTCCTCCCACCCCCACTCTTCTTTCTCCAAATTGATTCGGGGAGGTCTGATACACTGGCTGAGTATCTGCCCTGAGAAATATTTTCCTCTCTGACTGTATGATAGTATAGGGGGAGAGAGTGGCCTTCAATTTGTGCGCTATAGGAGCAATAAATAGAGACGTCATAAGGACCATATGCCCCTCCCCCACCACCTCTCAGCACCCCCCCCCCTCACGCTCTATCTCTCTCTGCCCGCTCCGAGTTCTAATTGCGAGGGCCCGGATTAAAGTAATGTCCCTCTTCCCATTAGGACCGTTATAGCGGCTTAATTAAAAGTGTAACTCCCCCTACCGTAATGGCCGACCTACCATCTACTACTCGTTTGGAAAACATATAAATATACTGGCCATATGTATCAGCTGGCCTGATAACATTTATTAATGTTTAAATCATTTTTCTATCCCATTATTTGGTTGGCTCGTCCTCCGCAAGATGCGGAATTAGCATACACCTGCAAATTTTATAAAATTCTAAAAAGTTGAAGATAATTTTAACGTTTAAAATTCAAGATGGTTTGAATAAATTGTTCTAAAAAAAAATAAATAAAATAAACCGTTCATTGGTTAAAATACATCACAAATCTATAATTTAAACTCCATTTTAATTATTTATACTTTTTAAATAAATGAATACTTATGGAGTTGTATGCTACGTCGTTTTAGCCGATTTCCGTTAAGGGAAATCAACTATTGAGGTAGTACTCATGACACAATTTTCGAAATTTTTCTTTAAATGTTCATCGATCCTACCTTGTAGACGACGAAAATGAGGTCCGTTCAAAACTGTATATATATATATATATATATATATATATATATACACACAGATCTATCTATCTATATATTTGTCTGTTACCGCTCTAGCTGTCGCAATTTTAGGTTGATCATTAAAACTCGATATTTAGTCGTTTTAAATAGAAAGAAAGATCAAGTTCGTTAACGGCTGAAATCTGACCAGGGAGAGGGGAGGGGTAAGAAGAGCAGAATTTCAAAATTCGAAATATCTCCGTAACTATACGTCGGATCGAAAAAGTGTATAGAATGGATCTTATCTCAAATTAAATTTACTAAATATTGATATGTATATTTACTCTCTATCTGGAATATTAACCGAGATATTTGCATTTTTCAGTTTTTAGCCTTCAGTAAACCCTCACTTTTACTATTGTTACATACACTCTTACTACATATACAATACTCTGTTATATAATAAACCACATTATTCTAAGCTTAAATACCAAATATTGTTTTCCAGAGACCTTTATTATACGATATACAAGCATATATGTTCTAGTGACCCCCCCCCCCCACCCACCACGTAAAGGTTTGGACTAGCAAAATTGATTGAGATATAACGTATTCTGATTCATTATAAATTACAGTACTAGATATAGTAAATAGTTTTCAATAAAATTAATATGTTATATTCTGATGTTTCAGTTATTGTTTTTTTTTTCCGTGAACCGTTGGCAGACCTGTTTGTTTACATTTGACGCCGGGAGGGAAACGATTTCTTATTACCGTTTGTATTTATTCACTTAATATTCACGGTGGTGTTGTGTTAGAAGCATGTAAGTTTATCTATTATTAAACTTCACGAGGGAAATCTGCATAGTCTCCGCAGCCCCTGCGCGTCGGACTTTTTGGAAGTTAGTATGTGTTGGATTGTCCAATCGTTTTAACATTAAATGTGTACATGTTAATTTGATGTGCCCTATTCTCAGTCTAGAGAGTATGACCTCACTGAAGTTTCAAGGAATGACCAACAACTAATTATAAATGAGTGGCAAGCAAACTGAACAAACAGAAGCGCTAATAATAAATTAGAAAGTAGACAATACTCTATTTGGGTGTGGCTATTTGTCTTATTAAAAACAACATCAAAAACAATGACTGATGTGGATACTGTTAAAGTTGTTTTGTTAATATTTAAAATTATTGAATATTTTAATTGTATTATATTAATGTAAAAATGATATTAATGTATTAAAACTATAATGAATTTATATTTGAATGATAATGGCTACACTGTGGTAATAACTTGAAGGCAGTTGTTGGTTACAATGGTGAGTCTACATGTCTGTTAAAAATTTGTTCCTTATCTGTGTCATTTTGGTTCGATCATTTATTTAAAACCTAACAGATACCAGCTTGTACTCCTAATAAATTAAATAAAATGTTTGGTTGCATTTCATTTAAAATTACTATATTTTAAAAATCATGTACGATATCTCCTCTCTAATCAGTCGGATCGAAAAATGTTAAAGAATATAATTTATAGGTCTTCTCGACATTTACAAAATAGTTCCTATACAAATTTTGTCGAACAGTTTATTTTGGTGGGTGTGTGTGCCCGCCCAGCCGTTTACTATATAAATTTTGAATGGAATGTTCTTTATTCATGAAACACTGATTATAATTGATTTTTCGAAATTTTAAATGGCGGTTAACCAGAAAATTAAGGCATGAGGGAGAGGTTTTGTGGAGCATTTAAGAAATTACAAATTTCTTTTTTTCTATTATGGAATCAGAAAATATGTATTTTTTCTTACACCATAAACAATCACCAAATTATAAGCTGGAATACTACTGGATCCATTGTATGCATATATATATATATATATATATATATATATATATATATATATATATATATATATATATATATATAGATGACCTCCGTTATAAGGCCCACTTAGAATGGCTTTATAGGGTAAGCTGCATTTTATTAACCTTTTAAAAACGTTTATATGCTGAGTTTCATTCTCTTAAGCTTAAGATTACAAGCGTTATTTGTTACTAATGTGTATTGTTAAGGAAAGTCGCTGGGCCGCAGATTATATGAGGGAAGAATATTTGTTTGGTAAAGCTAACATGAAACGGATTGTTTAGTTATTTAGTTCCACGATCTGTATGCCACTTAAACGAAAGGGCACCCGAATAAGGAACGTTAAGAGCGAAATAGGAAGAGGGAACGCCTGATGAAGCTGAGATAGTGGGTGAGTAGAGATGAGACTGGAGAGAGTATGGCCGGGAAAGATGGTGGTTTATCGATCGAAGGGCTCCCTTTATTTAATTCTAATGGTATACAAGTGTTGGAGCCGTAAATATATCCAGAGGAGAGCACTTAGTCCTGATTGCGCCCCTACCCCAGCTATCTCTATATATTATCCCCTCCCTCCCATGGCAACCTACTGCTTTTCATTTTTACCCCCATTCCAAGGCACTAAAACCTTTTATACCCTTATTTTTATTCCTCTTTGTCCTCCCACGGTCGTTGATCTAATCGCTACTGACTCCTATCACATTCCACCCTCCAGAAGATTGGGTCGGATCACCTCATATCTGAAGCACACCCTCAACAAAAATTGTTGTGACCCTAAATCACAACAAAGTTTATTCGGCAATCAGTGTTCATACATGTATATTCTCTATTTATTGAAACAGCCAAGCTTATAATCGAAAAATACTCAATTCAGGAGCTTAATGATATAATAATTTATGTTTAAGTCAGAATTACATAAGAAACTGTAAATAGTCATTTTTTTATTTATTTACGAACGCCCACTTTATGCTACTTATGCTTATTGAGGCGGGTTATCTACAGGTTACCGCCCTTTTCTAGCCAAGATGGAACTAAGAATTTTATTTAATGAATTCGTCACTGAATAAATTCCTATTTGCCCTGGCGAGAATCGAACTCGCCACTCTAGGTTTAACATGTGAGATTAAAGCCGACACTTTAGCTCACATGGCTAACCTGAGCCCCTGCAAATAGATAGTATTGAACAAAACAAGTAGTAAGGTTAAATAATGACTTAAATTTCTTCCTTCATTCATTCATTATTTATTAACGTCCACTTTTTGCAACTAAGGCTAATTGGGGCGGGTTATCTACAGGTTACCACCCTTTTCTAGCCT
Source organism: Riptortus pedestris (assembly GCA_019009955.1). Lineage (NCBI taxonomy): Eukaryota > Metazoa > Arthropoda > Insecta > Hemiptera > Alydidae > Riptortus > Riptortus pedestris. The sequence goes on along the minus strand of CM032228.1, from coordinate 200,392,145 downwards.
GGGTGGGATTTTAGGATGTTATTTAATAAATGTACGAAGTAAAGAAAGTATTAAAATCGCAAAAATTTGTGTTCACAAATTTCAGCGGAATTATCGGTTTTGACCCTCCCTGAACCCATTTTAACTAGTTTCGTCGACGTCCACCTACCTCACATAACTTAAATAAGTTCATCATGCAAGGGCTGCGTCGACTAAGCAGATTTCCCACGTGGTGGCATAACGCACTATTGCTCTCATCTAACTTTATATTCTTTATTTCCATGTAACAATCCAATGAGTAGAAGTGGGGGGTTTACAGTAGGCGGAAAACTATAACTTGCTTAATATTTATGCTACGAGAACATAATACCTCAATAGCTTCTTTTTCTAAAGGAACCCCGTTTACAACACTGAAATCTTCCTTATGTCGTAAACTATTAGTCACAAGAAAAAAAAATAACATAGAACCAAAGTTTAAGTAAATTAAATTCGAAACAAGACATAAATTGGTGCTGTAACATTTCCTCCCTCTGAGCCGATCCTGGCCGCTAAGGAAACAACATTCTTTTCCTAATAAAAGTTGAAATATTAGTTATAATTAACTCACCGACAGATTTGGCAATAGTACATTTTTATTAGCAATACCCATACTTCTTATAAATTTTGTATAATACACCGTGGTGTGCCTTAGCTATTCTGTATTGTCTTCATAAATCATTGCTAAGGTAAGTTCATTGTAAGAGAACCTTGTAACATCCTCTATGTGTCAACCCAGTAACTACCGGAAAGTATTGTTCCTATGCATTTCAATTTAAGTCTCATTCACATGTATATTAATGTATATTCTAAAATTCTGTCTTGTTTATCTATAATATTAACATTCATAAATCTGGTCATAATTAGAAATGAGGGGCAAATGGTAACACCCTATCAGGCAGATTCATTTCCTTTTAGCGCTTAACTAGATAATTTCAGTATTTCTCAAATCTTTCTAATCCAACCTATTGTATTTTAAAACCACTGAACTCATATTTCTGTAATATTGTTCAATTAAAATTTGAATTACAGTTAGTTATTAATTACTATTATCAATATTAATGTATAATTATTTACCTATTATTCGAATTACTTAAAACAGGATTTACGTACCCTGGAATATAATTAACATTAATAATGAAATACGTGAAAAACCTGCAATGATGTGTTATTTAACATGAAAGACGTCGATGTATAATCGAATTAATTTTCGATTACAGGCTCCCAAATTCAATCAGTCCGTTAGCCAGTAGTGAAGCCGATCAAGTAACTAGTGCAGTGTTGACACTATGTGGCTCCTTAACACTTTGTGGCTGTAATCTTTCTCGTTTTCTGTCCAACTGTTAGGTGGTTCGGCATATCGGCAGCTCAGATGCAAATCTATGTAAGTCAGATATGGTTACTATAGTAATAGTAATTTGTATGTACTTTCCCTCTTAATTGTTCGACAAAAATCATTAGCGCTGTAAATGGGGTTTGAGGGGAATGAAGCGTTATAACATATAAAGACACATCCATCCACAGATTGAATTTGATCAAAGTAGTGTAACCAGAACGGAATATCTACAAGACCTTATAGACAGGAAGAGAATTTTCATTTTAGGCTTCCCTTATATTTGGTAACAGACTCACGAAATAAAATACCTACTTAGTTTTTGCTATCTCCAAAAGTCCATCAAGCAAGTGCAGTGTTAACTAAGCAGATTTCCCACGTGTGTCACGATTTTGCATTTATCTCAAAACACAAAAAGTTCAATGAGAACAATATTTGGTATTTAAGCTCCAAATAAAGTGCTTCATTATATAATGGAATATAGTTAATATGAGATGAGTAGGAGTGGGGCTTTACTGAAGACTGAAAACTAAAAAATGCAAATATCTCAGTTAATAATCAACATAATGTAAAAATGTACATAACAACATTTATATAACATTCTATTTTCAATAAGATTGGTTCTATACACTTTTTTGATCCGACGCATAATAACTGAGATATTAATAATTTTAGAAATTTCCTCTCTCTAACCCCCCTCCCTGGTCCGATTTCTGCCGTTAACGAATTTGATCTTTCTTTTTGAAAATAACGATTATATATCAAGTTTGGAAACGATAAGACAAAAATTACGACCTCTAGAGCGGTAACAGACATATATCTATCTATCTATCTATCTATCTATATATATATATATATATATATATATATCTATATATATATAAAATTGTAACCTCTGTCTGTACATTGATTTTTTTCGCGAAATTTCACGATAACTTTTCGTTTCACATGTCATAGACACCATAACTGCATTTTGTTTCTTTGGTGTCTGTTTGTTTGTTTGTTTGTTTATTTGTTTGTTTGTTTATTTGTTTGTTTGTTTGTTTGTTACCTTTTCACGCATAAACGGCTGAACCGAATTTTATGAAACTTGGTATGTATATTACTACTAGCCCAACTTAGACTTTAGGCTATATTAATGTTCTCTAAGACGAACAGGAGTGGGGGTTATAAGGGAGGCCTGAAATTAAAAATAGCGATATTTCATTTTCTATTGCTTTTTCAGCAAATATGCTCATAACAAAAGTTGTTTATTTTGTAATTTAGAGTAACTTTTGTTATATGCACTTTTGCCGTATACGGAAGTATAAATGAGTTATACGCTAAACACTATAGCGGGAGTCCACAATTTTATTTGGCATAAAAGACTCAACCGAACTAAAACAAACTCGCTGTGTGAAATAATACTAACGATTTACTTATAATAAGCCATACTAACATTTCTAGGGACGGGCAGGAGTGGGGGTTATATAAGAGGCCTGAAATTAAAAATAGCGATATTTCGTTTCCTATTGGTTATTCAGCAAATATGCCCATAACAAAGTTGTTTATTTTGTTATTTACAGTAACTTTTGTTTATACACTTTTGCCGTATACGGAAGTATAAATGAGTTATACGCTAAAAACTATAGCGGGAGTCCACAATTTTATTTGGGACAAAAGACTCAACCGAACTAAACCAAACTCGGTATGTGAATTAACACTAATGCCTTCCTTATAATAAGCCATACTAACATTTCTAGGAACGGGCAGGAGTGGGGGTTATAAGGAAGGCCACAAATTAATAATAGTGGTATTTCGTTTCCTATTGCTTTTTCGGCAAATATGCACATAACAAAAGTTGTTTATTTTGTTATTTAGAGAATCTTTTTTTATATACACTATTGTCGTATACCGAAGTATAAAGGCGTTATACGCTAAAAATTATAGCGGGAGTCAACAATTTGGAGGACAGTAAAGACTTACATAAAAAATTAATTTTATTATTAACAAATGCCATAACAGGTATTAACCCTAAACAGTGGGACGGGTAAATGTCAAAATATTGTGCAAAGTAAAGCCTTGCCAAAAAAATACCATCACCATTCAGCCTCAAATCAATTCCCGGGCGAAGCCGGGTATCTGAGCTAGTATATATATATATATATATATATATATATATATAAAATTGTAACCTCTGTCTGTACATTGATTTTTTTCGCGAAATTTCACGATAACTTTTCGTTTCACATGTCATAGACACCATAACTGCATTTTGTTTGTTTCGTGTCTGTTTGTTTGTTTGTTTGTTTATTTGTTTGTTTGTTTGTTACCTTTTCACGCATAAACGGCTGAACCGAATTTTATGAAACTTGGTATGTATATTACTACTAGCCCAACTTAGACTTTAGGCTATATTAATATTCTCTAAGACGAACAGGAGTGGGGGTTATAAGGGAGGCCTGAAATTAAAAATAGCGATATATCGTTTCCTATTGCTTTTTCAACAAATATCCACATAACAAAAATTGTTTATTTTGTTATTTAGAGTAACTTTTGTTATATGCACTTTTGCCTTATACGGAAGCATAAATGAGTTATACGCTATAAGCTATAGCGGGAGTCCACAATTTTATTTGGCACTAAAGACTCAACCGAATTAAACCAAACTCGGTATGTGAATTAGTACTAACGCCTTCATTATAATAAGCTGTACTAGCATTTCTAGGGACGGGCAGGAGTGGGGGTTATAAGGAAGGCCTGAAATTAATAATAGTGATATTTCGTTTCCTATTGCTTTTTCAGCAAATATGCACATAACAAAAATTGTTTATTTTGTTATTTAGAGTAACTTTTGTTTTATGCACTTTTGCCGTATACGGAAGCATAAATGAGTTATACGCTATAAGCTATAGCGGGAGTCCACAATTTTATTTGGCACTAAAGACTCAACCGAATTAAACCAAACTCGGTATGTGAATTAGTACTAACGACTTCATTATAATAAGGTGTACTAGCATTTCTAGGGACGGGCAGGAGTGGGGGTTATAAGGGAGGCCTGAAATTAATAATAATTATTTCCTATTGGGGTTTCGGCAAATATGCACATAACAAAAGTTGTATATTTTGTTATTTAGAGTAACTTTTGTTATATACTTTTTTTTCGTATACCGAATAATAAACGAGATATACGCTGAAACCTATAGCGGAAGTGAACAATTTTATTTGAGACAAAAGACCCAACCGAAATAAATAAAACTCGGTATATGTATTAGCACTAACGCTTTCATTTTAACAAGCCATACCAACATTTCTAGGGACGGGCAGGAGTGGGGGTTATGAGGGAAGCCGGAAATTAAAAATAGCAATATTTCGTTTCCTATTGGTTTTTCGGCAAATATGAACATAACAAAAGTTGTTTATTTTGTTATTTAGAGTGACTTTTGTTATATACACTTTTTTCGTATACTGAATTATAAACGAGATATACGCTAAAACCTATAGCGGAAGTGAACAATTTTATTTGGGACATAAAACCCAACCGAAATAAATAAAACTCAGTGTGTGTAATAGCACTAACGCATTCCTTATAATAAGCCATACTAACATTTCTAGGGACGAACAGGAGTGGGGGTTATAAGGGAGACCTGAAATTAAAAGTAGTGATATTTCGAGTTAGGGAAATTTGCTCAACAATTCTTTTCAATATGAACTACCAGGTACCTCACCTGGAATAATTAATTCTAATTATAATATATTATTATAATATTTTGTCCTTAATAATTTAAATCTATGCATAATGCACAGGAAACGGGAAATATGACAATATGGAGGACAGTGATGTCTTACATCAAAAATTAATTTTATTATTAACAAATCCACAGCAACGACGGGTGTAAACCCTAAACACTGGGAAGGGTAAATGTCAAAATATTGTGCAAAGTAAAGCCTTGCCAAAAAAATACAATCGCCATCCAGCCTCAAATGAATTCCCGGGCGAAGCCGGGTATCTGAGCTAGTATATATATAAAATTGTAACCTCTGTCTGTACATTGATTTTTTTCGCGAAATTTCACGATAACGTTTCGTTTCACATGTCATAGACACCATAACTGCATTTTGTTTCTTTGGTGTCTGTTTGTTTGTTTATTTGTTTGTTTGTTTGTTTATTTGTTTGTTTGTTTGTTACCTTTTCACGCATAAACGGCTGAACCGAAATTTATGAAACTTGGCATGTATATTACTACTAGCCCAACTTAGACTTTAGGCTATATTAATTTTCTCTGAGACGAACAGGAGTGGGGGTTATAAGGGAGACCTGAAATTAAAAATAGCGATATTTCGTTTCCTATATGTTTTTCGGCAATTATACACATAACAAAAGTTGTTTATTTTGTTATTTAGAGTAACGTTTGTTATATACACTTTTGTCGTATACGGAAGTATAAATGAGTTATACGCTAAAAACTATTGCGGGAGTCCACAATTTAATTTGGCACAAAAGACTCAACCGAACTAAATCAAACTCGCTATGTGAATTAACACCAACGATTTCCTTATAATAAGCCATACTAACATTTCTAGGGACGGGCAGGAGTGGGGGTTATAAGGGAGGCCTGAAATTAAAAATTGCGATATTTCGTTTCCTATTGCTTTTTCAGAAAATATGCGCATAACAAAAGTTGTTTATTTTTTTATTTAGAGTAACGTTTGTTATATGCACTTTTGCCGTATACCTAAGTATAAATGAGTTATACGTTAAAACTTTAGCGGGCACTAACGGCAGAACCGAACTTAACAAAACTCGGTATGTCAATTAGCATTAATTCTTCCATGATTATAAGTTATATTACAATTTTTAGGTTCGAACGGGAGGGGGGTTATAAGGGAGGCCTGAAAAAAAAGTTCACCATATTTACATGTATAAGAGACGGGAAATATAAAAATATCGAAGACAGTGAAGCCTTATCGAACAAATAATTCTATTATTAGCAAATCCAAGGCAACGACGGGTATCAATCCTAAACACTGGGACGGGTAAATGTCAAAATATTGTGCAAAGTAAAGCCTTGCCAAAAATATACCATCACCATTCAGCCTCAAATGAATTCCCGAGCGAAGCCGGGTATCTGAGCTAGTATATATATAAAATTGTAACCTCTGTCTGTACATTGATTTATTTCGCGAAATTTCACGATAACTTTTCGTTTCACATGTCATAGACACCATATCTGCATTTTGTTTCTTTCGTGTCTGTTTGTTTGTTTGTTACCTTTTCACGCTTAAACGGCTGAACCGAATTTTATGAAACTTGGTATGTATATTACTACTAGCCCAACTTAGACTTTAGGCTATATTAATATTCTCTAAGACGAACAGGAGTGGGGGTTATAAGGAAGGCCTGAAATTAAAAATAGCGATATTTCGTTTCCTATGGCTTTTTCAGCAAATATGCACATAACAAAAGTTGTTTATTTTGTAATTTAGAGTAGCTTTTGTTATATGCACTTTTGCTGTATACGGAAGTATAAATGAGTTATACGCTAAAAACTATAGCAGGAGTCCACAATTTTATTTGGCACAAATGACTCAACCGAACTAAACCAAACTCGCTATGAGAATTAATACTGACGCCTTCATTATAATAAGCTATACTAACATTTCTAGGGACGGGCAGGAGTGGGGGTTATAAAGAAAGCCTGAAATTAAAAATAGCGATATTTCGTTTCCTATGGCTTTTTCAGCAAATATGCACATAACAAAAGTTGTTTATTTTGTAATTTAGAGTAGCTTTTGTTATATGCACTTTTGCCGTATACGGAAGGATAAATGAGTTATACGCTATAAACTAAAGCGGGAGTCCACAATTTTATTTGGCACTAAAGACTCTACCGAACTAAATAAAACTCGCTATGTGAATTAGCACTAACGCCTTCATTATAATAAGCCATACTAACATTTCTAGGGACGGGCAGGAGTGGGGGTTATAAGGGAGGCCTGAAATTAATAATAATTATTTCCTATTGGGGTTTCGGCAAATATGCACATAACAAAAGTTGTATATTTTGTTATTTAGAGAAATTTGCTCAACACTTCTTTTCAATATGAACTACCAGGTACCTCACCTGAAAAAATTAATTCAAATGTTTGTCAATATTTTGTCCTTAATAGCTGAAATCTATGCATAATGCACAGGAGACGGGAAATATGACAATATGCAGGACAGTGAAGTCTTACATAAAAAAATAATTTTATTATTAACAAATGCCAACAACGGGTATTAACCCTAAACACTGGGACGGGTAAAGGTCGAAATATTGTGCAAAGTAAAGCCTTGCCAATAAAATACCATCACCATCCAGCCTCAAATGAATTCCCGAGCGAAGCCGGGTATCTGAGCTAGTATATATATATATTTGAACGGACCTCATTTTCGTCATCTCCTGGGTAGGATCGATGGACATTTGAATAAAATTTCAAAAATTCCATCATGAGTACGACCTCAATAGCTGATTTCCCTCAAGGGAAATCTGCTAAAAAACGAAACAACGCTATTTTTCATGTCAGGCCTACCTTATAATCCCACTTCTGTTCGTACCTACAAATTTTAATATAGCTTTTAATCAGAGAGGTGTTAATACTGAATTGCATACGGAGATTCGTTATAGGTCCGGTTAAGTCTTTCCTACCCCTTAAAATTGTTGAATTTCGAAAATTCTAATATTTCCGTTATTATGCGTCGGATCGAATATTTGTATAGAACCTATCTTATTGAAAATCTAATGTTCTATAAATGTTGTAATGTACGTATTTTTAATATCTTGATTATTGACCGAGACATTTACATTTTATAGTTTTCGGTCTTCAGTAAAGCCCTACCTACTCCTACTCATGTCATATTGAAAACATGCTGTGTATTATGAAGAACTTTATTTGAAGCATAATTAGCAAATATTGTTCTCTTTGAACTTTTAATTTTTGAGATAAAGCAGATACGTTGCACACGTGGGAAACCTGTTTAATTTACACAGCCCCTGCGTGACAGACTTTTTTTGTAAGTATTGACGTCCTCTATGTAACAAAACTCCTTCACTTTTTCAAGTGTAATATTTCCATTTTTAATATTTATATTTCCTTGTCCTTGTTCTCTAATAACAAAATTTTATTTTATGTGTATTTGTCTTGAGTTAAACCGATATTCCTCAGGATTTGTAGCATTCTGTTAATTTCTACTTCGGGCTTTGCCACCAATGCAAATCTGATACACTGAGCTAATTTGTGTTACTTTGACTGCTTCTTTTATTATTGCTTCGTCAATGACCATATTGGACGGATAAGGTGAGAGAGTCACTCTTGTCTTACATCTTTATTCTAGCTTCCCTTTCAAACTCATTAATAATGATTTTTGTGTACACTGGGTTTTGTTAATGTTCCAAATTACCATTCTTTCTTTCGAATTTATCCCTGAATATCAGCTTTAGTTAACGGAAACTAAATCTACAATACTACCCGCTTTAGCATTGAGGTCATACTCATGAAGCGATTTTCGAAAAATGTCTTCAAATTTCCATCGATCCTACCCAGGAGATGACGAAAATGAGGTCCGATCAAAATTATATATATATATATATATATATATATATATATATATATATTTGTCTGTTAACGCTCTAGCGGTCGCAATTTTTGTTTGATCGTTACCAAACTCGATATTTAAACGTTTTATGCAAAAAGACAGATCAAGTTCGTTAATGGCTGAAATCAGACAAGTGGGAGGGGAGTTTAGATGGGGGATTTTCGAAAATTCGAAATATCTCCGTTACCATACGTCGGATGAAATAATTGTATAGGATCAATCTTATTGCAAATTAAATTTACTATAAATATTGTTATATACATGTATTCTCTATCTTGAATATTAACCGAGATATTTCCCTTTTTATTAAATGTGGGCGGCTAACGGACGAATTTGTTTCCCGCCAAAAGCTAGTTTGGCCGTTTCCATAACTGTTCGGCTCTCGTATAGAGATTTCTCTATTGTATAATTTCACAAGGGAAATCTGCTTAGTTTATGCAGCCCTTGCGTGGCGGACTTTTTTTTATTCAAGTCTCTTTTAGCAGATTTCCACTAAGGGAAATCAGCTATTTATGAGGTCGTACTCATGACGTGATTTTCGAAAAATTTCTCCAAATTAGAGGAAAGGATTTTCGAATGTCGGATCAAAAATTTGTATCGAACCAATCTTATTGCAAATTAAATGTACTATAAATATTGTTATATACTTTGTTCTCTATCTTGAATATTAGCAGAGATATTTGCATTTTTCAGTTTTCGGCCTTCAGCAAACCCCCACTTCTACTCATGTTACATAAACAATGCTCGGTTATGTAATAAACCACATCATTGGAAGCTTAGATACCAAACGTTGTTTTCAATAGACATTTATTATACGAGATACATGCAAATATGTCCTGGTGACCCCCCCCCCTTCTTAAGTTTTTGGACTACTTAAATTTGATTGATCGAGATAAAAATAATTTTGATTCATTATAAATTACAGTACTAGATATAGTAAATAGTTTCTAATCAAATTAATATGTTATATTCAGATATATTGCAGTAATTCTTTTCCTTTACTGTAAGAAGTTGGCAGAACTGTTTGTTTACGTTTCAGATGCTTTCCGTCGGGAGGTTTCTTATTATCGTTTGTATTTATTCACTTAATATTCACGGTGGTGGTGTGTTACCGGTATGTAGATTTATCTATTGTTAAACGTCACGCGGGAAATCTGCTTAGTTTACGTAGCCCCTGCGTGGCGGACTTTTTTTTTTATTCACGTCTTTTTTTTGTCCAAGATAACTCCTAGCACTACACTAGCTTCTCCTGTTCTTCCTCCGCAACTAAATCCAAATCTTCATCCACGTAGTGTTCAATTTTATTTCTCTAGGAAATCAGCTATTGAGGTTTCAAATGTCGACAAAGTTTTTCAAATGCTCCACTAGCGTGTTCAGCATGTTGGAAATCTGCTTAGTTTACATACTGTGACAGACTTTTACTTCGATTAGGGAAAGTACCGCCACAGTATATTTGGGCGGAGGAAATTCACTAAAAGAAGAGCAGCCTCTTATATTATTAATAGCGTGGCTAAAGTTGAAAGAGCGAGAACTGGGTGATATTAGGCCAGCTGATTTGAGAAGAGCCAAGCTCCTTAGCTCTACTATAAGGAAAAGGACCCTCCTGGGAAATTCTCATACTAATCACAATATCCCACGTCACCGCCAATTTCTTTATACCCTTCACATCTTATTATCTCACTCATTTTCTTAATGGTGTCACTCCCAACCTCAACTCTCATGATTCCATTTTGTTATTTCCATAAAATAAGAACCTCTTTGGAAAGACAATTTCGTCATTTATTTTTATTGCTGACAAATACAAATAAACCAATCTGATTTTAGTATATTTCCCTTAGAGGAAATCAGCAATTGAGGTTGTACTCATTTTATTAAATTCTTCAAATGCCGATTATTTCTAGGAGAATGAAAGTGACGTCCACTCATATTTATACAGGCATATACGTAGGGCTCTACAAAAGTTTTGCAACGTCTTAAGAGAAAGACTCAGGTGGCGGCTAGTTACTGTGTGTTCAGACATGTGCATAGTAGCCGGCAGCAGCGCATTTCTGGGCTCGGTTGTTCATTAGCAGTGACAGATTAAAGTGCGTACTATGGCATCGTGGTCACGTAGTGAAGTATGGACAATTTTAAGGTATAACTTTACGCATGGTTTAAGCATAGATCAATGCTTTGATGAAATGGAAAACATTTCGGCTGTGAGGAAAATGCTTAATGAAGACCGGCGAGTGACATATCAGCAGATAGAGGAGACCTCACATCTTCATGCACCAGCAATTCATTCGATTCTGCGAGGCCATTTAAAGGTAAAGAAACTTGGTTGTCTTTGGGTGCGTATATAGATTAGTGACATGTGCCTCTTGGCGCTCTAGCGGTCACAATTTCTGTTTGATCTTTACCAAACTCGTTATTCCATAAGATCGGATCAAACGAATCTGGAGGGGGGGGGGTGGTAAAATAAAGCATTCAAAATAATTCCGTTTATGAGTCGGAACGATAAAGGTTATATAAACAATCATACTCCAAATTTAATTTCCTATAATTGTTGATTCATGCATTTTGTCTTCGTAACTGGAATATTCAGAGAGTTGTTATATATATTTTGTTATCTTCAGCCTTCAGTGAACACCCTCTTGACTTTTCACGTTAACAATAAGCAAATATTTCGTGAAGCGTCTTAGTCTAAGCTTAATTCCCAAATATTACTTTCAGCAGAGGTTTATATGTGGGCTTCATACAAATTAGCTGAATGTGCACTCAGAAATAAATATTTCTTGGTCTAGATTACTTAAATTTAAAAAGTCCGTCACGCAGGGGCTGCGTAAACTAAGCAGATTTCCCACGTGAAGTTTTACAATAGAGAAATCTGCCTAATAACAACTGTAGTAGTAAGAAACCTCTAAACCTAAAACATTATTTAGGGCGTAATAACCCAGTAGTTTCTCGCCCCAAAAAACAGTTAACCTAACCTCTAAACCTATTCACGAGGGACGAATAGTTATGGAAACGGCCACCAGAGCTCTCGGCGGAAAGTCCGAACATAGCCTACTCGTGGCGAACACTGCAGAATTCAAATGCAAATATCTCGGTTAATATTCAAGATATAGAATAAATGCATAGAACAATATTTATAGTAAATTTAATTTTCAATAAGATTGATTCTATACAATTTTTGGATCCGACGCATAATAACGGAGATATCCTGAATTTTTAAAAATCCCCCCTCGAAACCCCCCTCCCTCTTGTACGATTTCAGCCATTAACGAACTTGATCTGTCTTTTTACATAAAACGGTTAAATATCGAGTTTCGTAACGATCAAACAAAAATTGCGACCGCTAGAGCGTTAACAGACAAATATATATATATATATATATATATATATATATATATATATATATATATATATATATATATATATATATATAATTTTGAACGGACCTCATTTTCGTCATCTCCTGGGTAGGATCGATGGACATTTGAAGAAATTTTTCGAAACTCGCATCATGAGTACGACCTCAATAGCTGATTTCCCTTAAGGGAAATCTGCTAAAAAGTCCGTCACGCAGGGGCTGCGTAAACTAAGCAGATTTCCCTAGTGAAGTCTAATACTAGATAAATCTAAATACTGGTAACACAACACCACCGTGAATATTAAGTGAATAAATACAAAAGGTAATAAGAAACCTTTCCCCTCCCGACGGGAAGCGTCTGAAATGTAAACAAACAACGACTCACCGAAAAGAAAAAACTTACTGAAATTAATTTTGTCGAAAATTATTTACTATATCTAGTGATGTAATTTATAATGAATCAGAATAATTTTTATCTCAATCAATCAAATTTTAGTAGTCCAAGAACTTAAGACGAGGGGGCCCCCTCGCTTTGCTGATGGTTCAAAACTGAAAAACGCAAATGTCTCGGTTAATATTCAAGATAGAGCATAAATATAAGGACATTTATAGTAAATTTCATTTGCCTTAAGATTGATTCTAAACACTTTTCGATCCAACATATAGTAACGGAGATATTACGAATTTCCGAAATTCTCTCCCTCTAACCCCCCCCCCCCGGTTCAGTCGTTAATGAACTTGATCTTTCTTTTTACATACAACGACTGAATAATATATAAGCTTCTCATCCAAAACTAAAGATCAAGTTCGTTAACGGCTAAAATTTGACCGGGGGGGGGGTTGAGGGGAGTATTTTGAAAATTCAAAATATCTCCGTAACTATACGTCGGATCGAAATATTGTACAGACCAATTTTATTTCAAATGTAATGAATGACCTTTAAATGGTATGTACCTTTTTTCACTATCTCGATTATTTACCGAGATATTTGCATTTTTTTGTTTTCGGCTTTCAGTAAACCCCCACTCCTACTCATCTCATATCAGCAATAAGCTCTTATTTGAAGCCTAAATACCAAATATTGTTCTCATTGAATTTTTACGTTTTGAGATAAATACAAATACGTGACGCACGTGGGAAATATGCTTAGTTTACACAGCCCTAGCTTGACGGACTTTTGGAGATAGCAACGACTAAGTATTTTATTTCGTGAGTCTGTTACCAAATAAATGTCTACCACCCACGCGTGAAAAGAACCCACTACTCTCGTTGTCTAGTCGGTTAATCATCCACATTATAATATTTTTGGCAAACCTAGAGTGGCGAGTTCGATTCTTGCCTGGGCAAAGGAAATTATTTAGTGACGAAATTCATTAAATAACATCCTATATCCCACCCTGGCTAGAGAAGGGTGGTAACCTGTAGATAACCCGTCCCAATTAGCCTGAGTTGCAAAAAGTGGACGTTAATAAATAAAAAAATAATATTTTAGGGTATTTACTTTTTTTTCACATTTGTTTGACGTTAGCAACATATGGTGTACGCACATATGTTAAAAAATGTCAACATCTGCTGGAACAACAACCGCCATTATCAACTCTGGGCAGAAAAAAACTCATCGGAAGGAGAACCCTTGTAACGATATACTTATACTCTTTCATAAAGTTCTTAGTGCCTTTGGAATCGCTGGCTTAATAATCAGCTTAATGTATCTTGTGATAGAAGTCGTTTTTCACTTTTGGGCGGAGAGAGTGGTTTGTGTTCCTGCAGGAAGGAACCACAACGAAGCAAACCTGACCAGTCCTCTAACAGATGAAATAATTTGTTTTCTAACTTTCTGAAGATAATTCTAGTAAATAAAACCAATTTTCTAATGCACGCTATTTTTGTTTTTCTAAATATCATTTATTATCAACTTCCGTAAGCAGAAAAATTGTGTTGTGAAACAGATAAATTAGTGCTTTAAAGAAAATCGGATAAAGCCTCAATCACTAAGGGGCTGTGAGAACTGAGTAGATTTCTCTCTCGCTGGCATGACTTCAAAATGACAATATTTTCACGTTTAATCTTTTTCTCCCACAGTAATGATACTAACTATACAATAAATTAAAGTTAAATTACACGAAGAAGCGTTTATTGCCGTAGTACCTAAAATGATATGGAACTAGCTGATTCTATAAGACTTTGCTCAGGAAATATTTAGACTGAATAATTAATACGAATACTATTCATTGCAATGCTACCATACACTATGCCAAAACTACACATCTTCTTTTTCAGTACTCAATTTCATTTTTACCTTAATAGCTCTCCGGAGATTACGGCGAATGGATTTATTATTGTAGTATACACGAATAAACGTAGCCCAAAATATTATTATTTTTTTTAATATACATAAAAAGCCTTCCCAATCGCAATTATTATTAAAAATATTCTTTGGTTTGTCCAAATCATTATTTTATTATTATTTATTAACGTCCACTTTTTGCAACTAAGGCTAATTGGGTCCGAATCATTAACTTTTTAGTAAATTTCCCTTAAAGGAAGTCAGTTATTGAGGTCGTACTCATGACGCGATTTTCGAAAATTTTCTTTAAATGCCCATCGATAGTACCTTGGAGATGACGAGGTCCGTTCAAAACAGTATATATTCGAAATATCTCTGTTACTATACGTCGGATCGAAAAATAGTATTGAAACAATTTTATTGAAAGCCTAGAGTTATGAGTTTCAATTCCCTCCTTAAAGCCCACTAAAGTCGTTATCGTGTCGGTGTCGGTAAGGGTGAAAACGCCCAATAGGGCTGGGTTATCTACAGGTACTTCCCTTTTCTAGCCAGGGTGTCACTCAAGATTTTATTTAGTGAATTTCCCAATAAATAAACTTTCTTACCAAGGAGGGAGTTGAAACTCATAACTCTAGGCTTGCCAAGTCATTAAGACCAGCGCCTTAACCCACATGGCTAACCTGATGGCAACAACATTAACCCAATATATATATATTTTGAGGGGAAACAGTTAGTATTTCACTTCACTTGCGAATAACAGCTATTCTAAATATAAATTCGACTATCTTACTAACATGTTTCTGAATATTCGTGTTGTGATAATTTGGCGGGATGATGAATCAAAACATTATATTGCCTCGGGTTATCACATATAGTAAATAAATAATTATATATATTGTATTTTTTTGGGTTTGTGTTGTAAAGCTTTACAGAGCTTTAGTCATCACTCAAAGAAGTACGCGTCCAATGTTTTATGATCAACTCCTGTACGAACCCCGGAGAAGATGGAGGGCCTGGAATGAGTAGTCTTGGACTGACAGGCCTCATAATACAAATAATGACTATTTTCTTTAATAAACGTTCAATGCGTATCGCCATGTATCTTTTAAAAGCTAATAATAATGAGCTTAGAAATAGATCATCAGTTGTATTACCAATAATAACCCAAGCCTAAATGTTGTGACAAGGATTTTTGCGTCTGATAGAACTAAGGACATTCAATTACTGTGAATTACAGGATTTGTTTTAATGGTGTCAAAAAAACGCACTTAATATAATTTCGGGTTTTAAAAATATAAAAGAAGCATCAGTGCAGGCGAACCTTTCATGTTCACAATACGTCACTCGATTGCTGGAGCTGCGTATCTCTTTGGAAAAGTGCCCATTTGTTGTTAAATTCAAAGCAATTTTTCCATAATTACTCTTTTTCTTCTTTTTAAATGTGGCAGTAACGTGAATAATATTAGTTTCATTCTTAAAATTAAGAATCAAACACCGAGTCCCTTTATTTGTATAAATCAAATGTAAATAAACGTAATCGTGTTTATATTGCAAGATTTTAATATGCAAGAGTAAAAAGTTAATTTCAAAAAAATCACTTTATAAATTTATTTTTGTTTTCAATAAAAATAAATTACTATGCATTTAGCTTGAACTTTCAATCCTGAAGGTCATGGAAACCCCAAACTAAAATCAGGGGAGATATACCACTTTAAATAAAAGATGACACCTTAATTATTTGAAGTTGGTTCTTGGATAATTCCTTACTCCACATAAAGCCAATAAGTTTCACATGAAATAATCTACTGACACTCAAGGATAAGCGAAGGAAAATTCACGTTAAATCTTTTATCCTCACGGGCGCCATTACGTATCCCTCAGTATGCTGGCTAGTTCCTAACCCTGCCGTCTATTTACACTGGTCGCCTTAACATGCTATTTTCATATACTAATAGGCGCTAAGACTGATTCTTTTTTATTAAAATGTGGTGTTATATGTGGAAGTGTATTTGTCAGATGTTTATTTTGAATTAGAATTTAGTTTTCAACCAAGATGAGACTATTCCCGCGCGTTGCACGTTGGAGCCGAACTGTATGGATCCGCCATGATGCCTAGTGCTGGGCAGACTTCTTTTTCACGTTTGAAAGTGAATATTTTGTTTTTGTGACTGAGAGTGAACAACTACAAAGATGGGAACGAGATAAGAGTGTGTCACGTACCGTTTAACGAGGGTTTTAACCCTCTGTAACCCTGCAAAGGGACCCTATTGAAGTTTTTGTGTTGTGCCAATGTGCTCGTAGGTTGTCAACAAAATGAGCAAGCTCTCGTTCAGGCCTCGGGCCTTGGAAATTACCAAGCCCTTGCCTATATATATGAATGAGGAGCTCCCGGATTTGCCAGAATATTCGGCAATAAATAGAGCAGTCCCTCAATTGCCTAGTGGAATGGATAAGGAAGAAGAATGTGTAAGTTTAATGAAGAAAACAGTTACATTCACACTGTTTGGCCACCATGTTGAGGGGCGAAGGTTATCCATTCCTATCACAAATTTAACCATTACAATAAACAAGCAGCATGCTGTTGGTTATTCTTTTATAAAAAAATGAGGTGGAGTTATAAGGAGATTAATTTGATGGTTTTAAATAAATATACGCATAAAAAAAGAAAATACCAGTTCCTTAAAAGAAGTAACCATAACATAACCTGCGCAATGTAAACATTGCTTATTCCTTACTGCATATTACTATTAATTCTTTACAAAACGCCTGTGATTTACTTCTAAATAGCAGAAAATACAATAACAAAACAATTTTCAGTTATTTGAAATAAATGTCAACAATCCATTAGCTATGTTTATATTCTGGTTGTCATAAGGGGAAGGTTATAAGAAGTTATACTAAAGAAGATATTTTTACATTTTAATAAAAATGTATGTGTATGTTCCTATTAAAGTCAAAAAATATATGTAGCACAAATGTTGATATTATCCACTTGCAGTTTAATTTAGCAACCCTATGGCATTAAGAGTTTTTACTAATAGTATTTTCGGATCATTGTCCTGTCCCTTTAAGCCTATACAAAATTCCTTTTTTTTTTTTTCATCCGTAACAGTTTTCTGCCTTTCTAAAATATATTTTTATTATTATTTTCTTGCTTGACAACTTTTTTTTTTTTAAGATTTTGAGCTGAAATTTTTAATTTCTGCAGACCAAAATGTTCATTTGAATACTATATACTTAGGAATTTCGGTAAATACATTCTAAAGTAAAGAAGTTAATATGCAGACTGTAGTAATTATATTTGGGAACACAAAAAGTGTATATAGTGTGTTCTTATATTGCAATTTCAAAAACTACTTTGTTGTTGAAGTCATATTTATTATTTTGAAATTCATGAATGCGGGTGGTAGGTTGTATGTCACTTTTAGGAAAGAAATTTCACAGTATTTGTAGTGTTATTATTTTTTTAGATTTCTTATTTTTAAAATTGCATGATATTTGACTGGGAATTTAAAAATTCCTAATTAGATAGTAAGGGTCATTTATAGGAAGTTAGAAACAAATCTCTCAATCATTTTTTTATTTTAGAGGGAGACTATATTGATCGATTTTGTCAAAATATGTTAACTCACCACCATTTCTTTTGGTTCTAATTTAAAATCACTAATTATGTAATAAAAAATAAGTCGATTGCAGTTAGTAAATTACACATTGATCTTGTTAGTAGAATGCTTCGGTAATTCTAATCACTTTACAGAAGCTATAGATTATAACCTAAGAATTTTCATTTTATTGTACTACCAAACTTTGTAAATGCTTATTTAACTTTTAAATGACTTATGTACTCTTGTAGTTTACTTGTGACTTTTTTTTTATTTACATGTAAATTTGTGTTACTCATGAACTATGTTAAACACAGCTATGTATAAGCTATAATTAAATAATATTCCTAAATTACAATTCCTTTTTAAAGTGAATTTATATTAAAGTAATCAGCATGGTTGGCCAATATTTCTACTAAAGACTGTAATTTTCAAAATTGATTTTTAATTTTTAACCAAACTAAGGGAACTTTTTATGCTCAGGAACACCATCTTCAAAGGGCAATTGTCACTGGGCTCATCATACCTACACCGGAAGTGGAATGCATGGAAGACCGAGAAGCCTACGAAAGGCTTTATCCTGCCAACTACAAACCGCCAAGGCAGCTTATTCATATGCAACGTAATTCATTTGTTATTAATTTCTACTTTACCTTGTATCATGAGAAATATTTCTTTAAGGACTTTTCTTAGTCTTTAAAAGTTATTATTTTGTAAATTTAGAGGTAATCTTTTCTTTTATAAAATATGAGGTAGCTTATCTATATACATTCATTTTACCTGCCCATGTGCAATTAACCTATAGAGAGTTGTGGATAGTTACTATTGGAGTAGATTCGTATAGATGTTAACGTAAAATTTCATTATATCCAATGAACTAAGTGGTTTGGCAGATAAAATGTAACTTCATTGATAGTTTCTATTATATTTGTTTATGATTTATAGTGGCTCAGGTTAGCCATGTGAGTTAAAGTGTTGACCTTAATCTCCCATGGTAAACCTAGAGTGGCGAGTTCGATTCTCGCATGGGCCAAGGAAATTATTTAGTGACGGAATTCATTAAGTAATGTACTAAGTCCCACCCTGGCTAGAAAAGGGTGGTAACCTATAGATATCCCGCCCCAATTAGCCTGAGTTGCAAAAAGTGGACGTTAATAAATAATAATAAATATGATTTTTGTGAATATGATTACTCCATTGGTACAAGTATGATCAAGAAAGAAAGAAAATTTTATTTGGACCAATACATAAGTATTATACACAAAGATTTGTTACAAAATTAAGAGATTTTGGTACAATTTCGGACGTAGTCATCCTTCAGTCATTGCACCTAAATTATAATGAGTTGCTCCACTTGACATTGGGAGTCTGCCATGATACTTCCTTACAAGTTGTTGAAGATGTACTGAAATAGGAGCAACCTCCAATTCCCTGTGAATTTGGCTGTTCCTAACAAACCAGGGAGCATTAGCCGCTATTAGAAGTAATTTGCTCTGGAAGGACTGTAGTCTCTTTTTGTGTGTGTTGGTGATGCCCAGCCAGACTGGGCATGTGTATGTTAATATAGGGAGTATGAGTGTTTTGTAAAGTAGTGTTTGCGCAGGTCAGTTTCAGTGGTGTATTTTTGTTCATTAAAGGATATATTTGTGTAAGTCGTGTTTGTGCTTGTTGCAGTTTAATGTTGATATGATGCCGCCATGTAAGTCGTGTGTCCAAATGTACTCCGAGATAGCGGATGAGTATGATCAAAAATCCTATATATTGCCCCTTTTATTTCAACTCAACTATTTCTGTTGGTGGCAGATGAATTGTTACGTTCCTTTTGTAAATTAGTGTTGAGATTAGTAACACTTTTATTAGCATATATCCTTTAAGGGAAATCAACTATTGAGGTTGTACACATGTGATTTTCAAAAAAATGTCCAACAATCGTACCTAGGAGTTGACAAAAATGAGAAAACTCTCACTCTGTCTCATATTATATATATATACGGGGTGTGGCTATTAAATTACGAGACTGACGCTGCTACAGAAGAAGTGCGCATGCATCAAACGCCAGCAACTAACAGCTGTTATCGTGAAGCTTCCTCTTTCGAATATAGTGCCTCTTGCTTCTGTAAAGAAATCAGTACAGCCGTAGCCTTCGTTCGCATTAGAGTTGTTTTTTTGTTTCGCCGGAAAAATGTTAAGTATAACAGTAGAGCAACAAATTGTGAAATTTCATGTGAAACTTGGAAAAACCGCTACTGAAACTTATAATTTATTGAAAGAAGTGTATGGCAATGAATGTTTATCGCATGCATGTGTTTTAGAGTGGTTTAAGCGTTTTCAAGATGGCCGAGAAGACGTTCAAGATGATTCACGCCCGGGTCGCCCTTCCATGTCGAAAACGGATGACAATATCGAAAAAATTGGTAATCTGATTCGATCTGACTGTCGGCTAAGTATTCGTGCGATTGCTGAAACTGTACGAATTGATAAAGAATCCGTACGACAAATATTACATAACAATTTTAACATGCAAAAAGTGTGTGCCAAAATGGTGCCTAAAATTCTCACATTTGGACAACTGGAAGCTCGCAAAAATGTTTGTACTGACACTTTGAATGCCATTGAAAATGACCCAAACTTACTGGAAAGGATAATAACATGTGACAAATCATGGTTTTTTATGTATGATCCTGAAACAAAGCGCCAATCCATGCACTGGAAGAGCCCATCTTCACCGAGAGCCAAAAAAGCTCGAATGAGCAAATCAAAATTCAAAGCAATGTTGATTGTTTTTTTCGATATTCATGGGATTGTGAACCTTCACTGGGTTCCTGAAGGTCAAACGATTAATCAACATTACTAGCTTCACGTTCTAGCTGAACTCCGCAAAAGAATAAGGAAAAAACGACCTGAATTGTGGAAGGATAAGTCATGGGTTCTCCACCAAGACAATGCGCCGGCTCATTCCGCATTGTCTGTTAAGAGGTTTCTAGCCAAATTCAGCATCCCAGTGTTAGACCATCCGCCTTATTCGCCGGATCTTGCGCCGTGCGACTTTTATCTGTTTCCTAAGGTGAAATCTGCATTAAAAGGAACAAGATTTGAGTCTGTTGAAGCTGTGAAAGAGAAAGCGGCACGCGTCCTGAAAGAGCTGACAGAAAAAGACTTCCAGCACTGTTTCGAACAATGGAAGGTTCGCATGGAGCGTTGTAGGGATAAAGGAGGGGTGTATATTGAAGGTGATAATAAGTAAAAATGTATGAAATAAAAATAAAATGTTTTACAGCGTCAGTCTCGTTATTTAATAGCCACACCCCGTATATGGAGAGATAGAGTTTTGAACAGACCTCATTTTTCGTCGTCTCCTGTGTAGGATCAATGGACATTTGAGGACATTTTTTGGAAATCGCATCATCAGTATGACCTAAATAGCTGATTTCCCCTAAGTGAAATCTACTACTAGATACATATATTTGTCTGTTAATGCTCAAGCAGACGCAAGTTTTGTTTGATCGTTACCAAACTTCATATTTAAACATTTTATGTAAAACAAGGGGTCAGGTTAGCCATGCGAGTTAAAGCATTGACCTTTATCTAACATGGCAAATTTGATTCTCGCCTGGGCAAAAGAAATTATTTAGTGACGAAATTCATTAAATAACACCCTGGCTAGAAAAGGGTGGTAGCCTGTAGATAACCCGTCCCAATTAGCCTGAGTTGCAAAAAGTGGACGTTAATAATTAATAATAGTAAAACAAGCCAATTGTATGTAGTCCCTTCCAGATTCGTTCCAAGTGAGCTTATTGTATGTATGTAGTTCCTTCCAGACCCGATTCAAGTGAGCCTATTGCACAGGGTGTGGCAGCATAAATCACTGTTTAGCAGATTCTCCTTAAGGGAAATCAGCTATTGAGGTCATACTCATGACACAATTTTTGAAAAAATTTTTAAAATGTCCGTCGATCCTACCCAGGTGATGACGAAAATGAGTTCCATTCAAAATCTCTCTCTCTCTCTCTCGGAACTGGGGAATTTCGAACTATCTTTGTTATTACACATCAGATCGAAAAATTCGATAGAACCAATCTTATTGCAAATGTAAGTGTCTATAAATGTTGTTACGTATGTATTTTCTCTATCTTTAATATTATCCAAATTATTTGCACTTTTTAGTTTTCAGCCTTCATTAGACCCCTCTATCCCCCCCCCCTCTATTCGTTACATTAACAATAAGCTGTTTATAACCTTACTTCAATGCTTTACATGTTCTATTACAAATTTCACAATTTTCTTAATTTTTTACTGGGGAAAAAAAGCCTGCCAGAGGGTGTTGTACAGCTATCATTAGGAAGGGGCATCCAAGCGAAACATGGACAATATTTCAAACATCAATCAATATTAATTCCATTAATCTTTATTATAATTAGGCAGGTTATATTTAATAAAAAATATGTTTAATATTTAAATTTATAAAGTATTCATTGTTTTCAAAAAGTTTATTTATGGTATTTTTGTTGAAAGGGGTTTCAAACGAAAAATTGTATATCTGTGGAAGAATTGGGCGAAAACAATGTGAAAAGGGATTTTCTTGGACCTTTTAAAAAATAATCTTGGAAATATTTATTCTGCTTAATTTTACCTGAAAAGTGCGTCCAAAATTTCCAGAGAAAAATAAAAAAATCCGGTGACGAGTGGCTCAAGTATAAAGAAAAACTTTTAAAAGGCTATGGAGACAGTTTAGAGACGTTTCCAGTTGTCTAGATGGATACAGAATGGATTGAACAGGTGTCAAAGGGTTGTTGCTGGCCGCCACTTAGGAAGGAGTGCCACTATTGAACACCCTTCGACACCCGCCATCAATGTGTTAAGAAGAAGAGAGTTATGTAAATTTATAATATGTTAAAGACTAGGACACTAGCATTTGTTGTAAAAAATAGAAAGGTGTTTAAATCATTTATCTTCTTTTGTATTAAAATATATTACAATATTTTTTTTCTTCCAGCATTTTCGATGGAGGAGGATGTGCCTGATTATGATATTGATTCAGAAGATGAAAAGTGGCTATCGAAACAGAAATTGGACATCACCCATTTGAAGGTAGACAAAGTGAATATATTAAATGAATTAGGCAAGGCCCACTTTTATATTTGTATTATACATCAAGTAGTGGATTGGTTCCGCCATTAAGTATACTTGGCAAGCGCTTTTGATACGAGGGCTCCATTTTCAAGGCTGTCTAAAGATGTACTGAGTAGTTTTATACAAGCTCTCAGTTAATGTAGCCCAATGGCAAGGTACTGGTTTTTTCTATGCCCAATGTGGGGAGGTTTGTTCCTCACTGTTTAACTTTTCATATTTTCTTTCCCTATGTATACTTGGTTTGAGCAAACCGATATTCTTTGTATTTTTATTTCCGTTTTATTATAGTACGATTGTTCATCTATTGGAATCATTCTTTTTGTGTTTGGTTATAAAGTTTTCAGTGATCTAAATTTTGTATCTGAAAATATTGGCAGTTGGTATCTGGCAAGTTGCTTCTGACAGAACCCGGTGGTTGCTACGACAAGGTATATCAAGTTTAAACCAATATGATGACCTATCAGAATATTAATTAATTAGTAGTAAATTTGGCAGGATATGAAATCAAACCAACATAATATTTTTATTGTGTAGTTTATATATTTAAAGTAATTTATTTTCATGAATTGTTGTAGTGTATAAAGTGCTAGGTTTTATAAATGCCAAATATGAACTTGGAATTCTGCCTGTATACTATCATTTGACCAGGCCTGATGTAAATCAATGGAATACATTATTTGACCAGTAATTTTTCTTTTGTTTTAACTGCAATTCTGAACTTAGCTTTCTTGATTAAAGGATGTCTTCCTAAATGATACTGGATTAAAAAGAATTCAGTATAAACTGTTTGTTGCTCTTACTTTATTTATTTAATCACTTATAACAATTCTTTCTTATTTTTAGTTTGAAGAAATGATGGATAGGCTTGAGAAAAACTGTGCTCAAAACTTTGCATCGCAAAACCGGAAGGAGCTCCTCTTGAAAGATGATGATGAAGTCTCTATAGCTGTTTTCGACTATTGGCTCAGCAAAAGGCTTGCAAAGGTTTTTTTTTTTTTTCATTTATTAGTTTTTCTAAAAAAAAATTGTATCAAAATAAAAATTGATTGTAATGAACCTGGAAATAAAACATTCTATTATCTTTTAGGGTTTACTGTATGCAGCAAGAGAATTTGTATTTCCTGTTTGTCCTCGAGCTATTACTTTACGGTTGGGTAGGACCAAGGGTAGTTTGTATCAGCAGATAAATTGTTACAGAATAACTGGCAGTTGGACAAATTTCATAGGATGTTTCATCTAAAAAATTGGGTAGTCCCCATCAGCTACTTGCTAGCAAGTAAATCAATTATTTTTGAATTGAATAAATGATTAAGTAAAAAAGTTTTGGGATTTCCTAAAATTTAGATCATGAAATGAAAGATCTATGCAACAAAGCCACATAATGTTCT
Source organism: Riptortus pedestris (assembly GCA_019009955.1). Taxonomy (NCBI): domain Eukaryota; kingdom Metazoa; phylum Arthropoda; class Insecta; order Hemiptera; family Alydidae; genus Riptortus; species Riptortus pedestris. Next base: position 200,367,423 of record CM032228.1, on the reverse strand, counting down.
AAATTGTATAGGGTGGTGCAAAAGATATGAACTGGTTTTAAAGGGATCTAAAACAACTCCACTTACAGAAATTATGTGTAAATTGCTTAATTCAGTACAGAATCTATTTTTTTTACATTAAGTTTTAAAGATAATATCAGAAATATAGTGATTGTCAGTAGTGATACACTCTTGAAGGCGAATTCTGATGTTTTCAACAGCTCTTCTGGACATTTGGATGGATATTGCCATAACTTCCTCCCTGATTCTGTCCTTAAGTTCTTCCAGGGTATGTGGACAATGTTAAGACCCTTTTTCTTTAGGTGGTACCCCAAAGGAAAAAGTCACAGATGCTCAAATGCTGGAGGTACTGGAAACAGCTCTTGAACCACAATTATTTTGTCTAAATTCTCCTTATAGATCTGCTAGACATGCCCAAAGCAACTGCATGCTTGAGGGCTGAGCGCCTGGGAGACAGTTCAATAGCATTTCTTACCAGGATGACATTTTAGGTGTTCTTACCGTTCTGGGTCTCCCTATTGCCGAAGGAGTTGCTATTGAACCAGTGTTTTCCAATGTCCTAGCCCAACATTTAATTGCATTACCCCCAGGGATGTTACCCGCAACAGTGATATTGAAGTGCAGTCGAAGGCCCTCTGCATGGTAATAACAGAACAGCCGATTTCAAAAAACATCCTCTCAGCAAACCCACGACTTTCTCCCGTCCAAGGCATGGTTGCTACTGAAAACTAGACCCTCCTACTCCCACAATGAGGCCCCACCACCACAGGCCGAGCGCTAACCGCTCAAATCCGGTTCATACCTTTTCCATAGATACATTATTTGGATTACAGAATTTCCTGTTAGCAAATCCATCTATCTATCTCAATTCTAGTTAATAAAAAAGAATCATTAAACCTTTTTTATTAAACAATTTTTAATATTCATACAATTCAAATACAATGTTAGAATTGACCTTTTTTGTTGCCAATGAAGACAAACAAAGTTATAGTTGAATGCTATATAAAATAAACACATCATGTTATTCTGTAGCAGTTAATTTGCTGATGAGCAACTATCCTTCATCTTTAATTTTAAAATTACACCAATTGTTCTCCTAGACTGGAATACATTAATGAAATTCATCTTGCATTTTTATCACATTATGCATCTTTGTTCCCTGAAGATGACCCTCAAAATTTTAATAAAAATGGAGGGTACAATTATGATCGCTATATTTTGTTGTTGACCTCCATTCTGATGCTATGTTTTTGAAAATTAGCACTTTTCAATCCAAAACAAAAACACAAGTTTATGTTTGAGCGAAATTGATTTATAGATTTGACTCTTATTATTAAAATGAAGTTAAAGGTTTCCAATATGTCCTCTATTACTTGTCATTGTCGTTGACTTGCAACATCAATTGGGTTAATCTTACTGACACTGTATTTAGATGATTATATTATTATAAAATGTTTACACTATTTGAGAAAAAAAAAAGTTTTATTTTTGTTCACAATAAAACAACAAGACACTCTACTTTCATTCATATGAAAAGAACTTAAATGCTATACAAAAATTTCAATATATAGTAATTTCAAGAAAGCTCACTGAATTCTCACTACAGCTAACTTTTATAAATGCCTTTGTTCTTGCTCTCAACAAAAAGTAAAAAGGAAACCTAGTTTGAAGGAAACAAGTTCTCGATTGCAAATAAGAACTTTTGTTTTAATTTAATCATTTTTAGAACTTTTGATTCTTCCTTCGGATTCTTCAATTTGTTTCCTTCTTAGTGTAGTTCTAAAATGTATTCATCTTTTAGTAATTTGTGGAAATCATATTTTTTTTCTTGCATATCAAGTAGTGGGTTGGTTCTATATTAATGCTATTGTCAAATCTATCAGAAGAGTCCTTCATTAGGTGTATTTCACGATCAGCCAGCAATGATGGCCTAACCGATAGATTTGATGATGCATTTTTTTTTTTTACATTTTTCAATTTCAATTTAACTACTTATAAATTGTGACTGGTGTAGCCAATTCCATTAATGCTTATCTTTTCCGTATTAATGTTTATTCATTTTGGCATTACAGCAACCACTACCTTTGGTGCCATGTGTTCGAACAGAGGCTAACAACAGGGTGCTTGGAGGAAGTGGAAATGCTAATTCGAATAACAACCCTTACCTTGCATTTCGACGGAGAACTGAAAAAATGCAAACAAGGAAAAACCGGAAGAATGATGAAATGTCTTATGAGAAAATGGTTAAATTGAGGAGGGACCTCTCAAGGGCATTACAGCTTCTTGAGCTAGTTAAGAGAAGGGAATCTGCAAAGAAAGATCTTATTCAAGTGTCTATTCAAATGTATGAGAAGAGGTGCGGACAGTTATTCAAGTTTAACAATAATATTAATTATTATTGTCTGTAACGAACTTATGGGGAATTAAAAGTGGACCACACTGAAAGTTTGATTAATTATATATTAGGTGGGGGTTAGAGAAAAAAATGAATATCTGGGTTTTTTAGATAGAAACCAACAGGTATTCTTATCTGTTTGACCCTTTCTGGACCATTCCAGTGTGTGTATGTGATTTTAAATTCGAAACTAATGCATTTATTAGTGAATTTCTCTGAAGGGAAATCAGCTATTGAGGTTGTACTCATGACACAATTTTCAAAAAATTTCCTCATATGTCCATCAATCCTACCTAGGAGATGATAAAAATGAGGTCCGTTCAAAATTTTATATATATATATATACACACACGCATACACACACCTGACTGTTAATGCTCTAGGGGTCATAATGTTTTTTTTTTTTTTTATCATTATCAAACTTTATATTAAACGTTTTATGCAAAAATAATGATCAAGTTCGTTAATGGCTGAAATCGGATAGTGGGAGGGGGGGAGAATTCTCAATATCTCTGTTATGTGTCGGATCGAGAAATTGTATAGAACCAATCTTATGGCAAATGTAATGTTCTATAAATGGTATAATGTACGTATTTTTAATATCTTGATTATTGACCAAGATATTTGCAATTTTTAGTTTTAGGCCTTCAGTAACCCCCCACTCCTACCTCATGCCAAATTAACAATAAGCCGTTATATTATGAAGCACTTTATTTCAAGCCTAAATACCAAATATTGTTCCCATTAAACTTTTAAGTCTTGAGATAAATGCATATATGTGATGCACTTGGGAAATCAGCTTAGTTAACGCAGCCCGTGCATGGCAGACTTTTTTTATAAGTAGTTTGAAGCAATAGAAGAAAGCCTGTGCAGCTTCTGAGGATGTGCCAACGCTTATTGTAAGTGTCCACAACTGGAGATCATTACTTCACCTATGTTGCAGAAGTAAGTCAATTATGCAGGTGTTCCATAAACTAAGCTGATTTCCCACCTGCTGCCATATCATACTGATGAAAGTTTCTCACATTCTATTCTACATTTTTCATGTAATAAGAAGACTATGAAACAGGAATCAAAATTTATGCTGGACACGAGATGTTTATTGATTCAGTTGCTTTAAATGAAATTTTATGAGTAGAAGTTGGGGCTAACTAAATAACTCGGTCAGGTTACAGAAAAACTATATAGAACAATAATTTTATAATATTACATTTTCAACAAGAGTCATTCTTTAACATTTTTCAGAGACATAATTAATAAGAGAGTTTTTTTTTATTTTACCTCTTCTGTAAGCCCTCACTTTTATTTTGTTCGAAAAAAATAATGCATCATATTTGAGCTTTTAATAAGATGATTTATAGGCTTATTTCTAATGTGTGATGATCCTTAGTGGAGGTTTAATAAATACTTAAAAGCATAAAATACAAATTCTGTTAGTATTAGGTAGAGGAAAAATATATAGAACAACAACTTCAGAAAATTAAATTTGCAAAATGATCGGTTACACAACATTTTTTGATCTCATTATAACAAAGATTTTAAAACTTGGATACCCTCACGCTCTTTTTCTCCGATTTCAGCTGTTAAAGGACTTGATCTTTCGTTTTACATGAAACACTTAAGTAGTGAGTTTGGTAAAGACCAAACATAAATTATGGCTACTAGAGTGGTAACATATACATATACATGTGATATTTAAAGAATATTTTTGAAAATCATGTCATAAGTGCAACTTCCAATTGAGGGGCTTATGTCAGGTAGGCTGGGGAGTTGGTCTTAATCTCACGTGGTGGACCTAGAGTGGCGGGTTCGATTCCCGCCCTGGGCAGTAGAAATTTATTTAGTGGTGGACTCATTAAATAAACTCCTTAGGCCCACCCTGGCTAGAAAATGGCGGTAACCTGTAGATAACCCATCCCGATTAGACAGAGTAGCAAAAAGTGGACGTAAATAACAATAAACAAACAACCTCCAAATGATTTTCCTTTCAGGGAAATCTGTGGAAATAACACCACTAATGTATGGAAACTGTTCAAAGGATACCACCATGTACCATAGTCAGGATTATCGTTCTTAGGCATTGGACTATGTGCCCATAGTGCCATTTGCAGATGATTGACATTAACAGTGCTGAAAAATTGAGTTCTCACTTGATTCTCCACACTAATAGATAATCACAAGAAATCTAGTTTCAGTTGAATTTAAGAAAATTAAACCAGTGTTTTGACAAAAGCGATATACAAAAGAAGGTTACTAGTTTCAAAAAAAGTGGTTGCTTCATTTTTCCAGATTTCGTGAAATGTTCACTGTGGTTTTGTAGAATCAGAAGACAGCCAGTGCTCATTGATAACAACCATCGGTTTTTAATGCCACAGAAACAATCCTTTATTCAGAAATGTACTCTTCCATCGTGACAAATCAACCCAGCTTGTTCAGTTAAAGGGTGTTTATTTTTGAGAAAATTAAAGTCATTAGTTACAAAGATATTTACAAGGGTCCCCTTTCCAAAAAATACTTCAGTGTGGACTACGTATAAGTTTTAGACTAATACTAAGACCTACACCCTCCCCTCCCCTATATTTTTTTCTTTTTCTATGTCAAGGCTCTTTGGATTTAGATATGGGAATGCCAGAGTCATGAAATTGTGTTTGAATTCCTACTTTATTGCATTTCATCTCTAAACTGCCTCATCTGGGGTTCTGGAACAATATAGAGTTACTTATTAGGCACCCATTTCCTGTAGAACTGACACTTTATTTTATTTTCAGAGTACTACATTTTCCAAAATAAATATTTGGATTTTTATTTTTCTATAATCTACTTTAAGCCATATTGTAAACAAAATGATTTCAACCTGGCAGGAGTAGCTATAATACGGATAATGAAGGACAAAATGTTTATAAATATTAAAACATCAATTTTAGTTGCTTCATTTAGCCGATAAATAAGGACTTCAATTAAGATTTTTAAAATGGTTTAGGAAGGAAATAGCTCTACAGGATTTTTAAAATATGTGATAATGAGGACAATTAAATTTGATGGTCAATACTAAAACCATCCCAACACTGCACCTAAACTGATTTCATTTAGAATTTAAATTTTTGATACATAGCATAATTCCACTTCATGAGTTCATTTTAAATTACTTTGTTGTTATTAATTGTTTGTGTCTAGCAGTTTAAGGGTTTCTATAATTTTTATTTGAAAAGTATTGCTGTATAGTTCTAATTGCCATGTGAATAAAAAAGAAAACAAAACTTTATTCAGAAACAGTCTCTTAGAAAAAAAAAATTATATCACTGACATATGACCAACTGATTGATTTTATTTGAAAGCTAAGTAGACATAAGACAAAAAAAAGGCTATACATTTTGACAAGAATAGAGGGGAAAATTGAATACGAAACACAAAATGTTGCACATAAAAGATAAAAATTAAAATATGTGTGTATGTGCACCTGTATACATTTTGAAAATTGAAAACATGACTGCTGTGGCTTTCAGTGTTAAGTTTATTATTATTTAATTATTCTTGTAAAATATAAGTATGGATAACTCTAAATTGAGTTAGAAAATTCAACCAAATTTACTGATTTCAGGTATGAGGCAAATGACTTTTCAGGAACATTGCTACAAGAAGTATCTTCTTTTAAAACAGTGAGGCCTGCATTTGCTCCCATTTACCCCAATCAGTACACCACTTCTCACAATCACCACCCCCCACCTTGGCCTCTTAAACCACCTAAGGTAAACTATATACAATGGTATTTCTAATAAATTAGTTTACACTTTTTATAAATGTAAATATTAGCAACTTCTCGTATTATTTTTTTATTAATTAAATTAGATTGTTGTGTCTTTGTGAATTAGCATTCACTCTCATGTGTTTGAATATACTTGAATAATTATTTAGTGGTGAACTAAACCAGTTAATAATTTCCAAAAATGATTTATTCAACTAATATTAGTATGTCACAATTGAATTTGAAATATAGTTTTCTATGATAAAACTCAGGACGGAATTTAACAGCGAATTGTTTGCATAGCTTGTAGAGATGTTCAGTTTTTAATTTCTCTAATTATTTAAATGAGGGCTTTTGTCATTGATTAGTTGTTTATCATGGGCACTTATCACTCTTCTGCAGTCTGTAAGCTAGTAATTATTACTAGGACTTCAGATATTAACCTTATTTTGATGCTTTTTCTTATATTTCTTGTCCAAGCTTCCAGTGAGGTCTTCAAAACTATCATTCAGTTCTAGCAAGTTTAAAGTGATTTATGGAAGCCCTTGATAGTATGTTAAAGGAAGGAGAAACTGGAACAAAATTATCTGTTAAACGCTTAAGAAAATTCTCTAAAAATTGATCTATAAGTGTTTTGCAATGTTATTGCTACTTTGTGAAACAGACAGTTATATTCTGCTAGAGCAGTCAGACAGATACAAAAACAAAAATATTTATTGTATCACTGAGAGCCAATAAATACCTTCAGTGAAAAAAATAGAGGAACTTCGTCAGAAAGATTTAGCATTGTCAATAATTCTCAATTGCTGGTGACATTATTATGATGATTATCAAAGGTTTATCAATTTTTCTTTCAAACTTAGTGGAAATAAATTGTTCTCTTTTTAGTCTATTTAATATTTAACATCCTCATACTGGCTAAATCCTATCATCATCTCAGCTCAAACAAGCTGTGCACTTCAGAGGGGTTGCTTTCTAACAACTCTGGCCTCGTGTGGAAATTAATCCACTTATGCCTTTATGGGCATGAATGAAATTTTTCACATGATGCCTTTATAGTTGGATGTTATAGTACAGAAGGCAATGAGAAACCACTGGATGTGTTTGTGACCTGTTCATTCTCTTGTTCATTGGTCTGGAAATCAGGATTTCCTGTCCGCAGAAACAATTACAAGGTGTAGCCTGTAGACACAGTAACCGATTAGACCAAAATAAAAATTCCTCTGTTAAATGCAGTGCAGGAAGACTACACCTTTCTTTTCCGTTCTCTAGGAATGAAATTTTACTGTTTAACTCGAACTTTTATTTTAGACCTATTTTACAACTACCACTTTTATAGTCAACAATCTTCATAAAGTTTATTATTACTCTCAAAAATGAAAATACTATAAACTGAGAGTAGTAGGTGTTTAATTGTTATCAGTAATATTGCTGAAAATGTTTATAGTGATAACTGCAGTATAAAAATTACTTAGTACATGGGTTTGCTGACATTGCAGAATTTAGTATTGCTGATATGCCGTATATAACTCTGGGATTACAGGTTCTCCTTGAAGTAATATATAACATATAGAAATTTTGATTAATCTGTTTGAAGAAACATAAATCGTATATTTCAATTGAAATATATTTTTATTAAAAAGTTATTCTGGAATATATAGACCTAAAAACTTTGAACTTTATTTTAAAGAGGTTTGTAATAGTGTAGGGTGTTTTATTGATAACTGAAATAAATAAATAGTAAAAAAAAAAAACAAAAAAAAAAAACTTGTATTTTAGTATGAATTTTTGTTGGTTTATAGGAGGACTTGAGTTCAGTAAGAAAAGAAAAGAGGCCTTATAAAAAAAGAAAACATAAAAGCGGGCCAGGAATACTTCCTAGTAGTACTGGTGGCATTTCTTCTGCCGAGGAGGATGTTGAAAGTCCTCCTTCACCCCAGCTCGCTTTCCCATTTCATCGGACACCTCTTACCACCTACCAAGCGGTAAGCACTTATTCTTAAATTATGTATCTATCTATTGTCTCTTTCTCTTTCTCTATGTATGTGCATATGTGTGTGCGTAAATATAAATAAATGTATCTTCTGCTAGTACAATGCTGATTGATGAATTTTGTATATTTAAATCTTTCTGTTCTTCGGGGTATTAAAACACTTAACAATTTTAGCAGATTTCCCTTAAGGAGGAAATCATAAACTAGTCTTGTTGTAAATTGAATTGCCTATAAATGGTATTCTATAGACTTTTCTCTATTTTGAATATTAATCGAGATTTTTTAATATTCATCGTCAGTAAACCCTCACTTTCATACTTAAACAATAAGCAAATATATCATGAAACATCTTATTCCACGCTTAAATACCCAATATTGTTTTCAACAGATCTTTACTAGATGAGATATATGCAAATATGTTGTGTAATGATGTCACCAATTAAGATTTTATTCACCGCCCACTTCTACTTATCAGATTTTTATTTTGGAATAGAGAAATATAGTGAGATGAGATCAGCAGTGTGTCTTGCCACATGGGAAATCTGCTTCGTTTATGCAGCCCCTGTTTAACAGACATCTTGGACTTAGTATCTGTTTATTGGTCCATGTTTTCATGCCTGAAACACTGAACTGAATTTGATATAACTCATTATGTGTTTCACCTGTAACCCCACTCAGCCTTAGGCTACATTAATATTTTTAAGGATGATCTTTAGTGAATATTATTACAGATGATAATTTGTTTTATGTTCTTTGTTCTGCCAATATGCACATTAAAATGCTGTTTATTTAGTCATTTAGATTAATTTTTGTCCCGTTACAAAGTGTAACGTAAGTGTGTCTTAAATTATTATACAAATAACTGAAAATAAAATCCATGTTAAAAAAAAAAAACATTGTTTAAAATATACAATTAAAATATTAAGAAATAGATTTGCCAACGAAAATGTATTATTTAAAGATTGCTTAGCTTAATCCTATGTAAATACTTATTTTATTGTATTGTCTTTGGACTATTGTTAAACACATTAATTAAGAAGTGTTGCCTGTATTATTTGTTAAACATTTCAATGAAAATGAAGGCATCTTCATTAAATAAATAGAATCAAATTTGAATAATGGAAAACAAAAATATTTAATTAATGTTTTCATTATAGAAAAATAACTCTCCTGAGAAGGAGCCATTGGGAAAATAAAAATAAAATGTTTTAAAGTGGAAAAAATGTTTAACCTAATATGTGTGTATTTGCGGCTGAAATTGGACTTGGTGGAATGGGTTTTAAATTAATTAATCCCATTATTAATGTTGAAATAAAAAATCTTAAATCTCTATGTTATTTTGAGCCATATCAGTAAAATGCTGTTATAAATATTTTGGTTGTTTTATGCTCATAATATTACATAAGATTTTTTTCTGTGGTTTAATTTTATTTTATAATTCAGCCTAGGAAAGGAGGTGGCCTAGGAAATTGGGACTGGACTAGTCCAGAAGAAGGTGGAGCTGGAGAAGAAAGGTACAGGTTTAGTTTAGCAACACTTTCCAACCCAAGGCCTAATTGTGTCGGCCTAGTCAGGCGTCGTATAGGCAGAGGGGGCAGGTACGTCGACTTTTTTACTCAATGTTATATGTGTGAGTGTGTATGAGAATTTCTCGTGTGATTCACTGTATGAAATGCTTAGTACCTTGTTTAGAAAAGAATAATAAACTTTAGGTAACCAACCTGATTTGAAATGCAACTTGGTTAGAAAAGGTTTTCCTTCCCCTTTATAATTTCAACAATGATGTTCCTTCTCAAGGAATGTTAGCCAGGATTCAAAGAGCTACCCACATTATCCTGCCACTGAGGAAAATGTCAACTGAAACAATGCTGTTTGGTTTTGGCATTTAATAAATAATGATTTATTTATGTATGACTGATATGTCAGCAGGCATGTTTGCAAAGTTTAAGAAGCTCAAAAATTAGTTGCATAAATGAAACATGGAGGAATTGTGTTTGGAAGAAAAGATAGAAAGAGATATGTCGCATGTACTGAGGTGCTAAAAGGAACTGAATTAGGCACAATAGAAAATGCTTCTAGGGAAAACACGATATACGTATAAAGGATACTCCGAAAAGAGAAGTGCAAAAATAGTTCTTTAAGAGAGTTCATGAATCTACAAAACTTGAGGAGATGATTAGGGCATTTCATTTTACAAGGCTGCCTTGTGTACTCATGTAGCGCAAGTTTTTGGCGATGAGGGATAGTCTAGCCCAGTGTGCTTCTTAGCACACTTAGAATAATTTTTACGTTCTAGCGGTAATCATGTAATTCCTATTCCAGTTGTTTTAATTATGTTTTCCATCCTCCAGGCCCTGACCTATAGGCACATTTCTGTATTATCAGAACCTTCATTGTAATCTGAAGAAGATACACCATCACTTTCACTCACTCCTGTGAAAAGTTCTAACAAAATTTCTTGATCACAAAAAATACTTTCTCTGGACATTTTAAGAATTGGTATTCAGTTAATTTCAGAAAAGGGAACCTAAAAATGAGAAAAGTGAATCCCTATGCCATCTATCGGCTTTGAAGGTCACAGCAGCTTCTGTAAACAGTCAAATGATGGCAATAGAGGAAGAACTGATGCAATAGCTGATAGCAGTTCTAAACAAGTGGGACTGATATATCAGTCCATAGCACACGGTGAGGGGGGGGGGTCATATCTGCCTCTCGACTGATATAGTATCTTCTTAGTGGATCAGTAAGAAGTTTGACAAGACAAAAAAATGAGAAATAATACAAGAAGAGAACAATTTCTAAAACAGACTGTACTAGTGTACGAGTATACTGAGAGGGGTCTTGTAAAAGTTACAAGGCTCTCCAGGCAAGCTAGTAACTAGGTGACAGCATTGAAGTTAGTTATTGCTAGACAGACTGACTGCCCCATCCGGTGGTTTCAGTATGGAACATGTTAAAGGTGAGGATCTTGATAGCCTAGTAATAGACTTTATTAAGCCCAACTAACTTCAGTTGCTTTATCATCTGAAACTAGTCAAAAAAATGTTGATAATTCATGGTTATTAGAAACCAGTTGATTGATATTCAAGTTAGTAATTCTTTTAGCGTTGTGAATAATTTATAAAATGTATAAATTGTTATTTTGATAGCAGAATTAATTGTTTCCAAATTCACAGATGGTGGAAATATTTCCTTCCACTTCAAGTGCTAGATTACTTATTGCAAAATGCTTTACTGGCATTAATAATTTGCTATTTTAGAATTTTGATAATAACTTAATTTGGATACACTTTTTGTACTATTACACGTTTCAGAATTTATTAGTTTTTATTCAAGCCAATTCTGTATGAAATGAATGACCTGGGCCAACGATTGTTTTTACTTCGATTTCTAATTCGAAAATTAGAAGTTCTAGAATGTATAAGCCATTGACACTTTTGGGGTCCTACGAATTGGACTCTTATTTTCTTTATGTCAGTTCCATAGAGAAAAAATTCAATCTCTAAAAAGGATTTGACAGTTCTCTAAGGTGGGATTTTGTTATTTTTGTTGAACTGGGCTATATTTTGATTTTTAGAGTGATCCTTGACCGGGCTGGACCCTCAGCGGATGATTTCTGGTCCTCTTTAGATTTTACGATACAAGATAACGCAAAACCACCTCCACCGTAAGTATTACTATCAAATATTCAGTTTACACTAACTGACTATAATTTATACTAATTATAGTACTTGTATAGTAGAATACTACTATTCTAAGTACTATAGTAATTAGAAATACTTGGCTTTGCCAACAAGGTGGTTATGTCAAGACCAACAAGATGGGGAAGGGTAATACGAATGAAAGGATCATATTATAAATAAAAATCCTGTATCAATGTGATCATCTGTTTTATGATGTCCTTTGCTATCTTCTTAGTCTTGACTTGACTGCCTTGGTGGTAAGGTCTAATCTTTTTATAATATATGCAGCTCCTTATGAGGCATTGTATGGGATATGGCACATATATGGTGAGAAATAAATAAGTGAAAGATATTTCATTGTTTGGCCTTTTGTAATTTTATATTCAGTGTAATTAAATTTAAATCTCAGTCATGCAAATGCATAAACTTTGCAGATCGAGATTAAACAAAGAAAAAATAATAGTCAAGAGCAATGTTATAAACTACTACTTAGTTGTGATTATTGAACATCAGTCTCAATATAGAGTAGCATTAAAAAGGAAAAGAGTCTATTGAAGCTTTACTAATTATTAATTCATTTGCTTATTGTTAATATTATATAAAATCTTTTCCAGATTCACTCGGTACTTCAGGCCGAAAACTCCACCACCTGAGCCAGTTCCAGAAGTTCAAGAAGATGATCTTCTTAGTGGTTCAGTTACTTTAACTGTGGATTCGCTGATTGACGGTGAATCCTTTTCATGGGAAGCAGATCTTAACGACTTGTTTCCTGACCTGGATCTACCAGGAAGTAGTTCCGAAGGCACCGTGATTGACCCTTCACCTGACTCGGGTTCTTCTAGGTTCAGCCTTGATCCTGTGGCGGCTGCTGCTGAAAGGCTCCAGCCTTCACAAACCACCATTTCCCATAATGGACCCATCAGTCACAATGACTGTAAGCTATTTATACAGATTAATATTATATACTCCTGTTTCATTTTTTTCTCATTTTAAATTAATGATACTCAAAACTTTTGTGTGTGTTTGGGTTTGTGTGTATATGTACATTTTTTTAAAATTTTTTGAATGAATTAGGGGCCATCTAACGATGATAAAAAAAGGCACGAATGTAAAATGGTAGATAAAGTAACATTTTATTCATTACAGTTTACGAGAGCCAGGGTGTATATACATAAAAATGTTTTGAATATAATTTATTTTAAAAGAAAAAAAAAACTTTCAATTTCAGTAATGAATAAAAATCTTACTTTTACATCTTTACATTTTCAAACCAATTCTATAGAACGTTTCACTTCGAGATGGCAGTATGTATTTTCAATGGGGTGCTCTGTCTCCCTCTTGCATATGCCTCGCTAGATAGCTCTGTCCTCCTCCCTCCGTGCGACGTTGCCGCTATATCTCAAAGTTGTCCAATTTTTACGGGAAAAATTCTCTAAAGTTCAGAATTTATCGCTCCATCTGCCTATGCTAAAAATTTATCAAGAAAATAAAATCTGTTTTTGCAATTAATTGTTTTTTGTCCATTTTTTACATAAAATTTTTAATGGAAATTCTTGTTTCTCTCGTCACTGTGATCTTATTTTTTAAGATATTAGTTTGAAATTCGACATGAAGTTAGTATATATTATCTTTATTCGTAGCAAGGAACAATTTTTTTTTCAACGACATTCCTTTCCATGTTTTTGCCATAATAAAAATAAAAATTGAGAAATCCTATTTTTAAAAAGTAGCCTGCGGGGAATTTCCGTTCTATAATTGTTTATTAAGTTTTGTTATACTCCTTTTAAAGAGGACAATTCAAATTTAATTTTGAGCCTCCTCCGAACATTATGGGACGCTGACAACTGATGCAATTAATATTTATATGTTGTGGGAGCGTCGCGGCACGAGGAGAGCTGGCCCCCCCCCCCCCCCGGCTCTCTCCCGCCCGCTCTCCCGTTCTTTCTTATAACTGTCTATTCTACCATGATTATTTAAAAAGCCTCAACTCAGAAATTGTAAATTTAACTGGGAAGCACTTTTTTTATTAATCTTTTTAATGTGATTTGAAGTTAATAACTTAAATATATCTTTCAAAATGTAATTTTCGACAAAAATTGGAGTTAAGGCCTTTTATAAACTGAGAGCAATAGAGGACTGTGAACAAACAGGATTGGGATGATTATTTATAACAATAATATTAATATATATCTTTAATCCATTAATAATTATTCATTATAATCATAATTATAGTTGCATAATTAAAAAATAAACCCATTTTAATCAAAGAAATTCCTAATAAAAATCTTTAATGACCTTCAAAAATGTCTATTGAAAGCAACTTAATTTTAGAGTATCTAATTTCTTAGCCCATCTGCCAAGGAGAAGAAGCCTATTAAATTTAACGTTTAAAGAAAAAACTATCCATTTAGATTATTGGCCAAAATAGTCAAAATCTTAAGTATGCTTCATGCCTAACAATCAAAACAAAAAGCACGAAAATGTAATATTATATTAAGAAAATATAATATTATATTAGGTGCTATATAAAAACATCAGTACTTGTTTCTTCGTCTGACAGAGGTTCAACTCCGCTCATTCCTTGCGAGTCCGCGACGCTCGCACAACATATAAACATTAATTGCATCAGTTGTAATCGACCCATAATGTTCGGAGGAGGCTCAAAAATAAATTTGAACTGTCCTTTTTAAAAGGATTATGACAAAACATAATAAACTATTATAGAACGAAAATTCCCCGCAGGCTACTTTTTTAAAATTGGATTTCACAATTTTTATTTTTATTATGGAAAAAACATGATAAGGAATGACATTTTAAAAAAAATTGTTCCTTGTAACGAATATAGATAACATAAACTAACTTCGTATAGAATTTCAAACAAATATCTTAAAAAATATGATCGTAGTGACGAGAGAAACAAGAATTTCCATTAAATTTTTTAGGTAAAAAATTGGCACAATACAATTCATTTCGATTGTGTATCTTGTTTTGTTGATTTATTCTTAGTATAGGCCGATAGAAGATTAAATTCTGCACATTTCAGAATTTTTCCCGAGTTTTTCAGAAATTTGGCGGATTTGAGTGAGATTTGGCAACAGCGCACCAGATCTACTGCCATCTCGAAGTGAAACGCACTATAGTAGTTTTATCATTTTACATTCCTGTATATTTTATCATTGTTAGATGACCCCTATTTCAATCAAATATTTTTAAAGGTCTTATAGAATAGGAACAGAATTGGAAATTATAACAAATGCAATATTCTTCACAAGTTAAACGTGATATTTGTTTATCCCAATTTTTACCTGAAATATTGGCTGCTACTTGCATTAGAGCTGTTACTTCTGTTCCTCTTTCCTATCTATTTGACAATTATTCATGAGTTTGCAAACATTCCTTATAAATTTCATTCATTTTGATTTTTTTTCTTTCCTCTAGAATTGAAGTTTAGATTGTTTTTTTTTTTTTTATAGTAATAATAAAGTTTTGTATTTTTTAAAGGTTATAAATATGTATTTATATTTTTACATGTCTCGGGGTAGAATAAATAATAGTATTACATTATTAATTTTATTACATATTAGCTTTTTTTATTTTAAGCCACAACGCTGGGAAATAGCGTTATTGGAGAGTAGTCCGCTGTCCAATTTGTTTGTATGTTGCTAATTTTCTATGGCTCTCTGACGATCTTCTGCAAACAATTTCACACTAGCTTGTCTGGTTAGATTTAGCCTTAGTTAGGTTAGTGATCAATCGTTTTTCATTATTAATCACACGTTATGATTCCTTAAGTATCGTATCGTCTTTGACATTTAGGAGAGGGTTATTCCTTCAGACTGTTCATTGCATGTTCTCTCTTTTTAATAGTGTAAGTGTTGTTCTCTAAGTAAAACTTTTTAAAAAGAACTTTAGTCCAAAGGATACAAAAAAAAAGGAAACCAGGACTTTCAGAAAATAAAGACAAAGAGAGAGAGAAAAAAGAGATTAGGTTAGATTATGGTGAGGTTAATCTATTAACCCCTGTCTCCCTTCTTTTATATAACAGGACTTCTGAAAGGCTTACAGACAGTGTTTAAACCACAAAAGGCGATTTAAGAATATTTAAAATGTCCATCTCGCAGGGGCTGCTTAAACTAAGCAGATGTCTGACATGCTGGTTTAACACACTAGTGATCTCATCTCATCATATATTCTTTATTTCTATGTAAAAACCGATGATAAAAGGGCTGTGTGGGGGGGGGGTTATTGCAGGCTGAAAACAAGAAAGTACGAGTAACTCATTTAATACTTGAGTGACTATAAAATGTATAAAGCAACTAATGTAGAGCGTCAATAGCTTAACAAGATTGGCTCGTTTACATTTTGCGATACAATTTATAATATTAAACAGTTCTGGTAATGGTTTTGCTCGGTTTGATCAATTCATAATATACAACATCAAGCTGATCCCACAAAATACACAGCTTTCGTTTTTTTTTTTCATGACTATTTGGCTTAGCTGTTTATGTTGATGTTGCCGGGGTTGACCCATGGCTTTTTCTTCTTTGGGTAATCGTAGTGGATCCATTTTTTCTCACCAGTGATTATACTGTGCAAAAACTCTCTTTTTTTTATGCCTGGCAAGTAGGATTTTACTCATGCATAAATGACATTCCACGTCTCTCGACTTTAGTTCAGATGGAACCCAATTCCCTTGTCCTTAATCATTCCCAACAATTTTAAATTATGTGAAATTGCTTTTTTAGTCACTTGTAATGTAACTGCAAATTCATTTTGTGTGTTGGTATGAATTTTCCTCTAATAATACTGCTAATTCCATTTCCTTCATACACTTTCAGTCTTCCACTGCGTTCTTTGTCCTCCAGACTCAGTAGTCGGTAGTGAGACAAGAACAAGTTTTAAATTTCAAGAAAACCCCTACAACTGTTTACGGTAGTAAAATATTAACAAAATAGCTCATATTGGCTTTTTTAATATCTGTAATACATATACAAAAAAATTCACATTTTTTTGAGGCACTTTTAAGGGAAATTTGTAAATTCTATTGGGAACTGGAAGTCAGAAATAAAATGTCTAAAATTCATAAATCTTATTTACATTTTTGGACTGTAAAATATATTTTAAATACAATATGTCTTTATAATTCCTTCTGTATGTTTTCGATAAATCCAATATAATGAAGATATGATGAATATATGTTTTGACATTGAAGTAAACCCCCCCCCCCCATTCCTAGCTTAAAATTTGAATTCTCATATATCCTTTGTTGTGCCTTGGGTTGGCTAATGTACAAGTATGAGAGTCCATTGAAATCATGTGAGATTTCGTACTTTTACCAATACTGTTTGGTAAATGTGTGGATTTGCCAAGGCTCATTGGTAAATGTCCAGTGAAGAGGAGTGGGGACAGGGATACTCCACCCTACGAGAATTTCATGTCTCTTGATGAAGTGGCCGACGAAGAGATAAGCCTTCGCACCGCAGTTTGTCAATAGTCATTGGTTGGTGGCCATGGTTTCAAAAAATGCAACTGCTTAAAAAAAATGTTCAAATAAGAAATGTTTGTGTAAGCAATTCAAAGTGCCACAATTCTCTCCCATTCTGTAACAAATAATAATAAAACATTCTAAAATTTTCATTTCAAATAACCTTTATTCCAACTTTTACCGGCAGACACAGGGAAATGTTAAGATTTACCAAAATCTGTAGGTAAAAGTCTGAAAGACGCATCCTGATTGAGATAATTCTAGCTTTTACCTAGCCTCTTGGGAAATCCTAAGATTTACTGGCTAAAGTCAGATTTGAAAGATAGAATCGTACATTTACCAATGCATCTGGTAAGTCTTAGGATTTACCACACTCCGGGGTTTTACAGTAACATATATATATATATATATATATATATATATATATATATATATATATATATATATATATATTGTTTTTGTTGTTTCTTGGAGTTTTGGTTTATGTTAGTGAAAACATTTTTAGTTTATGCCAATATTTCAAGAATATTTATTTTCTCTTCTTCAGGGCTGTAAAAATACAGGTACAGTAGAACCCTTATATCCGTCACCCAGGGAACCGGAGCAAGGTCGGTACACAAAAAAGGTCGGATAATCCGAGGAACAACAGAAAGTGAATAAAAACACACAGAAACGAGTAATGTACATATTTATTATACAATATTTAATGTAAAATATTCGTACATTACAAATTCATTTAAAAAAATCGGTTATATTTTTTTGTCTTAAGGAAGTTAACCTTGCTTTAGCAGAGGTATCCCTCCACTTTTTAATGCACATCACATCCATGGGTGTTGCGTTTGGATGCTGCTCGATGTATTTCATCGCAATTTCGAAAGCCTCTTTAGCTGCCGTATGACTGATCTTTTCAGGCTCTTGTTTTACGTCGTCCATTTCATTTTCCTCCATTTCACCTTTAAGAACTGCAGCTACGATTTGATCGCCGGCAAGTTCCTCGTTGGTGGTTGGTGACCTCAGCCATGTCTCCTTGTTGAATCAAGGGTGTCACATGAGGGGGTAGAAACATTGCTCTAATGTTTCCCATTTTCAGATGGATGTCTGGGAGATTGTCGAGAAGCAAGACTGCATTGAGTGACAGATTTTTCATTTTCATGTGTTTTTCTACATCTGGTACAAAATTTTCAAAATCCACTTGACGGATACCATGGCGGCGTTTCCATCGGTGAAGCCACTCTTCACTTGCACTGAAGTTTCCCCTTCCTCTCCTACTATTTTTTTGTGTAAAATCGTCGCCTTCTCCTTAATTATAGGACCTGACAAAGGAGTTCCTTTGCGTCTTTCTTGACAAAACCAAAGTCGGTTAATGCGAGGTCGGATATGAGGGGTTCTACTGTACTACTTAATATATATTGCACATTGTTATTAAACTAAAGTGTAACAGATGGTGTTTATGTTATTTCTACTTACCAAGCACTTCTGGTTACATTAGGGACACTGGTTATAACCTTCCTTGGCGTGTATACACTGAGTAGGGTCACAGCCTTATCTCTTTGTATATCAATTTGGCATGTCTATAGCAACTTTTGTTTGTTGAACTATATTTTAATCATTATACTACAGTTATTATATTATGTTACAACTGTCATATTTTATTAAAGCTATTTTCATGTTGTATTAAAGCTATTATGTTAATATTATTTTACTATGTTACAACTACCACTGTTTATTATTACAATTGTGATGTAGTGTATTAAAGCTACTATTATATTATGCCTATAATTATCTATAATAATCGTTGCATGAATATCACACATATATATATATATATATATATATATATGTATATATATATTGTGGTTTTATGAGTGTGCTAGAGTGTTATGTATGTGAATATGTTTATGAATATGCTTTGAATGTGAATATTGTTAATTATTGAGGTGTGTTCATGGTATTATGTTGCACCATATGGTGCTGAGTTTGTCAATGTCTGTCTTTTTGTTACATGTGTTTTTGTGTTGAACTATATATATATATCATCTCTTAGAACATTTGTTTTGTTGGGCTCTATGTCTAATATTTGTGTTTCATTGTATGTAAATTGGTGGTCATTGTTAATGCTGTGTTGGACTAATGCACTGTTTGGCTTGTTTATTTTTATGTCTGATTTGTGGCCTGTTATCCTGTTGTGGCTGGTTTCTCCTATGTATATTGTGCCACAGTTTTTGCAGGGTATTTTGTAGATAACATTACTCTTTTTATTTAGGGGTATTTTTGATTTGAATTTGAATATATTATTTTGTGTATAGTTCTTTTTGTTTTTGAAGCAAAGTTTTGTTATTATTGGTCAGTACTTTCACTAATTTTTCGGATAGGCCTCTGACATAAGTGATTGAATGGAATTTGTGTTAGTTAGTGCATAGAAGTTGGTTGTTATTATTAGTGATTTGTGTGTTGCTATGTGTTTGGTTGTCTGTTTTGTTTGTGTTGTGTATGATACGATTGATGAGTTTATTTGGGTAGTTGTTGTTTCTGAGTATGTCTTTTACTAATTGTATGTTTTCTTTGTGGTATTTTGGGTTGCTTAATTTGAGAGCTCTGCATATGAGTACTTGTTCTATGTTGATTTTTTGTTTTATGGGGTGTTGCGAGTTGTAGTCTATATGTCTGTCTGTTTTTTCCACCAGTTTACTGCTGTGGTACCATTGGGTTTCCTTAGAGTGATGGTATCTAAAAATGGTAGTGTGTTGTTGTTTTCTATGTCTATGGTAAATTGGAGATTTTGGTGGTATATGTTGAAGTGTGTGAGGATATTTGTAGTTTCGGTGGAGGGTATGGTTAGATATAGGTCATCTATGTATCTGTAGATGAATTGTATGTTGTATGGTAATTGTATGAGTTTTTTGTTTATGAGGTCAGTCACAATGATGTCTGCTATAATAGTTGCTATGGGTGAACCCATGGGAAGTCCTTCTATGATTTTGTAAAAATTTTCTTGATATTGGAGGTATCCGCAATCTAGGCATAAATTTAGAATGTTTTTGAAATCTGTTGTTGTTATATTTGTATCCCTTTTTTGTTTATCCCATTTATCAACCAATAATTGTTTAACAGTGTTTAGTGGGATATTAGTGAATAATGACTTCACAATTAGTGAATAATGACTTGCTAAGTAGAAATAACATAAACACCATATGTTACACTTCAGTTTAATAACAATGTGCAATATATATTAAGAAGTACCTGAATTTTTACAGCCCTGAAGAAGAGAAAATAAATATTCTCGAAATATATGCATAAACTAAAAATGTTTTCACCAACATTGACCAAAACTCCAAGAAACAAAAACACCACACACACACACACACACACACATATATATATATATATATATATATATATATATATATATATATATATATATATAAAATTTGAAAAATCCAAAAAACTATAATATCTCCAAAACAAGTAATTGACCTTCGTACTAAAGTCTGTTACGCCCTGTATGTATATATATGTGTGTGTATATATATATATATATATATATATATATATATATATATATATATTTATTTATTTATTTATTTATTTTTCTAAATGTAACAATGAAGTGTTCATAAGCACATAAATACATGATAATCCTACCAGATTACATTGACGTATCAGCAATACATCTTAATTAAGCAGGAGTATTAAGTAAGTTATTTACTTTAATGTTTGTAATGTTTTTTTATAATTAAATTTGAACAGAGAGAAACAAAATATAAAGTATAGTTTTTTTTTTTTTCTTAACAATGCGCAATGCATAATCATGAAAATAAAATGTTTATATATTTACAGTGAAATTAATTAGTGGCAAAAAAAAAGTTAGGTGGATCAAAAGACAGCAAGGCATTATTATTATTTAGTTTGCTTCGACCCCCTCCCCCCCCCCAATTGTATTAAGAATTGATTTTGAAATACCTTTTTATTTTTAAAATGAACAACACTTTTGTTTGAAAGCTAGCTGGGATGGGCCAACTCTGAAACATTCAAAAACCTAAATAAAATATTGAAATCATCTTCAATTAAAAATATATTTTAATATACACAGTACATATTGTTGTCCAATATTTGTAACTTTAATAACAACAACAATTTATTACTATGTGCCGAGAACAGAAAATATGGATTTTCATCAATACAAGTTATACAGCCATTCTAATTTAAAAATATAAGGAAACATGGCAGAGTATTGATTGTGCTAGGAGATGGGCTTTTCCCATTTTCTTTCTTTTATTTAAGAGGTAATTCATTATTTATTTATTTTTTTTTTAATCAAGATGGAAGTTCTGGGGCATGGAGCAGTAGTGGCTGCAAATGGAGTGGGAGTGCGAATAGTAGTAGTTCCACTGTCAGCTCTCCTGTGCACCTCAATTCTAAACTTGCTTCAAGGGCGAATTCTCCGCAACTCAGCAAGTAAGTTCAATTATTTAATATTATTTATAATAAGGGTTCTAAATATTTCAACTAGGATTCAGTCTGCTAACTGAATTCTCTCAAGGAAACAAGCCGACTCACAAGAGCAGAATATTAAGAGAAATAGTGTATTTATATGTATTATATAAAAGTTATTTATCTATAACACAAAAGCTGGTTTACCTGTAACATTTTTTAAAGGGGATCGACATTGGCTGCATTAGTTATGCACACGATTACTTTGAGGTTGACCTTCTATCGGGTACACACGTCCTATTCAGAATCGTGAAGTAACATAATAGCTTCTTGAATGAAAAAGTATAGTTTGGTCTATATTGGCACCAAAACAAGGGTTGGTAATGTTTCAAGGTGTCCATAACCTCACACCAATAAATTTAGGACATTCTCATGTGGCTAGCAAACTGCATCCCTTTTGCCTTCAAAATGTTCAAATACAGAGTTTCATTCACTGAGATTTAAAATTAAGAGTGCTACATTAGTGGATTTCCTTCAAAAAATTCAAATATTTAAAATGATAAATTCAGTCGGAAATTCACTGATTGTAGGTTCGTTGTGATAGTGGTATTTAAATATCTGGAAGAAAAGATAACTGGAAACAATGTAGCTGTTCAAATTATATATCTTAAGTTTTTAATAACACTATTTTTATTTTTTCCAGTGATAGCAGTGAGGTACACAAAAGAAGTGGAGCACTCGTTGACTCCGTCGTCCACACGCAGCCAATGGAGGTCACCTGACTATTCCGCTTCACCCTTACTTTCATAGTCAATTATCGAGTCTATCTCTCTTTTTGTTTCTCTCTCTGTATAAATTTGTATATGACTTATGAACATAAATTTCGAAAGAGATTTAACTTCACTTAACATTGTATTTCATGAGTCATATACAAATTTATATTTTATTTCATTAAGTGTAGTCTGTGATCCTTTAAACACTTTGTATATTGTGTGTTACCCTTTCTCATCACATTCCTTATCGAACAGGATGTGAAAAGTTATATAATATAAATATATATTAAATTGTGTATATAAAAATGAAATGGAAAAAAAAAATGTCGGCTGGAAAGGGTTTCACCTATCGATAAGGCAGCCCTTTTTGAATCGAATTCGTGTTAATATTTTGTAAATATTATTTTATATACTTAGATATATATATGTATGTATGTATATATACATATATATAAATTTATGTCCCTCAACCTGTACGTTAGAAACGTGGATACAGTAATTTATTTCTTCAGTATTAAGCTTTTGCAGAAAGTAATTCTCCTTCAGAGCATCGTGTATAATAAGATTGTTTAAATATGTATATATGTGTATATGAACCCTTAATGAAATGTATTTAAATGTTATATAATAAAAAATAGATCCTCAGACAGGCTCAATTAAAGGCCTGAAGGCATTAACAAATTATTGTTTTATCAGGAACAGCAGATATATTATTTATTTTTGTAGAATAATTTGTTTTGTTTAATAGGGCTGCATAAAATTGTTTTGTTTTTAACAAAAATAGCTGTTAATATTTTAATTTATTTATTTCCTAGGATATGTTTAAGTATTCCTGGGATGACACAATTTTGATAATTTTGTCAAAAAACTTTAATAAAAAAACGTATTAATACTTCTCAAGCCTTATATGTGTTGTTTACTTTGTTTCATTTTATTTTAGTTATATTTCAACTATGTGTTGTGTTTTTTATTCAGTTAGAACGATTTTTATATTATTAAGCATGAAATATTTATTTAAGTTTTGCTTTCAGGCCTATATTGGCATGTTCTATGGAGTTAAGAGCCTAAGAGATTTCTTTAAAAACTAAAACCATTGTATATTTTTTGTCTCTCAACTGAGTATATAAGTGATAAACGCTTACTTAGGAATGGAACCGTCTCCATTTTTGTAGTTAGAATCTGTTTTATAAAGCGATATTTAGATGTGTAATTAATCTTTATGTGCGTATATTTCGAATCTTTGGGAATTGTATATTATGTCATATTCCCAAGAAAAAAGCTTATTAGATATGCTCTGATGAATATCTCATCTGTTGAGGAGCATCAGATCATATCTTAAAGCAAATAAAAAAAACAAAAAAAAAAGGAAACGCTTAATGTAATTTTAATAACAATAAAAAGGATTGTCCGTAATATTTATTCTGATATCTTAGTAAGGACATGTTACGGGTGTTATTTTATTAAAACAGTTGGAGCCTCTTTTTTTTGGTATCTCAAAATAAAAAAGTTAAAAGAGTTTATGGTGATATTGCTCGCAAAAGAAAAACAAATTCAAAATCTGTAAATATACAAAGGGTAAATTAGAAAATATTTCTGATTGTTGTAAATATCCATTGTCAGTTCATTGGGAAAATCTTAATTTAGAAGATGATTTCAGTGAAATAAAAAACATAATGAACACAGCTCTTTGGATTGTCTTTCTGCTCACCTTCCTCAGTATAATATATTAAATCTTTTTATTATGTCCTTCCGCCACATTATGTAATGCGTAAACATTGTTGAAAATGAATAGTTTTTGTTCTTAAATGAAACATGTTATTTTTAAAATTTGCAAACTCGCAGATATTTTCAATTTTAATGCATTATTTACGAGAAAAAAAAGCAAGACCAAGATTTCAGAAGCTAACTTTTTTCATCTCAATATAATTGAATTTCTTCTATTAAAGTTTTAAAAGAAAAAGTGAAACATGAAAAGATATAATTTTGTACAATTTCCCTATTTTTACTTTTCTCCTTTTCTTTTTTTATTTTACAGCTTGAATTGAGAAGAGGGGGTATAATAATGAAATGTTTATCTTTGGCTCAGCAGGTTATGAAAAGCAATGACCAAACATACAAATGTGGTGATGGAGGAAAAATATGGTCTCATGACATTCCATGCCTTGTGTCATTGAGGCCCCTGGTCAACAACTTTAACTGCATCAAAATCAAATCTGTAGTTAAAAGTTATTGCATAGTCTGTAAATGCTGTTTTTTTTTTTTTTTTCATTTTTATCTAAACTAGCAACGTGTCGTTTAATACGTTTTCATAATATTTGAGATGATTACCTAATCTATGAGCTTTTGCGATCCTCACATTGACTGTATTTCATATGCATATTTGTTTGTTTAACATGGTCTTTTATTTTGCTTAATCTTGTTTCTTATTTGTTTGAGTATTCAAAGAATATTTTACATGTTATATTCTATAGGAGGGTTCTACATAATGAATTTGTATAAAAGAAGTTATATTACTGCTAACCATGTAGATCAGGTATTAATAACTACTAAGCTTAGGCTAACAGTATAATTTGGAAGGGAGTAATTATGTTTTCTAGTCATTTTCTTAACATTATATTTATGAGTTTGTATTTTTAATTCGGTATAATAGATTCATTTTTTAAAAGAAAAATGGGCCGCTTAAAAGTTTGACATACCCAATTTATGGCTGGAATATCAACAGCATATTGACTTAAGCTTAACTAAAGGATTTACCTCAAAAGGAAATGAAAGTGTTAAGTATTTATCAGGTTGTAACAAGACTTAATTTATCTAGATTAGACTCTCCCAGTTTAGCTTGGGTTGATTACAGTCATGCCATGCAGGCAGGTGAGATTGCTCCTCCGTCTTATTGCGCTCACTTTAATATTTACTTGGACAGTTACCTTACGTACATCTGCAAGAGGGGTTCTCTCTGTAGTTTATTCAAGCTGGTTGGGACAACATTATAGTCCAATCCAGAGTAAGTTCATACCTCTAACCTTATCCTGCCTAACATTCCTCTTGTGTACTCTCCCTAACAGTTGTCAGTATTCGATTTATGTTTATATAAAGCATATATGTATATATATATATATATATATATATATATATATATATATATATATATATATATATATATATAATCGTGATCAAATCCCCTAGTTCTTGCTTGAATTACTTCAAACTTTAGAAATCGTAAGAGAGAGTAGACTGGTTCAAAGAGACAAAGCAATATGAAGGAAAAGAATAAGACAGCCAATTAATAATTCTTAAATACAATAGAAAGATTTATGAGGCGATTATTTTTATTTATTTACTTTTTTATTCACTTATGCATAAGAAAGTTTATTTAAATTTTTTTTTCCCACTGTTATGTTTAAGAAAGTTTATATCTTTGGAAGTGAGTTGAATCCTCCAAAAAGTCACCTCCTATAATCATGAGGTTTAGAGCTCTTTTAAGGATTTAGATGGGAGATTGACTCTCCTTCAGTATTAGTCGTCTATATTTGCTTTTCTACAGACAGTTCCTTATCATGTCTAAAATCATGCCACAACAAAATTCTTTTAAACATTTGAATGTACCATCCATTTCTTTCTTTTTTTCCCTTTTTTTAATTTCGTCATATTACTGTTGACTAAGGAAATTTTCATAATGGTTGAGTTTCCCAAGAAACATGCTTGTTAGAAATAGCTAGATGTTTGTAAAGAAGCAGATGGAGAAAAAAGGGACACCTAGTTAGATAAAATTATTTTACCTCCATAAAATTTTCTTTAAAAAAAATGGCACTCTAAGAAGCTCACAAAGATTTAACACCTGAAATGGATTCAGTACACATTTGTTTTGGGCTTGCTAAGGAATATTCACTGTTGAAGTGGTGTCCTTTTTCTCTCATTGGAGTAATCAGGGAATAACAAAAATTTAGCCTGCATTTGCCATAAAATTGTTTAAAGTATTAAATATATCTCAAGAATATTTAAAACTGCATCAAGTAAAGAATTCATCAGGTGAACAAAACTAATCTTTTAGATACATTTAGACCTAATACCTATATTGAAAGAACTGAACTACTGGTTACTTTACCCAAAAAAATTTGAATAAAAACCTTCAACACATTTTTATTTAGGTTGTACTCGACACCACATTTGAACCATTTCCTTATATTTTCATTTGAGTTATTAACCTAGGAGATGGCAGAGGGGAAGAAAATCAAAAATTCAAAATATCTGTTACTATGACGGGTCGAAAAATCTTGTTGTTGAACATGTAATGTTCTATAAATGTTATTCTATACAATTTTTCTCTGTTATGAATATTAACCGAGATTTTTCCATTTTTAAATTTTCAGCCTTCAGTAAACCCCCACTTTTAGTTATCGTACTCTAACAATAAGTAAGTATATCTGAAAAGTCTTATTCCAAGCTTAAATACCAATTACTGTTTTCTACTACTAGATGAGATACATACAAGTATGCTATGTGTTATGTATGTATATTGGTAACATCAAAAATTAAGGTTTTATTTCTTGGTTCAAAAATGTTTAAATGATTTATATCATACACATTTAACAGTTTCATTCAAATGCTCTGTTTCATACTTGCTAATAGCTAAAATATGACCAGAATGGGGGGGGGGGTTCGAGTGAGGTGAATTTAAAAAATTCAAATTCTATTGTAAGGATTAAAAATGACATAGAGCCAATCTTGTTAAACTATTGATGGTCTAAAAGTGTTGGAATATACATTTTTCATAACTCAAATGTTAAGAGAGTTATTCATACTTTCCGGTTTTCAGACCAGTAAACCCCCACTTCTATACATTAGTTTTTTACTTAGAAATAGAGAATATGTAATAAGATGGGATCAGTATTGTGACACACAAGCGTAAAGGAAATTGCTTAGTTTACACAGCCCCTGTATGACAAACTTTTTGTTTTCTTATATTAAGAATGATTACATTTGATTGACTGAAGGAAGTTTTTTTAACCAAGTTCATATTAGGAAATTGAACTGCCTGATTATGATTTAAAAGTTATACAGAATCTGAAAGTTTCAGAAAAAAAAAGATCTAAACACCAAAAAATGAAGGAATATGTTTATAAACACAGAATATTTAATATGTAAATCAAAAGTTTATTAACCTAGTTACAAATTTGAATTATAATGTCTAGTACGTGTAATAGAGTTGAAAGTTTTCTGCAAGCTAGAAGAGAGAATCTTATTCAGGGTTTACTTCTTTCTTTCACTATTTAGCTCATTACTATGTGCATTTTTAATTTAATTCATTGTGACAAGATAACTATAATAGTTTCATAAAAGGGCAACAAAAATGAAGAAAAAATTAATGTCTTTTTACAAGTATGTTTCCATTGTAAGGTTCTGAACCCATATTATAAAAACTTTATTAATAATCAAATTCCAGATATCTGGACTTCTGAATTTCAATTAATAGTGTGATTAAAACCAAGATTGATTCTCTTTTGATGCCAGGATTTATGCTTGAGGACACATATTTTTTCTTGGGGTCATCTAGTAGGGGACCCTCCCTCAACTAGTAGGGTTGTTTATAGAAAATGATTTATAATTTTCACTTTACATAAAAACAAATTCATTGTCGCATAGTCAATGCCATTTTGAAGCATATGATGATAAAACAATGTTTAGATTTTGAAAATGGATTAAACTCTGATTAAGTATTTAACATAAAAATACAGAGCAGCAAAAAGCATTTTCTTCCTTCCAAAATTTAGAGAACTTGGCTCTTATCATTAGTCCCCCACCCCTACTAAAATATTTTCTTTATTATAGAAATCAAAAAATGTGTAATTCTATTAACAAATAACCTGGTGAAGATGAACTTCACTTTCCTGTAAAGTATAATGAGCTTTGCCAAGATGAAATATTTAAGGAGCATAACAAGTTATACTTGTTTTATTAACTATACTTTGTAATCATATTTTAATACTTTACTGCACAAAGCGATTAAAAATACAATATTATGTTGTGCATAAACTCCAGTTTTCATGTTTTAGTAATTCGGGTTCAATTCTTGCTTAGGATTTTATTTGATGACTGAAATGCTAATTAAAATTCATAGACCCATCCTAGTTATCTGCCAGTCCGTCACGCAGGGGCTGCGTTAACTAAGCAGATTTCCCACATGCGTCACGTATTTGCATTTATTTCAAAACAAAAGTTCAATGAGGACAATACTTGGTATTTAAGTTTCAAATAAAGTGCTTCATAACAAATAGAATATTGTTAATATGAGATGAGTAGGAGTGTGGCATTACTGAAGATCAAAAACTAAAAAATGCAAATATCTCAGTTAATAATCAAGATAGTAAAAAAATGTACAACAACATTTATAGAACATTGCACTTGCAATAAGATTGGTTCTATACAATTTTATTTACATTCTATCTAACACATAATAACGGAGATATTAAGAATTTTCGAAATTCTCCCCCTCTAAACCCCCCTCTCCTGGTCCAATTTCAGCCATTAACGAACTTGATATTTCTTTTTGTATAAAACGACTATATATCAAGTTTGGTAACGATAAGACAAAAATTGTAACTGCTAGAGTGGTAACAGACAAATATATAGATAGACTAGCTAAGGTACCCGGGAATTCATTTGAGGCTGAATGAAGATGGTATATTTTGGCAAGGCTTTACTTTCCACTATATTTTGACATTTCCCTGTCCCAGTGTTTAGAATTTATACCCGTCGTTGCTGTGGATTTGTTAATAATAAAATTATTTGTTATTTAAGAGCTCACTTTCCTCAATATTTTTTATATTTCCCGTCTCCTGTGCATGTAGTTTTTTTTATAACTTAATGGACCATATAATTCATAATCGTAGAAAGTATTCTATCTTCTATTCTATCTATACAGTTTTGAACGGACCTCATTTTCGTCATATAGTTAGGATCGATGGACATTTGAAGACAATTGCTTCATGAGTACAACCTCAATAGCTGATTTCCCTTAAGGGAAATCTGCTAAAAGGTAGTAACCTGAACATTAGCCATAGTTATATGAAACGAACATTGAAAAAATGAAAAATATTGGTTCAACAATACCTGAACATTTTCTGCCGCATTGTAGTGACATTACCGACCAAAGATTGCTACTTCTTTATTCTATACTGATGATGCTGTGTGGGTCCTGGGCAACATCTGTAATCCCTAGATTTTGTAACAACAAACATTTTTAGCAATTTTACAAAAAAGATGGAAGAAAATTTCTCACTCTTTGGAAAGTGAAGACTCCTGAACAGGCTGTATTATTTACATATGTTCTTATATTATATTAATTCCTTAACATTAACAGTTACTTGCACAAAACCAGGAATCTTTGGGGGAAAAAATAGATTAGCTCTAATTATTTTGGCATTAGGGATACAAACATAATTTTAATGGACTTAAAAAAAAGAAAAGTGAATTTATGGTATTGAGGCGAGTTATATATATACTTCATGTGGGAGAATTTCCTTGTACCCTACAAATATGCTGATATGTATATTATACACTCGCATATACATGCACTATGACAGACAAATAGAATGGCTTTTGAAATTAATTTTAGTGAGGTTGACAAAGAGCTGATCATGCTCCTCACAAAGAAGAAAAGTATTTTAGGACTATAATATAAGGATTATTTGAAGAGTACCTATAATATAATGCTATAATGAACTGAATTAAAATTAAATTGGGGGAGGGAGCTGTTTACTTGGCTATTTCTTATTTGGATTTATCTGAACCCCAAAAAATAAACAAACTGTTTTAAATTGTCTTTCATCTTATATATTCATAAATTTGGGCCAATGAATATTTAATTTCATATCACTTATCATAAAAATCAGTCAGTATATAAATATATATATATATATATATATATATATATAAAATTGTAACCTCTGTCTGTACATTGATTTTTT
This sequence comes from Riptortus pedestris, assembly GCA_019009955.1. Classification (NCBI taxonomy): domain Eukaryota; kingdom Metazoa; phylum Arthropoda; class Insecta; order Hemiptera; family Alydidae; genus Riptortus; species Riptortus pedestris. The sequence continues at coordinate 200,336,957 of CM032228.1, read as the reverse complement.
TCGCGAATTTTCACGATAACTTTTTGTTTCACATGTCATAGACACCATAACTGCATTTTGTTTCTTTCGTGTATGTTTGTTTGATTGTTACCTTTTCACGCATAAACGGCTGAACCGAATTTTATGAAACTTGGTATGTATTAATATACATACCAAGTTTCATAAAGTCTAAGTTGAGTTAGTAGTAATCTACTAACCCAACTTAGACTTTAGGTTATATTAATATCCTCTGAGACGAACAGGAGTGGGGGTTATAAGGGAAGCCTGAAATTAAAAATAGCGATATTTCGTTTCTTATTGGTTTTTCGGCAAATATGAACATGACATAAGTTGTTTATTTTGTTATATACACTTTTTTCGTATACTGAATTATAAACGAGATATACGCTAAAACCTATAGCGGAAGTGAACAATTTTATTTGGGACAAAGACCCAACCGAAATAAATTAAACTCGGTATGTGTATTAGCACTAACACTTTCATTATAATAAGCCATACCAACATTTCTTGGGACGGGCAGGAGTGGGGGTTGTATGGGAGGCCTGAATTTAAAATAGCGGTATTTCGTTTTCTATTCGTTTTTCGGCAAATATGAACATAACAAAAGTTGTTTATTTTGTTATTTAGAGTAACTTTTGTGATATTCATTTTTGTCTTTTAACAATGTATAAACGAGATATACACTAGAAACTAAAGCGAGAGTCAACTATTTTTTTGGGCGCTAACGATTGAACCGAACTTAACAAAACTCGGTACGTCAATTAGCATTAATTCTTCCATGATTATAAGCTATATTAAAATGTTTAGGTTAGAACGGGAGTGGGGGTTATAAGGGAGACCTGAAATAAAAATTCGCGATATTTCATTGTCTATTTGTTTTTCGACAAACATGCACATAACAAAAGTTGTTTACTTTGTTATTTAGATTAACTTTTGTTTTATACATTTCTCCAGGAACAATGTGTGGAGCAAGTAATTTGCGTAGAAATATTGATATGCTCAACAATTCATTCCTATTTGAACTATCAGGTACCTCACCTGGAAAAATTAATTCAAATCAATGTTAATATTTTGTCCTAAATAGCTGAAATCTATGCATAATGCACAGGAGACGGGAAATATGACAATTTGGAGGACAGTGAAGACTTACATAAAAAATTAATTTTATTATTAACAAATGCCAACAACGGGTATTAACCCTAAACACTGGGACGGGTAAATGTCAAAATATTGAGCAAAGTAAAGCCTTGCCAAAAAAATACCATCAAGCCTCAAATCAATTCCCGGGCGAAGCCGGGTATCTGAGCTAGTATATATATATATATATATATATATATATATATATATATATATATATATATATTAAACAATTGATTTCTGTATTTCTTCAGAGATTACATCATGGGTTTTTTAGCACATACCTCCTGGAGTTTGTATTAAGGGCCACAACCATAATCTCTGAAGAAGTTCATAAAATTGGAACAGAAGAATTTCTAAGAAAAATTATATATGACATGAAAATAATCCATCAGAATGGGTTAATTTTGAAGTTATCACTTTTTCGTAGTCAAATTGTAACCCACTGTTGCCAAATAAAATTCCATGTGCTACAACTAATTCAAAATTCACGAAGTACTTTTGGATGTAGTAAATATTTTATAGGTTTTTAAAGTCATTTTAACAAAAGAATTATTTGAGTTGTGGGTTCATTTCTTGCATTTGAAAAAGGGACTTTATTTAGCTAATGACTTACTAAATCTCTAGTCACACCCTGGCTATAAAAAAGGTGGTAACCTGTATGAATCCTATCCTATTAGCCTTAGTTGCACAAAATAGATTTATTTTTTTTTAAATTTATATTTCATCACAGTTTTACATTTGTTTTCATTAAAAGTGTTCTAAAATATCCTTTGTTTTCCTTTAAAGAAAAAAAGAAGTACTAATTCTCCATTTCAATTTGTATATTTTATTCTGAATTTATAATTTTATTTGTTGAAGTTTTGAGATTGTGCCATAATCCTCTTATTTTTAATCAAGGGTCTATGGAAAAAAATGTTTAGCTATGACATACACAATATATGTATGTATGTATGTATGTATATATATATATATATATAAATTAAATTAAATGTCATTTGTTAAAAAGTAACTTCAGCCAATTAACTGTGTAAAAACAGTGACTACATTTTGTTTTTATCCTATATATTTTTTAATTAATGTTTTTAATCACATCTCAAGCCTAATAGTGAAAAAATATCATGATAAATGTATATTTAGTATATAGAATTTTCTAATTTAGTTGTTTATTACACATGTGAGGATAGAGCTAATTAATCTTGAATGACCATGTTCATAATTTGCGGGTTTGGGAACACTAGCGCTGAGAGCGGTGCTTGATGAAACCAATAAAATCAAAACATTTCTCATCCACCCCAGAAGTAAGTGGAGCCCAGTGAGCTGAGGACGTCCATCCTCTCATATTTGAGTTTTTCCTAGATTATATTTCTATCCCCCTAACCATGTGCAGTTTTTACCTACACACTCGACAGAGTTATCGTGACATTCGTAACTGAAGAGCTATTACTTGTCTAATATATCATATCACTGCCCAGAATCTATTTTCGTACACCTGACCCCCGGCCCACCATTGTTATTTAGTTAAAAGGTAAGTCATTTTTCGATATTTGAAAGATTTTATTGTATTACATTAAATTTTGAGCGCTAATTTTTATTTTTCAGGGTTCTATTTACACATTCAGACTGTTGACATAATATGAAACTGAATCTTAATTCAATTGTAAATAGTATTTCTCTGAGATTTTAATTTATTTTTCCAATAATTATGCTTTTTAAACGTATATTATGTATTTGAATTTTAGTGCGGCTTAGTTCACGTATTATTTTGTACTTCAATTACACCTCTAGGACGTTTAATAAGAGAGCTCAGTTCCCTTGTTTAGACATTATGAAATTAATTATTGTCAATTTTATATAGTTGGAATTAATATTCAAAAGTTTCCAGGTGTAAATACAAGGCAAGTTGTGTTATTATGCATCGAATACATTGCTTTATTGTGATAACTGTCCAGGTATTTCTTGGTCCACTCTACTAAATTTTTAACTTCCTCCGATAAATAAATTATTACTAAGTTGTTTTCCAATTTTCGAAATAGGGTCCAAATGAAGGAGGTTATGCTAGGCTAGTATGGCCCTTTAGCCCAGTTTTTGTCAGTCCCTATAATCAATACTTTATGTCACCTCCCTCCCACCCTCCTCAACCTCCTTCACAACCTTTCTCAGATCATTTATTCATGTTTCTTTTCCCTTTTCTTTTTATTCCTGCTCAACTTAATTATTCCACCATTACTTTAATTTTTATAAATTGAGTAAAATTTTTATAATGTAAAATTTTTGCCATATTTGAGCTTTAGTGGGTTTTAATATATTTTAGATTTTGAGTTGTGGATGCTAAGAATTTTGTTTTTGTTATGAAGTGAGAGTTGACCAATTTTAATTTTTTTTTTCATTTAGATAATCATGCCCATAGCATGAGTTTTTTTTAAACAGATAATAAATTTGTTTATACTGTGATTTATTACTCATTCATAGGGTTCAACTTGTAACTTTCATAGTCCAATAATTGGTATTATGTACTATGTACAATTTTGGCTATCATTGTTTTCCTTTTTTGTTTACTGTAATTTATTCATTTTCAAACGTTTAATAATTTATAACTATTATAATCGTGATTTGATTTTTATATCTGTTGGTCTTCTCAGAATGTTTTCTTAAATTTTTTTTTTTTTTTATTAATTCTTACACTAATATTACATGATATATTTATATAAATGAGTATTGGAGGACAATCATTTGCTAAATGGCTAGGAAAGGAGCGAGATTGGAGGTGACAGTAGTTGGTGAATGGAGTGGTGGGGATATCTGTCAGAGAACAGCTGATGGGAGTCCCCTCCTCAACCAGCCCACCAGTCTGAGATATTGCCCACGTCAGGGGTGCCCCTACCTCACCTTCTTCTCTTCTAGCACTCTCTTCCTCTACAGGCATTGCACACGTTTTAGCGAGCGAGACAGCTCCGCCAGGACCTGCCTCCGAATGAGAGTTTTATTGGGAGGGCAGACAAAGATTTTGGAAAAGAAGTCCGTCACGCAGGGGCTGCGTTAACTAAGCAGATTTCCCACGACACCTAATTTACATTTACCTCATAACGTAAAAGTTCAATGAGAACAATATTTGGTATTTAGACTTCAAATAATGTGCTTCATAATGTAACAGCTTATAGTTAATATGACATGAGAAGGAGTTGGGGTTTACTGAAGGTCGACAACTAAAAAAAAGTCCGTCACGCAGGGGTTGCGTAAACTAAGCAGATTTCCCACGTGTAATTTTACAATAGAGAAATTTTACGAGAGCCGAAGAGTTAAGAAAACGGCCAACCTAGCTTTTGGCGGGAAATTCACTCTCATCCGTTATCCGCCGCGATTTCATAAAATTGCAAATATCTCGGTTAATATGCAAGATAGAGAATAAATGTATATAACAAACGTTATAGTAAATTAAATTTGCAATAAGATTGATTCTATACAATTTTTCGATCCAACGTATAGTAAAGGAAATATTTTAAATTTTAGAAAATCCTCCCCTCTAAACCCCCCCCCCCCTCCCACTGGTTCAATTTCAGCCATTAACGAACTTGATCTTTCTTTTTACATAAAACGACTAAATATCGAGTTTGGTAACGATCAAACAAAAATTGCGACCGCTAGAGCGGTAACAGACAAATATATATATATATATATATATATATATATATATATATATATATATATATATATATATATACAGTTTTGAACGGACCTCATTTTCGTCATCTACTAGGTAGGATCGATGGACATTTGAAGAAAAATTTCGAAAATTCCGTCATGAGTACAACCTCAATAGCTGATTTCCCTTAAGGGAAATCTGCTAAAATGCGAATATCTCGGTTAATAACCAAGATAGCGAAATAACGTAAATAACAACAATTATAGAACATTACATTTTCAATGAGATTGGTTCTATACAATTGTACGAATTGGCGCATAATAACGGAGATATTAAAATTTGTCGAAAGTCCCCCTTTCTACTGGGTCGGATTTCAGCCATTAACGAACTTGATCTTTAGTTTTACATAAAACATTTAAATACCGAGTTTGGTAACGATCAAACAAAATTGCAACCGCTAGAGCGTTAACAGACACACACACATATATATTTTTGAACGGATCTCATTTTCGTCATCTCCTAGACAGGGTCGATGGACATAGGAGGAAAATTTTCAAAAATCGCATTATGAGTACGACCTCAGTAGCTGATTTTCCTTAAAGGAAATCTGTTAAAACCATAAGCATATCTAGAAAATAAATGAACAACTTATCATAAAACTGCAGTGTGTGTGTATGTGCATGTATATAATATTGATTTGTACATAAGTTGACTAATGATAATAGAGTATGAGTTAGCTTCAATGTTTGACAAACTTTCCTGTCCTTCCTCTTTTGCATGGCAGCAGTAAGATAAATGTGTATGTGTGTGAAAATCTTTGGTGGGAGGTCGGGTGCGCTTCGAGTGCTTCTCAGTATGCTGATAGGCAGCACTGGGGAATGGATAGAGGCCCAAACTCCCGACTTCTCAGTGACCGCCTAGCTAAATAAAATTGAAGAGTTGCTAGCAAAAACCTCACTAGTCAAAAAAGCACTTTTTTGGTCAATTTAAAAAACCGTTATCTTCATTCCATGAGGGAGTAAAATTTTGATATTTTTTAATAAACTCCTGGGGGGAATCAGGAATGTTGTCTATACTAATTTACAAATGAGTCAAGTATATCCTCTTTCAATGGGGAACTTCTGGACTAATGGGGTTTTTGGTGGAATTCAACAAAAACCTAAAAGTCAAATATCATATAGACACACATTATCAGGTAGAAGAAATAGTATTAGGCATATTGAGTTACTTGTTTATTTGATTTAATAATTGTAACAAGAAAAATTATGGAGCAAAATGTTGAATAACGTGTACAGTAATTTGGAAAAACTAATCTTCACATCCATCACTATTGTCATCTTTGTCAGTTTCGTAGTCAAGCTAAGGTTAGTCGGCTGCTGCAACTGGGCAAACAGTCTTGTGTAAAACTCCTTGCTTGCAGGGTGTTCCGGGTAGTCAGCAAGTTGTACAAGGTCCTTAGTCCAAGCGTTCCTGGCTAGTGGGATTTTGCGGAATCGCCGTATTTTTACCCCCGGAAACAGTCCGGCGAGAGGTGTTTGACGATTTCGATTGTATCAGTATATGTGTAATACTGTACTCTACATAATGGCACCTCAACCTTATTTATCAGTTTTTTTTTTTGAGTAGTGGGGTTTTTGTTAGCAACCCCCTTCAATTCCAGTAAGACCACGGGTTTGAACTCCGCACATCTAGCATAGTAGCCCTATGCTTAAGTATCTCGACCACCTCTTTAAAGGGTTTCTAGGTTAGGCTAGGCTAATTGTTTTTTTGGTCGAGAAACTACTGGGTTATTACGCCCTAAAGGGTTTCTATATATCATTCATTCCATCATTTCGTGGACTGCATAGCATGCCAATTGAAGAGGAACTTTTAGCAGATTTCCCTTGGGGGAAATCAGCTATTGAGGTTGTACTCATGATATATATATATATATATATATATATATATATATATATATATAAACATATTATGTAAAAATGAAGAATTGAAGGGGGGGGGGCTTAGAGGGAACTTTCGAAAATTCAAAATATCTCCGTTATTATGCTTCGGATCGAAAGTTTGTGTAGCATCAATCTTATTGCATCTGCTGAGTTAATTCAGCCGCTACGTACTGACTTTAGGTATAATAGGCGAAGACCGTGGTGCGTAGTGATGCTGAACATTCTTCCTAGCCCATCTGGGGTTGGGCCCGATTGGCTGTTGTGTCGAGTTATAAGTCGCTGCAGTCCTTGTAGGCCATTTCTGCTGCTGCCATCATCCATCAAGGTCCTCTGTCAGGCGTCTCTAATTAAAGACGCCCAGAATCCCTTTGTCCTCCCGCTGGTGATCAAGCCACCTTTCCCTGGACCTACCTCTCTTGTGGTGTACTAACATATAAAAGGACATGTGAACGCTTACAGGATTTCGTTAATTTGCTCATGTACGCAACACTCCATTTCGCATTTCTTCACATATGATGGCAGTGTTGAAGGTGCATCAAAAGTGGTCTTTGAAAACATTAGACCTCACTTAAAATATGCTATAAAGATATTGTGATATCCTGCTAAGTATAGCAAGGAATAAGAGCACTGGATGACTAACTCCATCAAGGCCGTCACACAGGGGCTGCGTTAACAAAGCAGATTTTCCAGGCGTAAGAAGAAAAAAAAATTGTGACCGCTAGAGCGTTAACAGACATATCTCTATATATATATATATATATATATATATATATATATATATATAAAATTGTAACCTCTGTCTGTACATTGATTTTTTTTCGCGAAATTTCACGATAACTTTTCGTTTCACATGTCATAGACACCATAACTGCATTTTGTTTCTTTGGTGTCTGTTTGATGGTTACCTTTTCACGCATAAACGGCTGAACCGAATTTTATTATACTTGGTATGTATATTACCACTAACCCAACTTAGACTTTAGGCTACGCTAATCTTCTCTGAAACGAACAGGAGTGGGGGTTATAAGGGAGGCCCGACATTAAAAATAGTGATATTTCGTTTCCTATTGGGGTTTCGGCAAATATGCACTTAACAAAAGTTGTTTATGTTGTTATTTAGAGTAACTTTTGTTATATACACTTTTGTCGTATACCTAAGTATAAATGAGTTATACGTTAAAAACTACTACGGAAGTCAACAATTTTATTTGGCACAAAAAACACAACCGGAATAAATAAAACACCCGGTATGTGTTTTAGCACTAACGCCTTCCTTATAATAAGCCATACTAACATTTCTAGGGACGGGCAGGAGTGGGGGTTATAAGGGACGCCAGAAATTAAAAATGATATTTCGTTGTTTATTTGTTTTTCGACAAACGTGCACATAACAAAAGTTGTTTATTTTGTTATTTAGAGAAATTTGCTCAACAATTCTTTTCAATATGAACTACCAGGTTTCTCACCTGGAAAAATTAATTCGAATGTATGTTTATATTTTGTCCTTAATAATTCAAATCTATGCATAATTCACAGGAAACGGGAAATATGACAATATGGAGGAGAGTTAAGTCTTACATAAGAAATTAATTTTATTATGAACAAATCCACAGAAACGATGGGTATTAACCCTAAACACTGGGACGGGTAAATGTCAAAATATTGTGGAAAGTAACGCCTTGCCAAAAAAATACTATCACCGTTCAGCCTTAAATGAATTGGGTATCTGAGCTAGTTATATATATAATTCTGAACGGACACGAATTTACATCTTCTGGGTAGGATCGATGGACATTTGAAGAAAAATTTCGAAAATATCGTCTTGAGTACGTGCTCAATAGGCGCTTCCGTTCTGGAAAATCTGCTAAAAGGCGTTGTATTTACATTTATTTTTAGTCACTTATAGGTAAGCAGCGTGGTTTTCAAATCCAAATAAAACTCAAGTGGATCTCCTCAACCTGCTATAAAAAGATCTTACTCCCCTTAACGATGGAATAAAAGGAGATATATATGAATGCCTTCAGATCAGGTTATATTTGAGCTTGGCATACAGCTCAGGATCCCTTAGCAATTTCAAGAGGGCATCCAGTACGGATTGGAGTCGATCGGGCACGTTATACTTAGCAGAGAATAAAGCAAACTTATAATAAATGTGTAGTGTAAACAGCAACTTGAATCATGTCAGAACAGAAGAGGTGAGTCCAATCGATGTAAAGAAACACCGGCCTAGGAATTCCTTCTTGACATACGACAAGGAAATACCCCCCTAAGGGAAATAAGCTATTGAGGTTGTACTCATGGCGCGATTTTCGAAACATTTCTTCTAATGTTCATCGTTCCTACCTTGTAGAGGACGAAAATGAGGTTCCTTCAAAATTATATACATATCTGTTACCGCTCTAGCGGTCGCACTTTTAGCTGATTTCCCTTAAAGGGAAATCAGCTATTGAGGTTGTACTCATGACGGAATTTCGATATTTTTCTTCAAATGTTCATCGATCCTACCTAGTAGATGACGAAATTCAGGTCCGTTCAATACTGTATATATATATATATATATATATATATATATATATATATATATATATATATATTTGTCTGTTACCGCTCTAGCGGTCGCAATTTTTGTTTGATCGTTACCAAACTCTATATTTAGTCGTTTTATGTAAAAAGAAAGATCAAGTTCGTTAATGGCTGAAATCGGACCAGTGGGAGGGGGGGGGGTTTAGAGGGGAGTATTTTCGAAAATTCGAAATATCTCCGTTACTATACGTCGGATCGAAAAATTGCACAGAATCAATCTTATAGCAAATTAAATTTACTATAAATATTGTTATATACATTTATTTTCTATCTTGAATATTAACCGAGATATTTGCATTTTTATTAAATCTGGGCGACTAACGGGCGAGTGACTTTCCCGCCAAAAGCTAGGTCGGCCGTTTCCTTGACTGATCGGCTCTCGTGAAATTTCTCTATTGTAAATCTCCACGTGGGAAATTCAAAATGTCATATTATTATGTCGGATTGTAAAATTGTACATAACCCATCTTATTGCTAATGTTCTTATTATGTTCTATAAATGTTCTTATATACATATCTTCAATATTAACTGAGATATTAGCATTTTTTTTTTGTTTTCAGCGTTCAGTAAACCCCCCATTCCTACTCATGTCACATAAACAATACAATGAAACACTTTATTTGAAACTTAAATACTAAATATTGTTCTCATTGAACTTTTAAGATAAATGAAAATATGTGGCGTACGTGGGAAATTTGCTTAGTTAACACAGCACCTGCGTGACGGACTTTTATTTTGTTTTAGAGCGGATTCAGCCCAACCAAAACTTATTTTGGCGACTCGATGAAATATTGGCCTTTGTAAACTGAAGCAGAAATATATTTTTTACTAATTCAGCTATTACTGATTCGTTGGTGGCTTGTTGCGACGTCATTCATTAATTGTTCGTTCATTTAGTAGCTGCATACTTCGGTGGCTGGTTTAATTTCCGGATTATTCATTCATCTCTCATAATTGCACTGCTGCTATTGCCGTTGTGCATTCTCCAATAGCAACCGTTGAAACAATACAAATGTACAGTCGGGATACAAATCAAAGCAACCGAATGAGCAAAATGTTTTATTTGTTATTTATACATGCATAAAAGCTTTATTACTTAGGAAATCAACAACTTCATGTCAAAGTATATATACACTAGTGGACCCGGCAGACGTTGTCCTGCATGGTATTTCAAGCGATTAGGATATTAAATTTAATAATATTATGTTTAAAACAGAAGCTACTTTACTATATCTCGATTATACTTTGTTATACGACAAAAGTGAATATAACAAAATTTACTCTAAATAACAAAATAAACAACTTTTATCTGTGCATATTTGCCGAAAAACCAATAGGAAACGAAATATCGCTATTTTTAATTTTAGGCCTACCTTACGACCCCCACTCCTGCTCTAGCTGCCGGGCTGATTTGTGAATCTATACTATCCAGAGCGTCACCCAAACGCATACAAAAAAAATTCATTCAAATCGGTCCAGCCGTTTAGGAGGATTTCAGTGACATATAAACACGTACAGTAGAATTATATATATATATATATATATATATATATATATATATATATATATATATATATAAACACTAACTTTATATTTGAAAACGTAACGAATTTAGAATTAATTCCTTCAGTAATGGGAATCACAGTTAGACATAAAATAAAATATTTGGATAAAACAGAGAATAATATCTCGGACATAGAACTAATAATATTGGTGGAATTCAATCTGTTGGTAAAAGTGTGGCGAGAGCAAATTACATCCGGCTGGGAGAGAAATAGAGTTTATCAAACATCTGCAAAGACCAGCGCCTTCTTTCCTTAAACTATATTTACATCGTCTTATTGAGGCAAAGGTAAAGTTGGATTGAAAACTGAATTAGCTCTCAGAACAGGAAATTCAAAATCTCCCAAGTGTTTTCCCAGAGGGCCCTCGGGCAATGGAACTTTAAATTGATTCCTAGCCTCATTCCTCGTTATCTCTTATTAACTCAGGTTAAACTACAGAAGAGTTATGGAGGAAAAAAAAACAATAGGGTGAACTCAATTATTAATGATTTCCTTTCGGATCTTTCATATTATCCTGGTAGTCCGAAGGGGTTTGCATTTGGTGCCTTTGAAGTCCTATTTTCTATGGCATAATCCAAATAAATCCTGGTAATTCAAATAAAAGGTTAGAACCGCCAGTATAGATGAGACTGTTGTCATACCTGTCGGTGAAGACCGTCGTCACTCGCTGATGATCGAGGTCAGCTGGCAAGCGCTTTCGATGCGAAGGCACCATCTTCAAGCACGTCAAACGTTGTACTCAAAACTTTTGATGGGCTTGAAGATGGTGCCATGACAAGATGACAACAAATAAATCGTTTTTTTTAAAAAAAAAAAATAAAAAAAAAAGAATTATGTCTGGATTGAATAATAAAATTTTACTCTTGTGAGATTTAGAATAAGACATAAAGTTTTAATAAATGACTGTTATGAAGAGAAAGAAAATACTAATGGCGAACCCTCAACGATTCTATTATATCCAATTAACACATTTTAATGTGTAATAATAAATTTAAGTTCATTATTTTAAAAACGGGTGCATTAGAAAAGTGAAATCGAAGAAGAATGAACTCAACATTTAAGCACATTCGGTCATAATTGACCTCTTGGTTTTGTTCTGCTGAATTGCCGTGGGATATTTGCTGGAAGGGAGGGAATTTATGACGAACGTCATCATAGGTTCGAATAGCCAACAGACCGAATTGAAAGTTAGAGAAAGAATGAACATATGAATCCAAAGGAGGCAATGACTATTTTCGATGCAATTTCAGATTAAAGGAATTGGATATCATAGATGTTAAAGGATTTGACACATCCTAGAACGTTAGATCGTACGGCCAAGTTGACAGTAAAATGGACGTATAGAATCGTCGTCCTTCGTTGACTAGTTAGTGAGATTTTTTATCTGCGAGGAATACAAGGTGGCACCTGGTTGTAGATCTCTTAGATGTCGTATGAGAGCCCCATCACATTAATATACTAAGGATAAGCCATCTGTAGATGTGGATAGGGATTTTTCTGGGATTCCTTTTTGGAATTTGAAAACTGGAGGGCAGGTGGATCTTCGAACTTCATTGGATTCGCGAAGACAACAAATGGCCAGCGCTTAGAATTTAGGAGAACTTTAAAAGTATTTCGCATACCTGGTATCACCGCTACTGTTGGACATCTAAAAACTCGTTTTCTGGAAAGCTCATGGGAACACCTGATTAAGGAATTCATTGTTAAGTCATTTTCCTAATATCTGTCGCCATACTTCCATCAGTAAATGATATAATTTTACGCCTTCAGTTCAAAGGAGAAGAACTTGAAAATGGTACATAAATATAATATAAATCTTCTGAATTCCGGCTAACTCCTCCAGCGGTCTAAACAAAGCAGGCATATACTTTGTTTCTCCAACCAGTACTCTTAAAATCGCACAAGTTTATATCGTCTGATAAAGATGGTCGGTGACCTATTGAAAATTTGGCCTATGAGTGAAAATATCCCGACCGCTGGAATTAGCTGGGATTCTGATGATAGACTTTTTGTGGCTTCAAAGAACAAATGTATAATGTTTCAAATAGAACAAGAAATCAATTTTCGATTGACCAATAATATGATAGAATACAAAAGTTATTAAAGTAGATTATTTATCATAATGTAAATTTCACTTCATGCTATCTGAAATCAGAAGTACCTAATATGGCGATTGCTCCGAAAGCTCTCCGCAGCATGGATTAGATATTTCAAAAGGAACGATACCTTTTTATTTGTGTAAAAGAGAAATTCGTAAATATCTCTATAGACTTGTGTTGCTTCGAAAAATGTTAAGTAACTGTTTTTGTTAATCAAATTATTTACTATAACACATCATTATTAGCAGAGCTATTTTTATTTTTGCATTTTCAGCAGCAGTTAACCCCACCCCCATCCATTCGATTTTCATTTAATGCAGTCAGAAATGTTCTACCAAGTCATCACTTCAAGTTCTGTTACACAGAACTTGTCTGGGGAAATAATGAATGTGCAATAACGCCATCTTAGTGTTAGCACACGGGAAAGCTGGTTGGTTTACAAACCATCTGCGTGGGTGAGGGATGCTTCTAAGTATAGGTTTAGATTCCATTCATAGGTTTATGCTCGTCTAATCAATCAATTATTACAGAACACAAGAGAATATTTATTATTATACTCCAAACATGTGAATCATTGAGACAGATGGTATTTACCGTGTTTTCTGGGGTAGGAATTAGATGAAATGAATTTCGCCATATTTTGAAGGGACAGGTTGTAATTCATAATACTCATACATATGCATTTGCGTACTATTCTTCAAAATGGTCAAGAATGCCTTTGGTTCACCAACCTGCCATTAAAAAAGAGACGAAATTATAATTCTCCTGATGAAGACTACAGGAGGGCCGTTCAGAATTCACATGAGAAGGAGGAAACCTCGACCGTTGGAGTAGATAACTCTAAGTAGGATATTTGATGTGTTTGGTTAACGTTCAGTGGCGCACAGTTTTGTTTAGTCATTACCAAACTCAAACATTAAAGCTTTTATGTAAAATTGGGGATCAAGCTTAGCAAAGGGTGAAAATAGACCAGGAAAAGTGGGGGTTTATGTAGATTTACAAACATCTATTTATTATTAGCAGGAAACGTTATCCAGAAATCTTATTGGTTGTGTAAATTTGGTTGTTATTGAGCACATTTTTATTTAACTGGAATGTTAACTTAGTAAGAATTTTACTTTTTTATCTTAAAGTAAACGACCACACTTACTCAAGTTTGACTAATTTCAACTTAGGCCAATTAAATCACTAAACACCTCATGATCGGTCAAGTTGCAATTCTTGTTTACACAGGTTTGATATAGATGCGCTAGAACGTGGAAAATCTGTTTAGTTTACGCAGCTCATAAATGAAGGACTGCCATTGCTTTGGTTTATCGTAAAAATCAATGTGAATCAGAAGATATTTAACTTTAGTTAGAAGAACAAGTATGTTGTTTTATACACACATACACATGAAGAAGACGCGCGCGCACACCCAAACCTATATAAACGTATGTCTTAGTTTTAAACTGTTTATCAAACTCTAGGTTCTGGAAGGTTAAGGATAAAAGATCATCGAAAAACGGGACTTCATTTTTCACAAGGATTTTTTTTCCGGTGAAGCACTTCCAGGGCACACGTTCTACCGTCCGCGCTTTACTGAAAGTGTAGGAGTTAGGCCTTTTTCTGTAATGCTTTTATCTTTTTTTTAAAAAAACAAATTGTGTCAAAAGGTCTTGGAGAGAATGTACGTTTTCTTTAGTAATCTATTTTCAATTTTATCATTATATTAGTTGCATTTTTTCAGTTGTATAAGCCATTAAATTTAATGAGTTAATTGAGCATTGAAAACATGAGCACGTTTTAGCAAATCCCTTCCCATTTAAAAGGACGCAGTCTTGAAAAGATTAATAGAACCTTGTAAGGTCTGAAAGCAGATTTACACATTTAGTTTTACAATGGGTCTCCTAGACACTTTAAAAAAGGCCAAACTTCTCTCGTTTTTAGCGAAAGTCAATTTTGAATCGATTCTTGTTACTTTTTTCATATGCATACAGACGTAGATATTTATTGCCATGTGTACAACCTCCAGAGCTGGTTTTCCTCGAGGTCTTGAACGGGCTGGCAGATTGCTCTTAACTATGTGGTATAATGAGCTAAAATATATCTGTAGTGCCTAGTGGGGGATTATATGGGGAGACGATAGAGGGATTTGGCTGACAGCGGCCCCGGAACCAACCTGCTAATATTAGATGCTTTACTGCCCACCACTCCTTCATCTTGGGGTCATTCCTTCCCATATCTAGCATATGCCACCTCTTATCTTGCCAAACATACTCCATTTAACGGAGTATGTCTTCACACCACGGCCTCTGTTCGACAAAGTATTATTTTCAAGGATAGAACAAAATCAGTTCAATTATTTTTGCACGTTCAACATTTTTATTGATATCCACTTTGTGCTAAAAATGCTAATCGGGAGAGGCTCTTCTTCTTTTCTGGCTATGGGGTTAAGAATCTTATTTAGGCAGTCCGCAACTAAATAAATTCCTATACCCTTATGGAAATCCAACTGTCGATCTCAAAATTACCCAAGATTCCAAATGAATTATTATTTGAAATAAAAAACTCACCGTTAAATGTACAAATGTAATTAAAGATTTTATTTGGAAAATATTCCTTTAAGATGAATATATTCATATGAAATATATTCTCTACTCTAATTTAAATTTAAAAAAAAATATTTGTTATTTCTTTCCTGTTTCTCAGAGAAATTCTGGTACTCAGGGTAACCTGTGTTTGCGAAAACCCGCTTACTTAAATTTTTTGTACAAACCATGTAGTGTGATGCCATCCATATTGATTTGAATATATTTGTAAGCCAAAAATCGACTTCCATAGTTAAATCGATCCATAGGTAGTTCAACTGGAACTCCTCTCCGCCAAAATATTGTTGTTCTTTTTTTTAAACAAATAATTTAATTAAATATAAATTAATCTAATTTCTTTGAACATAGAGAGCTGGAGACCGATTATCCAGTTGACTCTGGATTAACTGCCTAGACCCTACAATCAATAACTTCGATCCTCGGATCGCCTTTTAGGCTAAATTTTGTTTGGGCGATCAACTACACAGTTACTAGGATCACCCTTTATTTTACCATTCGAACTGGGTCTAACTTTAAATCCTAGCTGACATTGAAATATTTTATCTTTTACTAATGTAAAATTATAACCAAGTCTATATAAAATAATATATATATATATATATATATATATGCATATATATATATATATGCATATATATAGTATGTAAAATTATACCTAATTTCTGATTTCTTCTTTGTATTCCAAAATGCTAGTGTCTTCTTTGAAACATGAAATAAATTGCATTCATAATTAATAAAGATATATAGAGTACTTTGTTTGTTCTTCCGAGTATCATCATTCACAGCTTTTAGTTCCAGGAGTACATTCTTTGTAAGATCTCTGTAACAACTGATTCTCCTTGCTCAATGTTCACTTACCGATATTCCAATGAATCCAGACTCTTTTACTTCCTTCTACGAAAGAAAGGGAGGTTCCCCCCCCCCTCCAAACTCCCTAGGCCCCTCCTGTTTAAGAAACAACATATGTTTGTGTATATTCACATACACATATATAATGACTTTAACGCCTCGTAAGCTAAGGCGTTGACCTTAATTCACTTTTTCACTTGTTAAGCCTAGATTCATGGGCAATAGAAATTTATTTAGTGACGATCTCCCTAAATAAGATCATTAGTCCCACCGTGTCTATGTTGGTAACCTGTAGATAGTCCGTCCCAATTAGCCGTTTCCTCATAAATAAAACTTTTCAATAAACATTTTGACGTTACGTGCCTGATCTCTCAGACCTATTATTTGTTTCAGGATTAACACGAAGCGTGTTTTGAGAATACATGTATCAAGTATGAATAACTCTTCCCTTATTTAAATATGTCCTTCTGAATATTGTAGGGGGTTTATTTTCAGCGCACGAAGACCACTTTCGGAGAAACTCTTTTCAGATCGGTCAGATTTAGTAGTCCTCCTTGGGATAGGCCCTTACTGTTGTTTGTTGGGGAGATAAGAGTTAAATCAGAGTTGTTAGATTAGGTAGTTAGATAAAGTTAAGGTCGGGGCTCCCCTGCCCGATATCAGACTATTGACTTGACCTTCAAGCCCTGACTCATACCTAGCAACTAACCTAGCTCCATTTTATATAAATTACCGGCTTCTCTTCTCTATTTACTACCTTTTTCACTCTTTCCTTTGTCTTTTCTTTTGTAGCTTTAACCTCTTAAAGGAAAGTAAAATTAGTTTTGTAGCTTTCAACATCCGTCTTTTCCGACGCACAAGTGCTTTTTTTAAACAGATTTCAACAGGAAAATCCGTCACAGATATATGACAGACACACATATATGACAGAGAAATATCCTAACTCTCATCTTAATTCTGCATTTTTCCCAAATAACAACATGATAAAGCATATTATAATGTTTTATAGAGACACAAGATACTTATTGGCATAACAGCTTACTGAAAAACAGTATGATTAAGATGATACTCATCGGTTATCTGGAGACCACCACATTATTCTCAGAATTTAAAAAAATAAAAAAAATAACTCTTCTACAATTTATTTGAATGACAACATGTAATTATAAATTAGAGCTAAAGAAAAACAGGACGATGTCGCGGAGTAGCTGCATAAAGCTACGAAAGATAAACTACTCAAGTATGGACAGCGAATAGCGATAAGAGGTTTTCAACGAGTAAATATTTTATGTATAAATAATGAGTGGCCTCCAGTTAACTATTTTTAGATTTATAAATTCTAGAAGAGTTATTTTATATAAAAAGTAATTTTCCTAAAATTATCTTATGATGTATATTATAAACGAATTTATATATATATATATATATATATATATATATAGATAGATAAACTAGCGCTAGATAGTTAACAAGCAAATAGATACACGCACACAAACAACCCATAAATAAAGTATAGGTGGCTTAGAAATGTGTTAAATGCAGTGACAATAATGACTGCACTGCATCAGAAGATGGTGGCTTAGGGATATGTTAGATGCAATGCCAATTAAGACTACTCTGCATCCGAGGATGGTGGCTTAGGGATATGTTAAATGCAATGCCAATAATGACTGCACTGCACCCGAGGATAATGGCTTGGCGAGGTGTTAGATGCAATGCCCATAATGACTGCACTGCACCCGAGGATAATGGCTTGGCGAGGTGTTAGATGCAATGCCCATAATGACTGCTCTACATCAGTTGGTGATGGCTTAAAGATGTGTTATATGCAATGCCCATAATGACTGCACTGCACCCGAGGATAATGGCTTGGCGAGGTGTTAGATGCAATGCCCACAATGACTGCTCTACATCAGTTGGTGATGGCTTAGTGATGTGTTAGATGCAATGACAATAATGACTGCACTGCACCCGAGGATAAGGGCTTGGGGGGGTGTTAGATGCAATGCCCATAATGACTGCTCTACATCAGTTGGTGATGGCTTAAAGATGTGTTATATGCAATGCCAATATTGACTGCACTGCACCCGAGGATAATTGCTTAGGGATGTGTTAGATGCAATGACAATAATGACTGCACTGCACCCGAGGATAATGGCTTGGGGAGGTGTTAGATGCAATGCCCATATTGACTGCTCTACATCAGTTGGTGATGGCTTAGGGATGTGTTATATGCAATGCCAATATTGACTGCTCTGCACCCGAGGATATGGCTTGGGGAGGTGTTAGATGCAATCCCCATAATGACTGCTCTACATCAGTTGGTGATGGCTTAGGGATATGTTATATGCAATGACAATAATGACTGCTCTGCATCGAAAGATGGTGGCTTAAAGATGTGTTATATGCAATGCCAATAATGACTGCTCTGCATCGAAAGATGGTGGCTTAGGGATATGTTAGATGCAATGCTGAGTTCCTTTTACGTTTTGTGTTCCTCCTCCGTTTCTATTTTACCTTTTCTGTTTTGTGTTCCATTTTCTGTTTTGTTTAATTTTGTTAATTTTTTTTTGTATTGTTTTGTTTTGTTTAGTTTTTTAAGTTACGAAGCTTTTGTTTAGAACAACATCGCCAAAGCTGCGAAGCTCCAATAAATAAATAAATAAAAGATGCTATGCCCATAATGACTGCTCTACATCAGTTGGTGATGGCTTAGGGATATGTTATATGTAAAGAATAACGACTGCTCAGCATCCGAGGATAATGGCTTAGGAATATGTTAGATGCAATGCCAATAATGACTGCTCTGCATCGGAAGATGGTGGCTTAGGGATATGTTAGATGCAATGCCAATAATGACTGCTCTGCATCGGAAGATGGTGGCTTAGGGATATGTTAGATGCAATGCCAATAATGACTTCTCTGCATCAGAAGATGGTGGCTTAGAGATGTGTTAGATGCAATCCAATTATGACTGCTCTGTATCAGAAAATGGTGACAAAGGTGGCTGAGGGATAGATGTGATGCAGTACCAATAATCAGATGATGGTAAAAGCTATAAAGACTGTAATACCTAGTAATCCGTTAAATATTTCAGTACCTACGGAATGATAAGTGTTGAGTTTCTGTCGTTACATTCTTTT
This sequence comes from Riptortus pedestris, assembly GCA_019009955.1. Taxonomy (NCBI): domain Eukaryota; kingdom Metazoa; phylum Arthropoda; class Insecta; order Hemiptera; family Alydidae; genus Riptortus; species Riptortus pedestris. Next base: position 200,317,406 of record CM032228.1, on the reverse strand, counting down.
ATACAAGTAAATACAAAATATTTATAATAACAAATTATCGATATAATATATTTTGACTGGCTTTTATTATTGTTTGGGTTGGCTTTGCTTACTATAATTGAGTTAAATGTTTGTAGGTGCAGGACTAGGTTATGGTGGGTGGTGATTGTTTGGGTGGGAGGGGCATCGATCGACGCAGCGCATTCCCAAAGCCCTCCTCCCTTCCTCGCCAAAATACTCTACTCCCCTCCTTTAAATCTATTAGCACAGGATATGTGGAGTATTCTCAAATCACGGGAAATTATGAGGGGCACAGGATTCTCGGGCATATTATTAAGTAAAGTAACTTGAATACTGAGGAATATCCACACACTTAACAAATAAGCCATTGTGAAGGATTTTACTGTCTGTTTTTATGTTCAAATAAGAGGAGTTTTGGATGAATCAACGAATGTCTTATATTACCGGTTAACGACTTATGAAGTTGAAATTTATTTATTTATTGTAATGAGTTCGGCAACGATGACTAATTTCTCGTTGTTTAGCCAGGAATGATGTTATTGTTAGGGAAATGATGAAACGTTTGAAAGGCAGTGGGCGTAAACTAAGCAAATGTCCCAAGTGCTGATCTCATCGCACCATAAATTCTCTATTTCTAAGTAAATATTCTATGAGTAGAATTACGAATAGATCCCTTAATATTTGAGTTACGGAAAAATGTATATAATTACAGTTGTAGAGCATCAATATTTTAACAAGAGTGGTTCTTTGACATTTTTCGATCCGACTCATACTAACGGAGATATTTTGAATTTTCGATTTTCTCCCCTACCAATGGTTTAGTAAATGTTGTTTTCACCATACTACGATGTAATCACCTGTTCTACACACCTAATTTGCGGTCCGAAAGCTAAACTTCGCCGCCCTAGGGCCGAAAATGAATATTTCGCCCTAGGGCCGCAAAATCAGCTGTTTATTATTTTAATTCATTCATTTCATTATATACATTATATTAGTTTGTTTTGCTCGTATTATTTTTTAGTTATTTAGTAATTATGGCTAATAATATATCAGAATCTATAAATAGAAGAGCAAAAGAAATCATCATCTCTCTTTATTAACTTACATAATAACATAACGTAAAACAATCCATACATTAAACATTCATCATGTCCCCATAACCACAAGATAACCTTCTAACAAAGAGGTACACTTAACCAAAAGAAAATCTTGTTTTTGATTAATGTTATATGGTATTAATATTTATTGTAGTATGGTGAAAATTAGCGTTCGTGCCTCGGGCCAAAGTGCTTTTGCCGGCCCTCGAACTTTTCATGACCTCGACTACGTCTCGGTCAAAAAATATCTCGGGCCGGCAAACCCCCACTTTCGGCCCTTGGTACGAAATATACTATTACTGTTGACAGCGATTCTCTTTATTTGGCTTATTAGCTGGCTTTTTTCTATGTTCAGACTAAAGTTTTTCTTAACATCCTTACGTTGGTATTTACATTGTGCTTTCTACAACAAATTTTTAACCTACTATTGTAACCAATGGAGGTGGGCTCACGCGAAAAGGTTCTCGAAGAATTGATAACCCACGGAATTTTGGTGTTTGCTATAATAAGTGGTCACTCAATGGAGCACATTATCTAACCTGTAATGTTACTCAATTTTCTAGCTAACTGCTAATCCCATAATTTTATGTGTGAATACACACACCCAAAAATCTGAGATATAAATAAAGAGTAATTGGATCTCTCTAAGTCATATGTATTAAAAGAATAGGAATTAATGCAAAGGATACTTTGTGATAGTTTCTAACTATCACCCCTTTTTATAGCTGCCTGCTGTCTTTTTTTGCATATTACTCAAAGATTATTTACTTTTTTTCTTTCAAAAAGGTGAACCATCATCACAGATTACGATTTATCTATTTTAAGGTGCTTTAGAACATTGTCTGGTGCGTGTAGCTCAATTAAATTGGGCTTTGTCAATCAGATCGGAGGCAATATCCCCAGTTAATCAGAGCTAGGGCTGTCAATAAGCCAACCTTGTCAGGATGGTGCTTTATTGGTACAGAGTAAACATTGTGTAAGCTGCCTCTGTCCCCTCTTGTCACTGTTCCATAGGTTTGGCCTGTGCCACACACCAGTGCGTTCATCCGCATGTCTGACTCTCTCTCTCTCTCTCTCTCTCTCTCTCTCTCTCTCTCTCTCTCTCTCTCTCTATATATATATATATATATATATATATATATATATATATATATGGTTGGCATTATAGACCCCTAAGATCTTTAGCCGCCCCAGATAGGAACTCCCGGAATTCGTCATCATATTTTTACATAGTGAGTGATCAGCTCGTTCTACCCCCCCCCCCGTCCCTTAACGAGGAGGACCTGGAATGAGTTGTGTCCAGTAGACTGGCGAGCCTGATTAGAACTGGGGGATCAGTGGCCAGTTCGTTCTATCTGTCGGCCTGTGGGCAGGAGCTAAGAGAGTCATAATCGTTAGTCATCCCGAGGGGATGTCTAAAGTATATACTTGTTAGACCTCGCTGGTCCACAAGCACTGCGACACTGCAGTGTCTAGTAACGAACTCGTAACTAATTTTCTCTCGGTGGGGTTCGAACCTTCATCTATTAGCAGATTTACCTCAAGGGCACTCACGATTTTCGAAAAATTCCGAAGTGGGAAATTTGCTTAGTTTACGCAGCAAGTTGTGGGACGGACTTTTTTCACCTTCAGCTTTCTTATGGTAGTAATAAGTGTACCCTCATGGCCACGGGCGCCCCATTTTGACTTACATGATTTTTTCTGGTCCTTATTTATATTCATCCTGAAAAACGTAGGCACTCTAAATGATGGTGTGAGTGGGAGAGGTGGCTCTCTCTCTCTCTCTCTCTCTCTACATATATATCCTTATAAATGATTTTGACTTATATGATTTTTTCTGGTCGTTATTTATATACATCCTGAAAAACGTAGGCACTCTAAATGATGGTGTGTGTGGGAGAGGTGTCTCTCTCTCTCTCTCTCTCTCTCTCTCTCAACATATATATCCTTATAACGATTTTGACAACATGATTTTTTCTGGTCGTTATTTATATTCATCCTGAAAAACGTAGGCACTCTAAATGATGGTGTGAGTGGGAGAGGTGTCTCTCTCTCTCTCTCTCTCTCTCAACATATATATCCTTATAACGATTTTGACATACATGATTTTTTCTGGTCGTTATTTATATTCATCCTGAAAAACGTAGGCACTCTAAATGATGGTGTAGTGGGAGAGGTGGCTATCTCTCTCTCTCTCTCTCTCTCTCTCTCTCTCTCTCTCTCTCTCTCAACATTTATATCCTTATAACGATTTTGACTTACATGATTTTTTCTGGTCGTTATTTATATTCATCCTGAAAAACGTAGGGACTCTAAATGATGGTGTGAGTGGGAGAGGTGGCAAGAGATTGTTGAAAACGTTTTTTCAGTGACACTCAAATGGCAGTATATCATTATAAACCACTTATTGAGGATTCAATTGGAACATCTTCATTTCTTTTTATTGGCGAATCCCTAAATATTCATGTTAGGGGAGTCGAAATTTAGAATTATTGGAGATGATAGGTTTTTATCATTATTATTCTATAATTTTACTGATAATTAACATCTTAAGATAATTGCACCTTACATATTTTGATTCTTTAATTTTTTTGAGTCACTGAGAATTTGTGTTAAAACACAATTTAATCCATGTTTTATCGGTTTTATATCTTTTCAGTAGAAGTAAGAAGCATTTTTAAATAAATTATGTAAACTTGAGGTATATAATTAATTTGAACAACTGTTCATCAGACCGCAATCGTGGGCACAGTTGACCAATTCGTTGTGAATTTCGAAATGAAAGTGGCTTATTAATTTTGGTTCACTTTACCATTTAATATTTTGATATGTATACATACTTGACACTGACCACTATTTGCCACATTTTACTGGTTAATCTTGTGAAACTTGTAGCTTTCATAATTAATTGAAACAGCAGTTACGGCATTTGCCTCCCTTTTTAAAAAAAAATATTTATCAGCACTTATAACACACTTTTATCTGCTTTCAGCTAATCTTGCTAGATCTGTCCTCCATTGTAATGACGTCCGCGATAAATTTAAGAACAGCTTGAAAATGCCACTTCTCTTTATTACCCTGTTTAATTTAACTAATTATTATGCAGTCCCAAAGGAGCTGTGGGCAGGATCACGCAATCCAGAGCTGCCTTTTCTAATTTTGGACTTGTACACCCCTTTCAGATTAAAGGTTTGCCCAGCTAGAATCAAGGTCCCTTTGGGAGCACGCATGCCCTCTCCGCTCTATCGCCGCCTCTTGCCCCCACCGCCCCATTCTATCCTTTAGAACAATTTATCATTAGCGGTCTTAAGTCTAACGTGTATGTATTAACGGCGCCCAGTCACGCAAGGGCCCCGAAGGTGTAAAAACTATTCGAACTACAAAGTTGCAAAATTCCTCATTTTCTAACCTCCAAGACCCCATGGTAGCTTATCTCATCTTACCCATTTCATAGTCTCATTTTATTTGTTTATAGGTACAATAATTCCTTTAAGCTATTATTCATATCAAAATTACTGTAATAATGTGAATTCTACTGGCTCTAAGCATGCTACTTTCCATTATTAATTTTATTGTTACTCATAAAAATGATTTATACAAACAAAATACTGTTACTCTTTTTTTTGCTTGAGCCGTATCTTTATGAAGAATCAAGTAAGGTTTAGTTAATAAGAAATATATGTATATATGTGAGTGGGTGTATATGTGCACCAGTGTAATAAAGATAAAAATTGGTGCAGGCTCGATCCCCGCCAAAGGGAGAATGTTAGTTTACGTGTTCACTATCAGAACGCGCTAGTGTCAATGTGCTTGTGGATCTATGGGGGGTCTAATGAGTATATACGTCTGACAGCGTACCGGGATGGAACGAATATGAGTCTCTAAGGTCCCGTCCACAGGCAGGATGACAGTGCGAACTGGCCACAGACCCACCGGATACAATGGGGTCCGTGAGTTTCCTGGAGACAGGTCCTCCTTGGATAACGGGGGGTTCTCTCTCTCTCTCTCTCTCTCTCTCTCTCTCTCTCTCTCTCTCTCTCTCTCTCTCTCTCTCTCTCTCTCCCTCTCTCTCTCTCTCTCTCCCTCCCTCTCTCTCTCTCTCTCCTCTCTCTCCTCTCCTCCTCTCTCTCTCTCTCTCTCTCTCTCTCTCTCTCTGTCTCCCCCTCTCTCTCTCTCCTCTCTCTCTCTCTCTCCTCTCTCTCTCTCCTCCTCTCTCTCCTCTCTCTCTCTCTCTCTCTCTCACTCCCCCTCTCACTCTCTCCCTCACTCTCTTTCTCTCTCCCTCTCTCCCCCTCTCTCGCCTCTCCCTCTCTCCCTCCCTCTCTCTCTCTCTGCACACACCTATGCGTACATCAATTTATTAGCTATTATATTTCATCAATTAATCCATTATTTCTTAAATACTTGAACAAATTGACTTCTTGACCTCACCAAGACATTTTCTCTTAAATAAGAAAAATTAATGATGAGTAATAAATGGTATAACTCCGGCAGTTGAGAAGCCTGCTAAATACTTGTAGCTGAAGTACACTACTCCTTACTGGCTGTTCAAGGATAACCGAATCATCTTTGGAATGAGTCCTACAATATGGTTCCTGAGAATATAACCCTGAGTCCTTGGTTCTGTCCGAGACGCTTCCCAGGGCTTAATTAAGTATTTTATTACACCTCTCTATATTGTCTTCGGCTTTATTACTCCTCCCCTTTTTTTCTGTCCCTTCTTATTTTTAGTAATTTATCTTACCTACCTTCTCTTCGGTACCTGTATTAATGACTGAAATTAGTGCTACAAAAGCACTGCTTTTTTTTTCTTCTTCTGGAGAATGAAATTGGTTCTTCAGTCATAAAGTTTTACGGTATGTTTCGAGGGTGGAGTTCAAAATAAGGTAAGAATAAAGCATTATTTTTCGCAACAAAACTGGGATGAAAAGATTTTTGTCATTGTTGTTGGGGTTGAATCCGGCCTACTTTTAGCAGTAGGCTTGAGGCTGTACTCATGACGAGATTTTCGAAACATTTCTTCAAATGTCTATGGAACCTGTCTAGTAATGGCGAAATATATATAAAAAAGGCAACTGGGGTTGAGATTCCAGCTGAATTGCTTAAGAAATGGTGGAATGAAGAAGTTTGATGTAATCACAAATTGTTTTGAAAATGTAAATATTCCAGCCTAGTTTACCTGACGTCGAACAATCGTTGTACCTAAAAAAGAACATTACGTCGTCAAAGATCAATTTGGATTCCGATCCGGAAAAGAAACAAGAAAAGCTATTCTCATAAGGTAAGATGCTTGGTCATAGGGGAAGAGCAAGGCCTAGAAAATCCTATTTTGAAGACATCAAGCATCTTATGGATTTCGGTGAGTGTAGAGAGTGATATGAAAAGAGCGGCTTCCGATAGAACACGATGGTTACAACTACAAGGCCTTTAGATCATTATATATATATATATATATATATATATATAGAGAGAGAGAGAGAGAGAGAGAGAGAGAGAGAGAGAGAGAGAGAGAGAGAGAGAGAGAGAGAGAGAGAGAGAGAGAGAGAGAGAGAGAGAGAGAGAGAGAGAGAGAGAGAGAGAGAGAGAGAAAAAGAGAGAGAGAGAGAAAGAGGGATAGTTTTGGTTTTATCGTTACCAAACTAGATATTTATTCGTTTTACATAAAAGGAAAGATCAAGTTTGTCAATGGCTGAAATCCGATCAGTGAGAGGGGGGTCAGATAGGAGGCATTTCGAAAATTCTTAATATCTCCGTTATGTTGCGTCTGATCGAAGAATTGTATGGAACCAACCTTATTGCAATTGTAATGCCCTATAAATGTGGTTACGTACGTTTTTTCACTCTCTTTTGTATTAACCGAGATATTTGCATTTTATAGTTTTCCTTCGGCCTTCAATAACTCCCCCCCCCCTCCTACTCATGGCATATTAACAATAAGCTGTTATATTATGAATCACGTTATTTGAAGCATAAATACCAAATAGTGTGCTCATTGAACTTCTACTTTTCAGATAAATACAAATATGTGGCGTACGTGGGAAATCTGCTTAGTTTACACAGCTCCTGCGTAACGATTTTTTTTAGCAGTGCCAGAGGATTGATTGAGAACGGTTTTACGTTTGTTCTTCGCGAGTCTAACTGACTGATCTAAGTGCTGGTTTAGAATGAATATCATTCTTCAGTCTTAAAAGTTTTCTGAGTAAAGCCAAGTATTTTACTTATTGAAATCATAAAATTCTATTATTTTAATTTTTCCCTAATTAAAATTAATAACTTTGTGTAAGACATAAGGCCATTGATCATTTGTAGTTTTTTTTTTTTTAAATTATTTTGTATTGGTTCCATATTACTTTGTGTATGAATATTCTCGATTTAATAGTTTTAAAATGGTGTTGCACTGTTCCAGTTTGTGCGATATGGTTGCAATTTTAACACTGAATCCAGAGAGAAGACGATTTTTCAGAACGGATTGAGCCTGATGGGGGGAGGGTCCACTGGGAAGTTGTTGACCCCGTCCAACGATCTATACACATCCGTATTCTTGTCATCCTTGCCCCGCTCATATTTCATATTTTCATGAGGATCGATTGCATGAAAAACTGCTTATGACGATGTAAGTAATAATTATTACACCCCAAACATACTTGCAGATACTGCCAATAACTTTGAACTTAACAAGTATTTGTTTAAATGCCCTTCCTTTAATGTTTTATTATTATGAATTATTTTTACCTACATAATCGAATCTCATATAAGCTTCAGAATATACTGTAACCCCTAAATAAAATTCATATACTCACCTTGGCTAGAAAAGGGTAACCTGTAGATAACCAGACTTCTGGCTATCTACAGGCTTCTGGCCTGAGCTACATAGTGCACATTCATTTATACGAATTCGACTTAGCAGATTTTGTAACGCACAGCCTTCTTAGAGATTACTATCATTAGAAATTTAAGCTCATCTAAAAATATTTTATCAGTAATGACGAACTCTTCAAATATGTTATCACTGTTGTGGGAGTCTTCAGACTCTCCTTAAGCATATTTAGAGCTGTCATTCCATTCATTGCAATTAGAACATCCATTACATTGAACAGGAAAGTATTTAGATCTTTAATGAATTGTCCCATAAAGACTTGAATATTTCAATCCTGATCACTCAGACGGGTCAACCAGAATCATCTCTTCAACTTGAAGTAATTTGAAGTTTACCTCACCCAGAGAATCTAAACAGTCTTCTAGGAGATCCACTTATGGTGCACCCTGGGTACAAGCGGACTTATTGTGGAGTTTGGTCGAACGGAGAAGCTCTTTGGATTTTCACTTCCCATTTATTGCAGAAATGGGATCGGATCCTTGCCAGAAGACCTTTGTTGACTGATTTTGAAAATTGATGACAGATTCTCGATAGATAAAACAAAGATGTTCTTCTACAGAAGCCTTTTTTTTTGTAAAGTTATCAAAGATCGAAGATGAATGTACCCCAGTTGTCGAAAAAGGGGTCCTGAAAGACGGTCCAAAGCTAACTTGGCTCTCTGCGTATTGATAAGTAGGAGATAATGAGATAGCATAATGTAACGAAAAAAGTCCGTCACGCAGGGGCTTAACTAAGCAGATTTCCCACTTGCGTCCCGTATTTGCATTAATCTCATGACGTAAACGTTAAATGAGAACAATATTTGTTATTTAGGCTTCAAATAAAGTGCTTCATAATATAACAGCTTATTGTTGTTATGGCATAAATAGGAGTGGGGGTTTACTGAAGTCCGAAAACTAAAAACGCGAATATCTTGGTTAATATTAAAGATAATGAAAACATGTATATGACAATATTTATAGTAAATTTAATTTGCAATAAGATTGGTTATATACAAATTTTCGTTCCGACGTACAGTAACGGAGATATTTCGAATTATCGAAATCCTCCCCTCTAAATCCCCCCCTCCCACTAGTCCGATTTCAGCCGTTAACGAACTTGATCTTTATTTTTACATGAAACGTTTAAATATGGAGTTTCGTAACGATCAAGCAAAAATTGCGACCGCTAGAGCGGTAACAGACAAATATATATATATATATATATATATATATATATATATATATTATATATACGGGGTGTGGCTATTAAATAACGAGACTGACGCTGCTACAGAAGAAGTGCGCATGCGTCAAACGCCAGCAAACTAACAGCTGTTATCGTGAAGCTTCCTCTTTCGAATATAGTGCCTCTCGCTTCTGTAAACAAATCAGTACAGCCGTAGCCTTCGTTCGCATTAGAGTTGTTTTTTTGTTTCGCCGGAAAAATGTTAAGTGTAACAGTAGAGCAAGGAATTGTTGTGAAATTTCATGTGAAACTTGGAAAAACCGCTACTGAAACTTATAACTTATTGAAAGAAGTGTATGGCAATGAATGTTTATCGTGTGCACGTGTTTTTTTGAGTGGTTTAAGCGTTTTCAAGATGGCCGAGAAGACGTTCAAGATGATTCACGCCCTTCCACGTCGAAAACGGATGACAATATCGAAAAAATCGGTAATTTGATTAGATCTGACCGTCGGTTAAGTATTCGTGCGATTGCTGAAACTGTACGAATTGATAAAGAATCCGTACGGCAAATATTACATAAAAATTTTAACATGCAAAAAGTGTGTTCCAAAATGGTGCCTAAAATTCTCACATTGAACAACTGGAAGCTCGCCAAAATGTTTGTACTGACACTTTGAATGCCATTGAAAATGACCCAAACTTTCTGGAAAGGATAATAACAAGTGACGGATCATGGTTTTTTATGTATGATCCTGAAACAAAGCGCCAATACATGCACTGGAAGAGCCCATCTTCACCGAGAGCCAGAAAAGCTCGAATGAGCAAATCAAAATTCAAAGGAACGTTGATTGTTTTTTCGATATTCATGGGATTGTGAACCTTCACTGGGTTCCTGAAGGTCAAACGATTAATCAACATTACTACCTTCACGTTCTTGCTGAACTCCGCGAAAGAATAAGGAAAAAACGACCTGAATTGTGGAAGGACAAGTCATGGGTTCTCCACCAAGACAATGCGCCGGCTCATTCCGCATTGCCTGTTAAGAGGTTTCTAGCCAAATTCAGCATCCCAGGGTTAGACCATCCGCCTTATTCGCCGGATCTTGCGCTGTGCGACTTCGATCTGTTTCCTAAGGTGAAATCTGCATTAAAAGGAACAAGATTTGAGTCTGTTGAAGCTGTGAAAGAGAAAGCGGCATGCGTCCTGAAGGAGCTGACAGAAAAAGACTTCCAGCACTGTTTCGAACAATGGAAGGTTCGCATGGAGCGTTGTAGGGATAAAGGAGGGGTGTATATTGAAGTAGATAATAAGTAAAAATGTATGAAATAAAAATAAAATTTTTTAAAGCGTCAGTCTCGTTATTTAATAGCTACACCCCGTATATAGATATATATATATATATATATATATATATATATATATATATATAATATAATATATAATTTTTAACGCACCTCATTTTCGTCTTCTACTGGGTAGAATCGATGGGCATTTGAAGGAAATCGCGTCATGAGTATGACCTCAATAGCTGATTTCCCTTAAGGGAAAACGTAAGCAGTGTGTGGGTTCAGAGAAGGAATTCGATTGAGACTATCCAGTTGATATTCGGTTCTCCTTTCTGTGAACACGTGAAAGGAAATTCTCATTTAAACCAAAATGGATATAAAAGGGAATAATTATACCCTCTGACAGATCATGATAACATCTTAATGATAAGGATAAAGTGTTTTAAGTTTAAAACGTCCGATTCGCAAGAACTGCGTAAACTAACTAGACCCAGGGAGTTGAATGACATACTGGTGATTTCATCTCAGCCTATATTTTCTAAGTAAATATCTGATGAATAGAAATGGGGGTGTACTGAAGGCTGCAAGCAAGAAAATTCGAAAAACTCGAAAATGTATAGAACATTTGTAGAGCAACAAAAGTGAAACAAAATTGGTTCTATAACATTTTTCGAACCGACTCATAATAACAGAGATATTTTAAATGTTCGAATTCCCCTTCTAAAATCCCCCCCCCTCCTCGTTCTGGGTCCAACTTCAGCCATTAATGAATATGATCTTTAGTGTTGGCTGAAATGGTTAACAATTAAACATTTTCGAGTCAAGAACTTAAATTCTTAATTGATAAAGGCATCTCATATAATAAAGGTAAATGCAAATGTACCTCACATAATGAAGGGCAAGTGAAAACAACAATTGGAATTAATACTTGTACTAAGACGTTTCATGATATATGTGCTTATTGCCATCGTAATCGTACGATGATTAAAAGGGGTTTCAAAATAAGAAATGCAAATATCTACCTTAATATTCCAAATGAGAAAAGTTCTTCAAAAACATCATATATAGTAAATTAATTTTGCAACAAGATTGGTTATATGTAATTATTGGAGCCAACTCATAATAACGAAGATAATTATATTTTCGATTCCCCCTACCATCCCCAGGTCCGATTTCAGCCGTTTACCAACTTGACATTCATTATTAAATGTAACACTTGTATGTAGAGTTTGGTAACGATGAAACGAAAAATGCGACCGCTTTAGCGGTAACAGGCAAGTATATACGTGTATATATATAATTTTTGATGGATTTCAGTTTCGTCATCTCCTACATATCACCGATGGACATTTGAGGATTTTTTTTTTTTTAATTTCGCCATGAGTACAGTCTGAATAGCTGATTTCCATCAAGGTCTGTTAGAAAAATCTGCTAAAATAAGGGCCAGGCAATGATGGTTAAAAAAGCATAACTATTGCATCAAGTTGGTATCCGATAAGTTTCCAGATGAACGTATCGTGATGAATGATGAATGACTCATTATTTATTTGCTATTGTACATTGTTGGCTATATCAATTAGCAAAGCCCTTCTTTCGTGTGTCTGTATGTTTCTATGAAATGCATGAGATTAGGGAGGATGGGAAATTCATATGTCATAAGTGGTTTACTGACATTTAGCTCTGCTAACTTAATATTTGCTGTCAAGTAGCTTTTGTGATAATTTAGCACCTGCTGCTGATAAATGTTTTATGCTCTGCAGATAAATCTATTTACACAATTGAATTATATTCTCTTTGTCATTACAATCAAAGCTTACGTTTTATGATGAAATATGAATTGGTCTAATTGTGTTAAGCATAAGCGAATGCCTTTTAGCAGATTTCCCTTAAGGGAAATCAGCTAATGAGGTTGTACTCATGACGGGATTTTCGAATTTTTTCTTCAAATGTCCATCGATCCTACCTAGGAGATGAGGTCCGTTCAAAACTGTATATATATATATATATATATATATATATATATATATATATATATATATATATTTGTCTGTTACCGCTCTAGCGGTCGCAATTTTGGTTTAATCGTTACCAAACTCTATATTTAGTCGTTTTATGTAAAAAGAAAGATCAAGTTCGTTAACGGCTGAAATCGGACCAGGGGGAGGAGGGGTTTAGAGCGGGAGAATTTTGAAAATTCGAAATATATATCTCTGATACTATAAGTCGGATCGAAAAAGTGTATAGAATCAATCTTATTGGAAATTAAATACACTATAAATAATGGTATATATATTTATTCTCTATCTTGAATATTAACCGAGATATTTGCATTTTTCAGTTTTCAGCCCTCAGTAAACCTCCACTTCTACTAGTGTTGCATAAACAATGCTCTATTATATAATAAAAGATATTAATTGAAGCCTAAATACCAAATATTGTTTTCATTGAACATTTACTTTGTGAGATATATGCAAATACGGTCTGTTGACCCCCCCCCCCCTTCTTTTGTTTTACTAAAATTTGAGTGATTGAGATAAAACTGATTCTGATTCATTACAAATTACACCACTAGCTTTAGTAAATTGTTTTAATAAAATTATATGTTATATTCAGATATATTTCATTAATTGTTTGTCTTTCCTGTCTATCTATGGAGCGCTACGAGGTTGGCTTGCCTGTTTGTTTACAATTCAGCCTTGTATTGTACATTTACTGAGCATTCACGGTTGTGTTACCTGTATGTATATTTATCTATTGTAAACCTTTGCGTGGGAAATCTGCTTAGTTTACGCAGCCCCTGCGTGACGAACGTTTTGCTTTTGCAGATCATTTCTTCACTGAAAAGAAAACTCAACGTCAGGTAACCAAGATGTGTTTTTAGCAGATTTCCCCTACTAAAATTTGAGTAAGTGAGATAAATAATATTCTCATTTATTACTGGATATAGTAAAAAGTTTTCAATAAAATTAATATTTTATATTCTGTCATTAAATAAATTCCTTAGTCTCTAGTGGCTAGAAACGGGTGTTTCCCTGTAGATAACCCGTCCCTATTAGCCAAAGCTGTATAAAGTGGACGTAAATAAATTATATCCTGATATATTTCAATAATTGTTTTCCTTTCTGGTGAAGAATATTTCTATCTATCTCTTCACCTGTGAGCGGTGGGCAGGTGTTTGTTTACGAATCAGTCACTTTCCTTTGGGAGTTTATTGAAATTGACTGAAAGACTTCTCATTGCCGTTTGTATTTATTCAATTAATATTCACGGTGGTGTTGCCGATGTAGGTTTATCTATTGGAAATCGTCACGTTGGGAATCTGCTTACTTTACGCAGTAAGTCCCCTGCGTGGCGGACTTCTTAAAATTAGTTAGGTGATACAAAGACCTTTTTTGCATCAATGTCGTTGTCACATATGTTTTGAAGGAGAACTCTGTATACTCTCCATTCTTTTCAGTTTGTAAATCTCATTTGGAGAAGTGTTAGCTTTGGGTGTTATAAAAGCAAAGAAAGGTCCACAATTTCTATATAAGAAACGAGTGCAAGGAGCGTTGGAGGTCCAGCCTCCTCTGTATATTTGCAGAGAAAGGAAAAGAGGAGAGTAAGAGAAAGAGATATACAGAAAGAGATAAAAGATGTTTACAGTCCCCCCCCTCTACCCTGCCGGCTACTTTTACCTCTCGCGTCAGTGTTCTTTCGGTCCACCGTCTCGCTCGGACGCCCTCGCTCCCGCCTTCATCTCTCGTTCTTCAATGCCGTCCAGAACCTCAAAGCGCAGTAAGTTTTTCATATTTTAATCTCCGTGTTCAGGAATAGATAGTTATTGTAAAAATGAATTTTTATCTCATGATATAAACAAATAAAATTCAAATTTACCTACTTTATATGCGGTCAAACATGAAAAATATTATTTTTTAATACTGTACGGGTTTTAGAAAACTTACAACATCAATACTGATAACTCTTATTGATGAGTGTTTTGTAAACGTCTTTCGTGGTTTTGTTTTGATTAGAATGAAGTTGTCATTGCGTGTTGACCTAAATACGGGCTGTTCTTGTTCCAAAGACTCAGTAAATTTCTGGGAGATTTAAAATATTCTGTCTCCCTGTAAATTAGTTTTAATGAGCTACATTATCATCATTATTAATGGCTGTTAACAGTAAAAAAAAAATGTTCAAATGTGCGAGAAACACCGCGACTTAAATTACAAATACATAACAAACATTTTTTTCAGTTTAAGAAGAATGGCCAAATTGCCTAGCCGTTTACGATTTAGTACTCATCAAAAACTGATGAGTCGTAACCAAGTTAGTAGTAGTATATCCATTTACATTTAGTAAAAGATGCTCAGTTTATCATCGTTTTCATGGTCCATGTTTTTTTCTTGTCTTCAATTTTTTCTTAATCATCATGCTATGAAGTGAAACACCGTGTTTTGGACATTTGTGTAGCTTTTTTTTTTGTACCCAGATATTTTACTCCTCACCCAAATTAATAATTAATCCAAGTATCGGTCTTTCTATTCTAAAATCTACCTATCTAATTATTATTTTTTACTTTTTTTATATTTCAATATGTCTGTTTAAGATTGACTTATAGGATTCGGTATTTGCTTTTATCTTGATAATGTAATAAAGTTTCTTTTGTTTTGTTTTTTTGAGTCACAAACGTTTTTAACAATATCACGAATTCATATACATTATACAATTATATACATTGTGCATATAATACAAGGAATGAATTTTACACAACCCAAATGATTACAGGAAATGGTGAAGTCAAGTCATTTTTATACGGATAGAAACTAACAGACTGCCCATTGTGCCCATGAAATTTCAATTGAGAACAGACTTACCTACACTAAATTTATATTTGTAGACGAACAACGTGTACTATTATTAAACATGATCAATCAGTGGCCTGTTAAGGAAAGAATCTTATTTGAATTGCAACAAGGTACTTCCATAATTTGCAGAAAATCTACCATTATCGTGGGTAACCGGAATCTTATTATGCCTTCATTTTAAGAAATAAAATAATGCAAGATATGCTGAACTATTTATTTTATGTGTTTACTAATTATTCCCATTGTATATTTCAAAAATGTTTAATTTTTTTTTAAATTTTGAAGGAAAATACAGAATACAACAATAAAATAAAAAAGAAGGTATAATTTCTTTCCTTTTTTAGCTTGAGGTCGTACTCATGACGTGCTGTTCCAAAATGTTATTCAAATGGCCATCGATCCTACCCAGGAGATGATGGTGAAAATGGGGTCCGTCATATTTAATCGTTTTATACAAAATAAAAACTCAAGTAAGTTACTGGCTGAAGTCGGAAGAGTGTGAGGGGGGGGGCGTAGAGAGGGGAATTTCGAATATTCGAAATATCTCCGTTACTATATGTACGTCGGATCAAAACATTGTATAAGAACTAATCTTATTGAAAATTGAATGATCTATATATATTGTTCTATACATATTTTCTGTATCATGAATATTAACCGAGATATTTAGATTTTTCAGTTTTCAGCCCTCGACGAACCCCCACTTCTCATCATGTTACATAAAGAATATTCTATTATATAAACCACATTTTTCGAAGCTTTAATACCAAATATTGTTTTCAAGAGACATTTATTATACGAGATACATGCAAATATGTTCTGGTGACCCCCTTTAAGTTTTTGGACTACTAAAATTTGATTGATTGACATTAAAATTATTCTGATTCATTATAATTTACAGTACTATATAGTGAATAGTGTTCATTACAATTAATATGTTATATTCAGATAATTTCATTAATTGTTCATCTTTCCTCTCTATATTATATCTATTCGGCGCTGCGTTGTTGGCTACCCTGTGTCTTTACAATTCAGACGCTTTCCGTTTTAGATATTATTAAATTGTAAATTGACTGAAAGATTTATTCTTACCGTTTGTATTTATTCGCTTAAGATTCTCGGTGGTGCTACCAATGCGTATATTTATCTGTTGTAAACCTTCTCCAAGGAAATCTGCTTAGTTTACGCAGCCCCTGCGTGATGGGCTGTTAGAAGGACCAGGTGACGTCTTCTATAATTCTGCAAAGTTAGCATAGGATTGTCTGCCGTTTTATATCATAATCGATAAACAATAAAGCATTGTTGACTCTTGGGAAACTCGTAATTTTAATCAGTTTTAGTAAAGGTAAGAAAACAGAAACTAATTTTGGAGTGGATAGTAATCACATTAGAGTTCTCATCAATTAAAATCAGCTGCCGCTTAATTTAATTATAATTTACACGAAACAGTTGTTTATTTCTTTTTGCATTATTATCAAATTTCCCTGCGGGGAAGTCAGTAACGAGGTCGTACCTACTCATGACGGTATTATCAAAACATTCTCTCAAATGTCCATCGATCTTACCTAGAAGATGACGACAATGAACTCGACTCGAATTATATGAAAAGACACATACACAACCGCTTACCCTTTACCGCCCTAGCGAAGACAATTGTTGACAGATTTCCCTTAAGTTGTGATGTAATCATGCCGCAATTTTAGATTTATATATTTGCTTTAGCGGTCGCAATTTTTATTTGATCGCTACCAAACTCGATTTATGTAAAAATAAAGATTAAGTTCGTTAACGGCTGAACTGGTTTAACGGAGGGGGGGGGGATTTCCAAATGCAAAATATCTGCCTTATTATACGTCGGATCGAAGAATTGCATACCAATCTTATTGTGTATTTGATTATTTATAAAGCCGTTATATACATTTTACCTGTATATTAAATATTAACCGAGATAGTGGCATTTTTTAGTTTTCAGATTTTAATAAACCGCTACTCCTACTCATGTCATATTAACAATACGCTGTTACATCATGAACGACTTTATTCGGATATTAAATATCAAATATTGTATTCGTCAAACTTTTACTGCTAGAGAAACGTGCAAATACTTAGTGTATGAAGTCATCAATTAAGAGTTTCCGGTTTGGACTCGAAAATTTTTATTTGATACTCAATATTTAATTCAACTCTTAATATTTATATTAGTTAATGGATGAAATCAGACCAGGAGTTAGGGAGTGGTTCGGAATTTCAAATTTATCTTTTATTATGAGTGTGATCCAAAAATGTTATAGAACCAACCTTGTTTAAATATTGATGATCTACAATTGTTACTCTTAAACATTTATTCGTAACTCATATAATAAGAGAGCTATTAGTATTTTCTTGTTTTCAGTCTTTGAGTAAGTTATTAGTCGACCGGCACTAATTTTACGCAGCCCCAGCGTGGTGGACTTTTAGTAGATTTCCCTTAAGGGAAATCAGCTATTGAGGTCGTACTCATGACGCGAGTTTTGAAAAATTTCCTCAAATGTCCATCGATCCTACCCAGGAGATGACGAAAATGAGGTATTGTATATCTATATATATATATATATTTATATAGATATATTTGTCTGTTAACGCTCTAGTGGTCGCAATTTTAGTTTGATCATTACCAAACTCGGAATTTAATCGTTTTATGTAAAAAGGAAGATCAAGTTCGTTAATGGCTGAAATCGGACCAGTGGGAGGGGGGATTTTTGAAAATTCGAAATATCTCCGTTATTATGCGTCGCATCGAAAAATTATCTTATTGCAAATTAAATTTACTATAAATATTGTTCTATACATTTATTATGTATCTTGAATATTAACCGAGATATTTGCATTTGTATGCAACTATGTGCGTTCGGTAGGAGTCGGTTGTTCGGTTCTTTCCGAAGAGAGCTCTGGTGCCCATTTTCGTAACTATTCGTTCCTCGTGAATAGGTCTATAGATACCTTCCTACTACTGTTATTATTAGGCAGGTTTCTCTATTGTAAAACTTCACTTGGGAAATCTGCTTAGTTTACGCAGCATATATAGTTTGACGAAGGCCTTTAGCACCGATGGTTTAGATTTTTAGGGACATTGTACAAGAAATCAGAAGCCGAAGAGCTAGCTGGCTGCTGCACATTATAGTAAATAAATTGTTCATTTATTTGGAACCGTTAACAATTATAATTGGGTTGCTGTCAAGCTTATATCTATCATTTACATAATTGTTTATCTTAGGTTTCTTCTTTGAGCGTTGGAGTATCGTTCAAAGTTATTCTTATTATTTGATGTTGGTATGCTGTAGTTAAATATTTAAATCCTTTCTAAATCATGACGAGATATTAACTGACAAGTATGATATCAAACGTATAGGCTCTGTGGAGTCAGTGTATTATCTAAATAATATTTTATGCTTTCGTGCCGTCTCCCTGCCATGGTGCCTACCTATGGAACCTTAAATACTTAAGGACTATTAATACTTTTTGTTAAATTTGAATTGATTTACTTTCCCTACATTGCAACCCAACAAAGAGAGATTTAATTTACTGTGCATTGTCAATAGAGTCACTTTTGGAATGAAGGTTAAGATGATGTAATACGAAAATTACATATTACATTGTTACATCTTTTACTAAACTAGCATTCATATTTACCGTCCTCGTGGATTTTCAGATTATGTTTAGAAGATAGCAATAATTTTTACTAATAATTAGCTTATTGGAACTGTGAAGTACATTTTCCCATTAGGGGATTTTGCTACCGAAAAAGGAATTCGACCTTGACTGAGTGAATCATTCATTGCAGCATTAATCCCATTCTACATCCAGCCGTCTTCAACTTTATTTAGCCTACCTTTCTTCTAACCTCCCTTATATTATTTTCAGGTGGCCAGTAATATACCTCCGTTCCTTCTTTTGGGCCAACAAGTATAGCTATAAATACTAAAGTGCGTGTAGTCCCCTCACTAAAAGGGCCGTCCTTAGGAATGGGGTGGAGTGTGTGTGAGGGGGGGGGTTAAGGTAGGGAAAGACGACCTTTATGCAGGTGCAGCGTAAAATAACCATATTTCCCACGTTCTAGAATAGCATACACGCTTATGTGTGCGCCGGCGCACTCATGAATATATAGTAACTCTGTAATATTCGAAAAAAATGTCTATTATCCTACAAACTTGTACCATAAACGTTTTCTTCAATTTTTACGTGTTAAACATCAAAATAGCTTGATGTATAGAGGGGGAGAGTGGAGAGTCAAGGGGTATATGAAAAGAACATTTTTAGCTATTAGAGATACACAATATTTCTATACTTTTTTTATTGTCATAAAACAACTTGAAATTATATTCTATAAAACATTTTGATCCACTTTTTGGAATTGAGGTAGTTAGTGTTTTTTTTTTATTGATATTGGTATATACTCCTACATATGGCTACTACACTATATGTATTCGTCTAGAAAACTAAAAGGCTGAGTTTAATTCTCATAAATTTAAAATTGTATTGTTATATGGGAGCAATTTACCTTTGCCAAAGACAACAAATAATATAAAATCTATTATAAACACAGAAAGCAATTTCTCATCTTCAGAGCTCCAATTGCCATGGCTAGAAGTGTCAAAGTGTTAGAATAGATTCACAAAGATTGAGGCAGGAGTAAGCAGATCTTCTTGCGTAGTCTGTAGACAATGGAATATACTATGAGACTGATTCTGAGGCGTTAAAAAGTTAACATAGAATTGAAAAGCTTACCAAATAAAAGGCTAATACCTCAAGTATATCTATCTCTAATAAAATTCTCAAACGTAAACAACTTAATAGGGATAACGGACAACAACCTACTATACGAAAACATTTTACCTGTACGAACAACCCTCTTTCCTTTGACAGACCCGAACTAAAACGTAAACAACCAACATATACACAAATAATACATATAAAACCTCCTGATTAACGGACAACTAACTCATTGTACTTTTGACTCGTTTGAAGATGCTGTTCTCGCATCGAAAGCGTTTCCCAACTGTACTTGATCATCAACCAGTAACGATGGTCTCCACCAATAGCTATGGCAACAGTAAAAGGTTTACCTTTATCGTGATTATTTATCAAGACGAGGCACGGTTTGAATA
The DNA here is from genome assembly GCA_019009955.1 of Riptortus pedestris. NCBI lineage: Eukaryota > Metazoa > Arthropoda > Insecta > Hemiptera > Alydidae > Riptortus > Riptortus pedestris. The sequence goes on along the minus strand of CM032228.1, from coordinate 200,296,987 downwards.
TACCTATACATTTGAATGAATTGTTCATTATAACTATATTTCTACGCAAATTACTTGCTTTATACATTGCTATAAGACAGAAATGTATAGGTATGACAAATGCATCTCTAAATAACAACCAATTTTCGTTTTGTGCATTTTTGGCGGAAAATGAAATATTACGCTTTTTCGTTTCTGTCCTCCCTTAAAAGCACCTACCCCCGTTTGCAAGAATATTACTAGAGCCAAAACCCTTGTAGGGGTTAGCGCTAAATCTGACTGGGTTTCGCTCAGTCATTTGTGGTCTCTGAACTTGTTGACCTTACCGTTTCTATTGTTTTAAGTGTAATTCTTGTTTATAGTTTTTTTACGACAAAAGTACATAGTCATAAATTTACTCTAAATATGAAAATAAACAACGTTTTTCATGGTCACCGTTTACCGAAAACCAGGAGAAAATTGAATATTGCGGTTTTTTTTTTGTTTTTTTTTCATTTTAGCCTCCCTTACAACCCATTCCTGTTCTCCAGAAATGGGTTTATTATATATTAAGAATATAATATAAGCCTTAAGTCTAAATTGGATTACTGGAGGTAACTATAAGTCATCTAATTAGTTTAACCAAATTAAGATTAGGAGAAAAAGGCGAACAAACTGACGACAAACCCCAAGTTTATTGATGGGGTTTCAATTCCATGAGAAACGAAACAGTATAGTGAATTATTCAGAAAAAAAAACAATGTAGACAGAGGTTACTATGTTATATATATATATATATATATATATATATATATATATATATAAACATAAATACACTGACTAATGTAGTAAATTGCTTGAGATATTCCTTTTTTTTTGTCATAGTGATTTTCTATATGGCCTACTTTTATACTTCCTAACTTTTCTGTTGTTTTATTTTTCAGATTGATTTAAATTCACACCTCCTCGCATAATATTCTTATCGCAACTGATAAATGAAGTTCTACCATTTTAAAAATAGAGGAGCACTTTTATTCAACAATTTAATTGAAAAAGTCTTTTATTGTAAAGAGTGATGTAAATGAGATATTATTATTTCTCCAACTCCTAAAAGTTTTAAAATCTGACATGAGATTATTTTCACTTTTTATCAATTTCTCCGTTTATAATTCTGAATATTTTTTCTATTATATGTTATTCAATATTTCTAAATACTTCATATTTTAAGCTTAAATACGACAAGTTTTTTTTTGTTTTTTTTTTTCGGACTGAGAGTAAACGTAAATAAAAAATTCAACATATCTATTGTTATGAGTCGTACCAAAAACTTGTATATGGGTAATCTTGTTTAGAAGTTAATTTCCTACTTTTGATATTCTATGCACGTTTTCCCTAATGCCAATATTAACGATATTTTTATATTGATTGGCTGAAGGAAGGTGTTACTAGGAAAAGAAAACTAAAAAGAATCCGAAATGAATCGCTTAATATAACAAAAATTTGTGCGACTTAATCGACTGTAAATTTAGTTGATAAGAGTGTGTTTAATGTGTATTTTTCATATATAGGTTTAAAATGACATTCATTATTGAATAGCATCACTTTCCCTCTCATTGCTTACTTTCTTAAGCAAAATAGTTTTCTGTAGAATAAATAAAATTAGAAGTTCTTGGGATAGCAATGATATATCTATTTATACGCACAAATTCATCTAATTCCTTCGCAACATTTATTTATGCCTGCTAAGCAGTTTTCAGCTATTTGTAATACCAACAATTGAAGGCTTAACAAAAGCAATTACATGCAGTAGTTTGCGCGAAAAAAATGTTTTTTAATTGATGACCCTTGCAGTGAAATTATGAAGATCATATAAAAATATTGGGTCCAGAGTAAGAAGATAAATTTAATTACATAAATATCAAATTCAACAGATCCATCATACAATAATTTACTTATATCCACACGTGATATGAACAACTAACTATAAATTATGTAATTCACCTGCATATTAATTTTATTTTATATAACACTGTAACATAAAATTTAAACAATTAACGAACTCACATCTAACAAATTAAATACACATTCTATGTCACACAAAATGAAATATAAATTATTTTTATTTATTTGATGAGCTCCGCAACTATCGATGTTGCTCAGTATCATTTATTTTTAATTCCCTAATTTAAAATGTTATAAAACAAAGAATTTGTTTGCAAAGTGTTTAAAACATAGTAAATATCTAGTGAAATTGAGGTAGTTAAATTAAAACTTTGTAAAACTATCCTGTAGATGTAAATCCTGGAATGAGGATGATGAAAGTCTAAGGCACATGTTTAAAAATGTATTTTCCACTATTATCACGCGTACACGAATTAGTAACGTAATTTAAGTGAAATATTAAACTAGAGGGTGAAATGAGTAGAGTAGGTGTGGTTTAAAGCTTCTTCTAAACATCAATAGTCTTCAAGGGATTTAAGAGTGTATTTGTACTTTATATTTGGGCTACCTTAATATTTAATAGTTCGTACAAGTTGTTCCGTAATTTGAGATGTTCATGTAATCTGCAGTCAGTCAGAAGATGTTTAATGGTCAGTACATTGTGTGCATGGAGGTCGATTATTTCAGTTTATGAGATATGAATGTGTAATAAGTGAATGTTCGATTCAAAGCCTAGCCAACACCTTGATCTAATCTGGTAAGGTGTTCCAGAGATTTTCCTTTGTGTGGGTTGTCTAGGATTTCTAGGTGTTGTTGTCAGTTTGTAACCAGCCGGTTGTCCAGTCATTCAGTATGTGTTTTAATTAATTACCCATTTCAAGTCTTGTGTAGTCAGTCTGTCGATCTCCACAGTTCTTTTCCTGTCTACTAATTTAGCTGGTCTGTCGATATCATTACTTTTTTTAATGTCTATATGTCCAGGTAGTCTAAAATAAATTAAACTGAAAACTTAATACACTTGATTTATATGTCTATAATAAAATTAACATAATATTATGCACTATAAATGCAAAAGCAGTACGATTGAAACTGGTTACAGAGAAAGGCAGAAAAACCAGCTGTACCATTTTGTTATGGTTATTGTGTGGTATCAGTGCCGATTCTGTAACCAATTGGTGAGTCATTGCTCATCCTCTGTTTGGATCAGCAGTAGCTGGTCTCTGACGTCCGCATTGCTTTGTCCAAATCTAGTTTAAATAGAAGATTATTCTGAAGTCATATTTATAAATAGTCCACCCCCGCTTTTCTCGGTAGTATTACTCCCTCATTGATATTTTTGAACTAAATTCCTATGAATGTTTCTTCAAAGAAGTTGTGTTTCAAGGGGATATTCTTGTATCTGTGCTCGATTTAGAATTGAATTTTCGCTTTTCTTCAGTTTATATTGTTATTGTTATGAACGGTCACTTATTTTCTGCTAACAAAAGAAACAGAATGGCTAAGATAGCCTAGTCAAGTATGGACCACGATATACCATCACATAATAGCGATAAGCTGTTTTGAACCAGTAAATATATTATCTGTAAATAATGAGAGACCTCCCTTTAACCATTTTGTCAATTATAAATTCTAGAAGTGTTATTTTAAATAATAAAGTTATTTTCTTTTAATTATGATTTAATATGGGTGGCCTCCCGATAATCCATAAATACCATCGGTTGTTATAAACAATTTGTTTTACGTAGCCTATGTTCGTTGAGAGTACATCCTTATCATCTCTGCTTTCTCTTTAACTATGTTAATAACCAGCTTGGGTTAACTATTAATTCTAACATAACACAAAATTCTACTTATGGTTGCCAATTTGTATTGTATGTGTTAGAGTGAATGGTTTCTTAAGTTAGCAAGCAACTAATATTTAATATTTTTGGACTTCTAATGTGTGATTTAGATGTAAATTGAATTGGAATGCACATTTTAGCAGATTTTCCCCCCTTCTTTTGTTCTTTGATTTTTAAAATTTGAGTGATTCAGATAAAACTGATTCTGATTAATGACAACTTACAGCACTAGCTTTAGTAAATTGTTTTCAATTAAATTAATATGTTATTTTCTGATATATTTCATTAATTACTTGTCTTTCCGGTCTATCTATTCAGCGCTACAAGGTTGGCTGGCCTGTTGATTTACAATTCAGCCGCTTTCCGTTGTAGAGATTACAAACTTGCATTGTAAATTGACTGAAAGATTTCTCAGTATTGCTTTTATTTATTCACTTAACATTTAAGGTAGTGTTACCAGTATGTATATTTATCTATTGTACGCGTGGGAAATCTGCTTAGTTTACGCACTCCCTGTGTGTCGGACTTTTAAGATAACAGGTGTTATAGACCTCATAGGACCTGGGCTTTAGAATCGCAGATCATCATCGACTAGAGCACTTCAATTCGGAACCCGTTGCCAGCATAGGCCAAATCTGCCTTAGCGTCCATTCTGACATTCTGTTTGTATTCATTGTTTCAATATAGCCCAACCAGTGCAGATTGCTCTTCTTAGCCCTTCGAATGTTAATATCTGCATATGTCGTTGCGTGCACTTCTTGCAGATGGCGCCACACATTCAGTATTAATGCCCGTATTTGATGACAGGGGGTATTACTCTCAATTTTCTTATGTCGAGTATGAACCTCTCAGCTTTACCACATTATAAACCTTGTTAACTTAAAGTTTTTTACTATAGATACAATAAGGATTTACTGTTTGTGGAATTGTTTACGCCTGATAGTTCGTGACCAGCTCTGTCCTTTCTTTGACTATTTCAGTCTCTTATATTTATTCTTCCATTTGTTTAGTGCGAAGTAACGGCACGCCCATTGGCGTTTCAGCAAATTTTATTTATTAGTTATACCTTTATTGATTTGTGCATAAATATGAATTAACTCCACTTATTTCGTCCAAGTGCTATGGGTGCTAACTAGAGTGGGGGTTTATGAGATCGTATGCCTTGTATACATTTCAAGAGAATGACTAATTGTTTTTAAATTATGTTTATTTAAGAATCGGGTAAAATTGAACAATTCCTTCAGCAAAACCAGACATGTGCTACTCTGTTGTAAGTCTCCAAGGGGTCGGACACCAAATGGGTGCAAAACAAACCAGATCCCGTATTGAATCATGTGCAATTTAAGCCTACCAAGTTTTTAACCAAAACAATGCATATGAAAATAAATCTATAAAGAGTGTAGTTTGGCAGTGGCTACAAATAACCTTTTGATCAAAAGGGGAGTTATAAACAACTTTGTAGGCTAGAAAAATCCATCATATGAAGTTCTTTAAAAAGGTGACGCAAGAAAATAACCGATTAGGGGAATGCGCTTATATATCGAGTTTGGTAACTATAAAACAATAATTGCGACCGCTAGAGCGTTAACAGACATGTGTGTGTGTGTATATATATATATATATATATATACATACACACACACACACACACACACACACACACACAGATTTTTGTGCTCAATAGTTTTTTTCAGCTATAGCAGGGAAATCTTAAAGAGCTTAGCTTAATGGAATTTAATTTCGCCTATTTATATAATTTAATTCTTTGTTAGAATTATGAAATCTAGTTTGAAAGATGATAGAGGGCATTGAGAAAAGCAACATGAAAGGGAAGATGATGGCTCGTGCCATTGCCTTAAAAATGCCTTGGGATTACATATTTAAATTGTATATTTTACATTCCATATTTCGTTCCTGAGCTCTTAAAATTAAATATAATGTAAACTATTAGTTTGTTTCAGTGTATTTAAGAAGATTCCAGCGCCTCCATACTGTGTTCAAACAAAATTGGACATATCCGTTGTGTTCATGCTAAAGTAAACGTATCCAATTTTCTTTTTGTAAAATATCCCTAAGACACAGTGTTTTTTCCCCTGATGATCTTTCTTTAATATATAACTATTGTTTTGTTTTTTTAATTGTTTATACGAAAGCACTTGTTACTGTTTTTTTTTTGCTTTTGCACGAACCCTCCTTTATTATTAAAACCTGCTTCATAATCCCTGCAATTTACTTCTATTGTACACGGCAGCAGCCTTTTATTTTTCTATTATTCACGGTAATAACACCTCGCCATAAATGAGCCTGCATTCCAAGACTGGAATCTATCGATCCATCTTCATTTATCGTAGTTCATTTCAACCAAGGGGCTGCATAACTAAGCAGATTTCCCACGATTCTCATTGTACAATATTTATTGCGATTTTCCTGTAATAAGAAGCTTATTTAAAAATGACTTGACATTTAGAATTGCATGAGATCTTTAGAGGCTCAGGTACTCTAAGTAAAAGTTGTGCTTGTAAAAATTTGAAGTTTAAAGATGACCTAAAACTAAAAAATGTGAATAGCTCGGGTAATATTTGTGTTAGGCAAAAGCTGTATAATACAATTCTACACAATTAAAGTTGCAAAAAAATTGGTTATGTAATATTATTATGGTTTCTATTCCTTTTGTAATGAAAACAGTCTGATGTGTTTAAGCTTGAAATAAGGTACTTATCGATTAACGGGAGGCCACTCATTTAAAGGCGATTATAAGAATATAATAAAAAGCCAATGTAAAGTAAGTCCTTCAGTATTGTAACATTTCCAGCAAGCTGACATTATCGTAGAACCAGGCTCAAAGAATTTAGTAATCCTTTCAAATAGTGTTTCATTGATAACTGATGTTCGGCAAATGTGATCAAAATAAAGGTCAAAATTTATCTTATATAGGATAATGCATTTATGAGAAATATAAAGAGTATGCGGTCATGGATACAACTTTCTGTTCTCAGGGAAACAACTCTTTTAATTTTGTTTCTTCTGGCGTGGTTGAGTATAATTAAACATCGTCTTTAATTATAAATTCTAGAAGTATTATAAATAATTAAGTGATTTTCTTTTTATTATGATTTAATAATCGTGTTTAAATGAGTGGCCTCCCGTTAACACATGATTTATTGACTTATTATTAATGTGAAATGAGTGGGGGTTTATAAAACAAATTTGAATAAATATATTAATAAATGTTAATATCTGAGTTATTGTGAGAGTTACTTCCTGCCTATCGCCGTTCTTCTGTAGATGGCATATACGAGTAGGATTGTTGCAAAGGTTCTTCTCGTATTTTCAACCTTATCTCTCTAAATTTTTACTTACTACGGACATCCTGTGTTTGACAGTTATTTATTTTTGTTGTCTTTTAATCTTGAGTTTTGCTATAAGCTTGGGACTGTGTTCAGTATTTGTAGAATCCTATATTTATGTATTATTAAGCCTTAACCATTGCTAATGTTTTTGGGACGGCCATTGCCATAGCTTTAAGTCCATTCTCAGAACTCTTGGGCATTGAGTCGAGCTCAATCTTGCCTGGGAACCCCCGGTTTTCCATTATTGAGAATTACTGCTTCTGAAAGTTCGAGGAGCAGTAAAAACTGATTTACGAGCGGGCAAAGTGTCCATCAGCTGAGGGTTTGGTTGGCCGCTATGACAAGACCGAAACAATACACCAGGGGTCTATCCCTACCTCTTTTTTTTGTCCCAACAGTTTTATGAGTGCCTCTCTCTTCGGAACGTGAGGAAACAGTCGTTACGCCCCCACATATAGCCTTTTGTACTATGAGCCCTTTTAATTTTACACTTCTCAGAACTTTAATCTCTCCCTATTTCTTTTCTGGGAAGTTAATTTCTAAAATGACATCCTTGAAGGCTTCAGAGTTGGCGGTGTTATTCATGTTTTTGTGCCCTATTTCTGAAGCAGATGCTTGTCCGGGCGAGGGGTATATTCCATGGAGCACTATTACAGTCAGAAATGACATACCAAATATTTACAATTATTAGTATATATCAATTTTTTTCCCTCTTAACTGCCAACTAGAGGTATCTACATAGTCAAGGTCCCTACTGTCTATCTATTAGCTTATTAAACAGGCTACTGGTGTTTGGTTGTATACAATATTAATGACCCCCAGTGACATTGACGTGCATATTATGGCTAGATAGTCTCAATGGGAAACTACTACATATTGTTGCCTTCATCCCTTGTTCGGTCTCGTGAAATCAATACTTCCGGTCAGGTACCCACAACAGAACGGCACTCAGCATTACGACGCGAGTTCGTATCGTAAAAGTGTTACTCAACATTTTCATAGTTAGCTAAGCGGGAAACTGGTTTCGTAAATGACAATCCGTCCCATTGGTACGTACTCATCATCGTATAGCAATCGAGTAGACACGTATATAAAACGGCTAAAGAAAGAGAAATGAAAAGAAATCCTGCAAATCTTTGAAGGTTTTATTACAATCTACTTTCAGTGGTTCATCTTCAGAGCTATCATCACATAATAACAAAGAAAAGTTTTAAAAAAGAGTACTAAGTATATCATTTTAATCAACACTAAAATTCCTGCCTAGGGAAAATTCTTTCAACCTGGAATTTTCTGCGTTATCCTTCCATGTTGTATTTTTATTGATTATTAATGTTATTATTAACGCGTTTAACTTCTAGATTATAAGACTTTTACGTTACTCATTTTACTTTGTTTGGTAGCTTCTATGATGGTGGTATAAGGATTCATTTAATTTAAAATATTGGATTTCCCTTAAGGGAAATCAGCTATTGAGGTTGTACTCATGACTATTTTAAAAAACTTTCCTCTAGGTACATCGATCCTAATTTGTAAGCTTTTTATTTTAGTATTTCTTCAAAAAAAATATACTAGAACTGTCCATCCCTTGATTTAAATTAAAATCGTCGGTTACCATGAATCGTCGTCTTCCCCTGAATATCTCAAAAGTTCATCATAATCATTTTCTCACACAATGAATAACCAAGATTTTAGAGCCACTCCTGAAGCCTAGTCAAACGTTTCAATATAAGCTTATAAAACTGGTTTTGTACTAACGAACTCGTCTTAAGCAGAACTTTTGGCTACAATAATGGTATATTAATAGTCTGTTTTTAAAAACGTTATTTTCAGTTGAGGATCTTTATAATCAAATAAGAATCATTGAGAATAAATCGAAAGGAAGAAAAGTATGTGGAATACGTTTAAAGATGTTGGGCTGTATGAAATAAAGCCCCCATGTGGACTAAACCGCAGAGAGATTTATCTATATTAGATAAGAAACAGTTTAAGTTGATAACTGTTCGATGGAAAACAGCAAAACAAGGGATTTAAAACTGTGGAGATGAATGTCGGAATATAGTTTATTATAAACAGAGCAAATACCCGCAATATTATTATTCTGGTTTTGGATAAGAACTGGCCAAAGGACAGGTATTAGTGAAGTTGCTGGCAGGTGTTGCCAACTCCCCAGATCTATGCAAAGTCCGTTTCCTTATCAACCTTTGTCCGCCAATCCAATTACATCTATTCCCACGTTCATAACTTCCTCTCTAATCCTCAGTAGTAATAATGTCTTTTTTATCCCCTTATTTTCTATCGTCAGTTCTCAGAGTCGGCAAAAATAAAACATTCTTTCTCTTAGAATACTCCAGTAGTTACTATTTAAACAACTATATTTGTCCCTCCAATTATTCCGATAAACCCAATTATGACATTAGTCTCACAATAATATTTTACTCATTATAGATCATATTTGCAGATTTAATTGAGTCTACTACGGTCTTCTGGCCCAATTCAATTTAATTACCCGACTTTCTATCATGGTACAATATTAATTTAATTTATAACTTTAAGTCAATTTATCATGCAAGCTTATTTTCAAATTTTGTTCCCCATTTCTTCATCTTTATACGTACTATAAAATTCAATTTATATTATGTAATATCTTGTTTTCCAAGCACAGAAATTACAAATTCTTACATTGATGAAAACAGAAGAAAAGACCTTCACGCACGTGTTGCGTAAACCAAGCAGGTATCCCACCTCCTGCAATGCCATGTAGATGATGCCATCTCACATTATATTTTCTATTTCTCCAGTAATGAAAGCCTTTTGTAAACTGAACTTGACATTTATACTGGACATGAGATGGTAATTAATTAGGTAAATATCAATTAATCGCTGTGGCAGTTAACTCTAATCTAAGTAACTAGGTCGACGTTCAAGTTTAAATGAAACAAAATATACTTAGATCAACGGTTTTTTACATGCATTTTAAACAAGGCTAGTATACATAAGTAACATTTTTCAGTCTTACTCAATTTATGTCTGATGATGTTACCAAACTATATATTCTATATTTAAAAGTTTTATGTAAAACTAAAGATCGAGTTCGTTAATGGCTGAAAATGACCAGGTTAGGGGGATGGGTTTAGAGGGGGGACAATTCTATACATCTCCGCTCTTATGAGTCAGATTAAGAATTGTTACTTGATCAATCTTGTTGAAAATTTAATTCTTTATAATTGTTGCCCTATACATAATTCGAATGTTATGCTAGATATTTGCATTTTTTTGTCTTCAGCTAAGTAAACCAGTCTTCTAGTCACCTTACGTTAACAATAAGCCAGTACATCATGGAAGGTTAATCGAAGGTTATATACCAAATATTGTTCTCAATCTTTATATACAAAACAAATACTCGGTTCAATGCTGACAAAAATAAGTATATGAAACGATAATATTCTCATTTCTGCATAGACTACACAGATTAGTTACATGTTTCCAACAACTTACAATATCGTATGTGTGTATATATATATATATATATATATATATATAAATATTAAAGACTTCTATTTTAAATTATTTTGATTTGAAAAATCAATACTAGGATATACATAACATACTGAAATATTAAAAAATAATATAAATCAGTTAATTTACGAATTAAGAGACACATTTATAGAAAGAAATTGCAATAAATTATGTTTGTAACAAGATTCTTCCCATTCGTATTAAATGAGATGCTTCAACTTTTTTTAACCCTTTACCATTTCTCTAAAACCCACCCCTCCTGGTGCTATTCGTTCTGTACTTGCAAATCAAAACTTGTCACCACTAGACAGATTCATTTTAGCATATTTCCCTATATGCTCACGACGCGATTATCGAAAAATTCATCCTTCAAATGTCCATCGATCCTACCCAGGAGATAACAAAAATGAGGTCCGTTTAAAATTTTATATATATAGATATAAATATATATTTGTCTGGTAACACTCTAGCGGTCGCAATTTTTTTTTGGTCGTCGTTTTATGTAAAAAGAATGATCAAATTCTTTAATGGTTAAAAAGGACCAGTGGGAGGGGGGTTTAGAGGGGAAGATATTCGAAATATCTCCGTTATTATATTTCGGATCGAACAGGTATATAGAACTAATATTACTGTAAATTAAATGTACTATAAATATTGTTATATACAATTATTCTCTACTGGGGGCTCAGGTTAGCCATGTGAGTTAAAGCGTTGGCCTTAATCTCAAATGGTAAACCTAGAGTGGCGAGTTTGATTCCCACCTGGGCAACAGTAATTTATTTAATGGCGTAATTCATTAAATAAAATCCTTAGTCCCATCCTGGCTAGAAAAGGGTGGTAACTTGTAGATAACCCATCCCAATTAGCCTTAGTTTCACAAAGTGGATGTTAATATAAATAAATAAAAATATTATCTACTGTGAATATTAACTGAGATATTTGCATTTTTCAGCCTTCAGCATATCCCCACTTGTACTTATGTCACATAAACAACACTCTGTTAGATAATTAACTTTATTCGAAGCTTGAATAGCAAATATTGTTTTCAAGAGACCTTTATTATACGAGGTGCATGCAAATATGTTCTGTTGATCCCTCCCCCCCCCCCCAACTTAAGTTCTTGGACTACTAAAATTTGAGTGAAAAATTATTCTGATTCTTTATAAATGACAGTAATAGATATAATAAATAGTTTCCAATAAAATTAATGTTGTATTGAAATTGACTATTGGTTTCTGATTACAGTTTGTATTTTCTTCACTCATTATGTAGATTAATCTATTGTAAAACTTCACCAGGTAAATCTGCTCAGTTCACGCAGCACCTGCGTGATGGTCGTTTTCCCATTTTCAAAGAGAGTTGTAGAGATTTCATGAAAATTTAAAAAACTTTTGTCAAGAGTTCAAACTCTTTGACTGTATTCCCTTCAGAGAAATCTGCTCAAAGTCACTTAATTAGAAGGAATTCTTTCGTCGCTTAATAGTACTTAATGATCAATTATTATTATTGTTGGGCAGGATATTGTGCCGCCGCCCCTTTATGACCTTGTTGGTTTATTTAATACGTCAATGGTATGCTGGGAGCTGGATGCGTTGCTAAGCAAAGTAAATATTGATCAGCGTGAAGGGTCATCCAGACTCGGAGAGCAACCGGTGGTGGGGAAGGTTAGGTCAAACCTATCCACTTCTTTATGGATTGCCATACTTTTATATAATTAATCGGCCCCACTTTCCGGTCTATTTCTTCTCTTATACTTTTATTTCTGTTTAATCCTTTATTTGTTTGTGCTCCAACAAATACTTTACATATATTAACAGACTGCAATTCAGTTAAATAACTTCATATTCCTCGTGACTCCACCGAATTACTGACAGGGGTCAAGATACCCTCACACATTACTAAATATGTTAAACATTTTTGTAGAGATAAATTATAAACGCAGATTTATAGCATTTGGGTTATATTTTCAATGAGAATATATTATTATTCATTATTAAATAGTTATTGGGCAGTAGTTCGAACGCCCAACACGTAGTGGACAACCTACTAGATTATTGTCATAGAAGTTCGTACTAGGAATTACTTTTTCTATTGATGCCGTACTATTGACGAGATTTTCGAAATTATACATACATACATATATATATATATATATATATATATATATGTCTGATAGCGCTCTAGCGGTCGCAATTATTGTTTTATCGCATGGAAACTCAACATATAAGCGTTTCATGCAATCTGACCAGTGGGATTTAGAGGGGGACAATTTTGAAAATTCGAAATACCTCCGCTACTATACGTCGGATCGAAAAATTTTATAGAACCAATCTCATTGAAAACTAAAGGTACTATAAATATTGTTATATGCATTTATTCTCTATCTTGAATATTAACCGAGATATTTGCATTTTTCAGTTTTCAGCCTTCATGAAACCCCTACTTCTACGCATGCCGCATAAAAAATACTCTGTTATATAATAAACCACTTTTTTTGAAGTTTAAATACCAAATATTGTTTTCAAGAGACCTTTATTATACGAGATACATGCAAGTATGTTTAAATGGCAACTTCAATAAAGAAATAGCGATCATTGGTCTGTTATACAATTACAATATGGCAGTAGCTCACAAATTGACTCCCATCAAAGCAGCGGCAGGTGTTGCAGGCTGTTCAGCTAGTAGTAGCTTTCCCTGTCACTTATGTGTTCTGTCATTTATCTTTTTCTGTAAAATATTCTTTTGAATTATTACTTGGCACACATTCATTCATGGATTCTTCATTGATGAGGGAATTCCATCTGTTATTTTAGTAAATTACATGAGCAATTTGTTTATTTTGTGTCGACAAATCTTGATTTATAGCATCATTTATTTTTAGTGTAGGTTATGACTCCAATTCCTAAGGATTTTGTTTCTATGATTCCTTGTTTATCGTCTTGCTTGAGGGAATATTCACCATCTGTAAGTCTTTGGTTTAATTAATTGATCTAATGTGCCCTTCGCCTATCTCACACGGTTTTGGTATTAAGTACATTTGAAGCATTGGAGACCATTGTTGAACTTCTAATAAAGTTTAGTATGCAATCCTCACGATAAGAACTTATCACTCGTAATAAACATTCTTAAACAAACTATCATTCCTAATAGAAATGGGTGCTAAAATGCACAAGGCCAATGGACATAGATTTGTCCAAATTTGAACATAGTGACAGACTTCAGCAGTGTTGGGGAAAACATTGAATGGCATAGGAAGTGGTATATTTTAAGATAAAACAAAGATGGTCAGAAGTCAAAACCGCATAAATTAATAATTTCAGGAGTTCAATGGTAGACCAATGAATTAGGCTCGTTAAAAGAATCAACTTAGAGAATTCTAATGAGAGTAAATTTAAATATCGACCACTTTAAAGCAAGTTAATAATTCCCTCCTATTGTGTGATGAAAAATTTGATATAGTTGTATTATGCTTAGTCGTGGAATGAACTAAAATTAGTTGCAAACAATAAGGAAATTTCAGAAATGATCGACTTGAAACAAGAAATATTGGAGGTGAAAGGTGAGTTTAATACCTTAACCTTTGTTAAATTAATGGAGAAGAACTTTCTGAAGGATTTACAACTTGTTTACAATCAAAAGCAGATAGAGCAACGTGCGACCCCTAACCACCCCCGCGTTATCAGTACCCATATGATGGTTCGTAGTAAATAAATGAATGCCATTAATAAATACATTTTGACAGCTTGAGTGATCTACTGTTGATACCATATTAGCTGTTGAAGTCTAAACACGAAATTACACCTAGAAGCATTAGTTGTATTTCTGGACACTAGGGAGCATTCGATGGTTTGTTCGGTTGTGGGGTGGGGGGATTTTCATATTGTACGCATTGCAGGAGGAAATGTATTCAGGAAATAAGCAGTCTCTATTGACAAAATTGCCTCCATGTAATTCCTTTTGGCTTTGCTTTTTCAGGAAAGAGAAAAACATTTTAAATGTTGCCTGCCAGAATCTTGTCACCCTATTCAATTTACCCAAGATTTATATCGAGTTTAATTTAGATATGTGGTATACATGCGATTTTTAAGCGTAAAGGACGTTATTTATTTTCATAAAATATTATTTAAAAATACACTAAAAATAACACTGATTATTTACAGTTCCCAGTCTTTAGATGAATGATAAAGATCATTCAGAAAAGGGATGCTTTAATTTTAATAATAACTTAAATAAAACCACTGATTGAGAATCATTAAAATTAAAACTATAAAGTGATAAAAGAAATTTAACCTATTTCAACTATAAATATATCCCAAATGTACTATTGGAATCACCCTATTAATTTCATATTTTTTTAATGAAATATATGACTACATTAACAAAATAACTACAACTTCATCAATGCATATACAGCTATAATTTTACTAATATTCCTAACTTATCTGAACTTATTGTATTTATTTTAAAATTTATAGATTAATTTTATTAATGTCAACGTAAATTCCCTAAAGTTAATACTATTATAAAATTATATTATAGTGAAAATAATTTTAGTATTAAATAATTTAATTTTCAATGTTATCATATAATAGTTGGTATTTTTGCTCTCTGATCTTTGCATCACCAAGTGCGGAAATTAAGTTGTTGAATAATACTAATTTTTTTCATTTTACTGATTTTAATTTTTAATTTTTTACACCAGGCATAGATTGTACGCTCTTGCCATTTTTATTTTTATGTTGTAAAGAAATAATATAAGCATTCAAATTCACAATTAGGATAATACTTGAATAAAAAGAATTACAGATTGTATGTGAAGGGGTGGATTTATTGAAAAATGTTAGAGAACTACATTAAATTGGATAGCTTTGCATATGCAAGTTGTATTAGGTGTACTTTGTGTAGGAAAATTTCTAATACTCTAAAAATCTTGTTTTCAGAACTCAAGGCTGGGTGACATGGAGTGTTTCAAAAGAAAGGTAACCCTAAATTTGAAGTTTTCGCTTGAGTGTAAAATTGATTTAGTTGATTTTTTTGATATCATTTGCCGTTATTGAATAAAAGCTTTTTCTAATAATTAACATCATTGCACCTTCCCATGATGGCTTCGTATTTCTCTGTAGTTCAAAGAAAGGAATATCTCCCATTTTTGTAGTCAGTCGCCGGCTGGTATGTTCGAAAGCAAATTGGGCGATATAGAACGGAAAACGAAACTCTGCTGTGGGGATTTAGCAACCTTTTAAACGGAGCAACAAAAATACTGTTATGCGGCTGAGTAAACTAAACAGAATTCCCGCCTGCTAATGACATCATATCCCATTTTCGAGTTCTCTTATAATCAGAAGCCTATATAACCCAGACTTGGAATTTAAGCTAGAAGAAAGATTTTTATTGGTACAGTTGATTTAAGTGAAAATCGTATGAGTAGAAGACAGTTCCCCACTGGGTTCAACGAAGGCTGCCAACTAAGAAGTTCAATATCTGCTTTAATAGTCTGTAGCGTTACATAAGTTTTATATATATATATATATATATATATATATATACACATACACACACACACACATATATATATATATACATATATTTTTTGTCATCAATTGGTAGGATCAAACGATATTGAAGGAATTTTCCGAAAATCTTGTCATAAATACAATTTTAATAGGGTTACAAAAAAAGCGAGTGGATTATTAATTAGTGGTGAACAAAGATTATTATTTTCAAATTTGATTTTTCAGCCCGATTTTTAGTTTTACTTTATCTCATTGTTAATATAATAAATAACCTTTATTATATTTCATTTTTTATTTGAAGCTTCCTTTAGGAGTAATAAATCTTAAATGATTGGCTAACAAGTGAAATAGTGAATGTATGTTTCACTCAGAAATATTCCTTGCCATTTTTCACCAACGAATTTACAAAAAAAAAAAAAAAAAATAGTGCAAAGAAAATGTCTATTTGTTTTATTGTGTTATTTAATAGTCAACATTGCTTACATCATTTGACAACACAAGAGCAAAAAAAAAAACCAAATGATGCCAGTGGATCGAAGCCAAATTTATTTTGGAATATATTATATTACTTGTTTTTTTTAAAAGTTTGAAAATACTCCATTTATATGGTGATAAATAAGAGCGTTAACGTATTCCTATTAATTTAATACGATATCATATCAAAACAGGTGTCAAGGGCATACTGTATATTTCTGTCTCCCAATTTATGGTCGGATTGCAAAAGCCGTTGCTCTCTATTAATAAACCAAGAAAATAAAGTTCATAAATTAATATTCAGTCCGCTAAGTTTTTTCTCCCGCTAATAACGCGTAAAGAGGAATTCACAAGTCGAAAAGGAAAACAGGTAGAATTTATTGTGAAAATAATAGTCTGTGTTTAAGTTGCTGACAACACGAAAAACCGTGTATAATCAACTAGTTTTATCCTAGTACATGGGTGGCCTTTAGTTCTACCCCGCGGCAAGCACGCATACGTTTGATCTCATAACAAGGTTCACCTGAAGGCTGTACAAATAACTCTCTTACTGATCGCCTTAGCAAAACCATCTACAGTAAGGTTATAGAACATTAAGTTTTTAACAAGATTGATTATGTAATAATTTTTCGGAATAGTAATAAATGAGATAATTTGAATTTTCTTAACGGAACTCACCCCCCCCCCTCTCTTTTTCTCCATTAGTTTCATATGAGCTGTTAAATATTGAATAGCGTTTCAATGAAGAAAAAATTTAAGTCTCTAAATTAAAGAAGTCACACTGAATATAATAGATTGTAAAATAAGTTCGAAGAGTTTTTTACTGGTGATTCCAATAAAAACTTCAGACTCTTGTAAAAAGTTTTAATCAATCATATATGACCCATTTTGATCTATTACATGTTGCCAACTATCATGTAATTTTTTTATTCCGTCCTCCCAGAACTTCTTAGATTTTTGCGCAATGAACTCCTCCATGTGCGTTTTGCAGTCCTCGGGCGAATTAAAGTGTTTCCCGTTAAGTGAGTTTCCCGAAATAAGTGAAAATCTGTCAGGGTGGGCGGTGGATCCCATCCTAGCCAAACTCCAATTATTTCTCCCTGGATCTCCAGGACACGTGAGGGCGAGCGTTATCGTGTTGGAAAACTATGTCTTTGCTTTACTCTTCCATTTTGAGCAAGCATAGCACTTAGATTTAAGGAATCTCGGTTGAAACTGATGCCTAAAAGCACCTTAAATAATTCTTTTTTAGAGTATGTAAACATTCTTGGCCAAGTAAACATGATTTTATTAGCCCTGAGAGGATTAAATTGAAACTTTGATAAACGCTACGAACTTATTTTACAGCCAATATTTGCATAAATCTCACATATAGTAAATGTATGAGGTAATTTAATGAGCCGTCATATGATATATTGGCTTATAGTTAATGTGAGATGTCTAGGAGTAGGGGTTTATTGAAGGCTGGCTGTAAAACCACAAAAATAACTCGCTTAATATTCAAGTTAAAAGAAAAACGTATAAAAAAACAAAACAAATTGTAGCACATTAAATGTTTAACGATGCTTTCCGTGAGTCAATTAAATTATGTAACTCATTTATTTGTTTCCCTCATTCATTCTGGATTATGGTTTTCTTTTTAGCAGTCTTGTCTTAAGGGAAATCAGCTAATAAGGTTGTATTCATGACGCAATTTTCGAAAAATGTCTTCAAAAGTCGATCCGGTCCGTTTCGAATTGTGTGTATATATATATATCACATAGAAATGGAGAATATGTGGTGAGAGGAGATCACAAGTTTGTCATACTAGCACGTGGGAAATATGGTAAGTTTACGCAGTCCCTGCGTAACGGACTTTTTTCAGTTCAAGCTCTGCCGATAACGTATGCAATTATTTTTATGTTGTGTTTTTATCTATTATAACCTCCTTCATTTTAATAAAGCATTAATTATTTATAAATATATATTTACTTCCTTGGCGATTTAGAGAACAAGGGGAATAGTAAAGTCTAAATATCAAGTTATTTGCTACGTTATTCCATGAGTTTTGTTGAGATCCTACTCACCGCATTTAAAAAAAAAAATTCGAAACTCGCGTCATGAGTACCTCAATAGCTGATTTCCCTTAAGGGAAATCTGCTAATATACCTCTATGAATCACGTTTCTCATGTTTATCTTAAGAGTCACGATTTGTGTACACATGACCATTATGAAGGGGGTAATTCTGAATAAAAAATGAAAATCCATCCAGGTGTATTTTACATCCTGTACTTTTAACACAAATATATGTACGCAAATATATGTATATACAAATAAGCAATTTGTTTGGTCTTTAATAAAAGTCTGGATATTTAAAATTTCATTTAAATCTATAAATCAAGTCACGTTAATAACCGAAATAGGTTCTTTAAACAGGAAATAGGAGTAAGCGTTTAGAAAGGAGTAAAATAATACGCCATTGCATACACCTCCGTTATTATAAATCGGTTCGAAAGATATTATTGAATTTATTATTGCAAAAAAATATAATACAATTGTTGTGTACAATTCTCTCTAACTGGAACATTGTGGGAGTTATTTGTATATTTGCCTTTTAGCCTTCGATAACCACCCACACCTACTCATAAACTTTAATATCAATAAACATCTCATGCCCGGGTTAAATTACATGCCTTTTGTATATAGAAGATGGGAATATAGTTAATCATATTAGATTGCGTCTTGTGCAATTGATTCCAGATAATCTACTTAGACTCTCGCCCAGCGTCGTACTTCCTGATCTTTTATTTGATATTTAGTGTGCACAAACCCATTGAATTGTAAATACAGGAATAAAAATGTTTGCATTCTTGTGTTCCAGTCATTTCTTGGGCTCAGAGTACTGGATTAAACGCTTTCAATAAACACGTTGCCTGTGAAACTATTTGCCCAACCCTAATTGTTCTTTGGAAAGGCAGTGCAGCGGACATTGGTCCATGAGACATCTGTCTGTTTGGAGTTCCTAAGGGTCTGCCTGGACCCCAATAAAAGTGACCTGAAGGTTGTCGCCCTTCACAGCTCTCCTATACCTCTCCAGTCCCCTTCCAACCTCAGTCATGCCTCACTACAGGACCTGGACGTACTTCAATGCCAGTAAGTTCTCTCTTTCCCTCCCTTTTATCTATTTATAGAATGTCTGTTTTTCTTGTGATGTTTTTGATTATTTACTTTCTCTTACGAAATGAAAGAAGTGTTGTCATCGCGAAAAAGTTCACATTTCAACGAAATTATCCATTGAGGTTCTCCTTGAATCCAATTTCACTGGTTTCTACGTTATTCAAAACCAATTAGACTTAGAATATTGAAATTCTACTAGGGCTTGTAACACCTTATTATGCGCCTCCCCTTTTGATCAAATCCGACTATGGTCCAGATGAGCGCGAAAATGAAAACTTTCAAATTTCTCCTTACTTAATAGAGAAACGGAAGATTACTATTTGACCTTTTTTTTAGCAGATTTTCCTTAAGGGAAATCAGCTATTGAGGTAGGTTTCATCGATCCAGGAGATGATGAACATGAGGTCCGTTCAAAATTATATATATATATCTGTTAACGCTCTAGCGGTCGCACTTTTGGTTGATCGTTACCAAACTCGATATTTAAACGTTTTATGTAAAAAGAGAGATCAAGTTCGTTAATGGCTGAAATCGGACCAGTGGGAGGGGGCGGATTTTCGAAAATTTGAAATATCTCCGTTACCATACGTCGGATCAAAAAATTGTATGGAACCAATCTTATTGTAAATTTACTTTAAATATTGTTCTATACATTTTTTCTCTATCTTGAATGCTAACCGAGATATTTGCATTTTTATTAATTGTGGGCCGATAACGGATGACTGAATTTCCCGCCAAAAGTTAGTTCGGCCATTTGCCGTAACTATTCGGCTCTCGTATGGAGATTTCTCTATTGTATGACTTCACGTGCAAAATCTGCTTAGTGTACGCAGCCCCTGCGTGACGGACTTTTTTTTATAGTTTATCATAAATAGTTTTCAACGAGATAAGTTATGTTCTGTGACATTTTTTTGATACTGTACAATGGAACGGAGATTTGGTAAGTAACTTTCGAATGAAATATTTTTAAAATAACTACAGCAAAGCGTTTTGTTTATTTTATTTAATAGTTCAACGAAGTCGTGTTAGTTTCGTCACCAGATTTTTAGTTTTTATCACTGTTGGCATTGCTCATTTAGGGTTATCATTATAGCCTTGCACATTTGATATTTTTTATCATAAGTATTTATTTCACAGTTATATTCTCATTAGAATTTCTATTGAATAAAATTAAAATATATATTTGACCGTGTGATAAGCCGTCTGTCTTGTGCGGTTGGGCAAGTCGTCGGTTAAATTACTGCCTGGGGAAAAGGAATTTATTTAGAAAGGAAGTTACTAAATAGAATCGTTAGTCCCACCCCTAACTTGCTGCTTCCCCCTCGGTTGGCAATAGTATGTGAATATTAATAAATTACACGTTTCAGCAGATTTCGCTTTCGGTGGACACAGCCATTATTAAGGTTGTACGTGTCTTAACCTAAACTGCCTACTAATGTATATTTATCCTATATATAATATTCTGTAACCGCTTTATCGGCCGTAATTTTTGTTGGGTTGTTACCCTACTCAGCATTTAAGCGTTTCACATAAAACGAAAGATCGTTAGTTAACGATTGAAAACAGCCTGGAGGAGTGGTATAAAAGTTGAAATATAAAATGTGTTGTCGGGCGATTTGTTTAGTATGAACTTGCTAAATGAAATCTGACTTGTTAGCCCGTCCCGGTTGGCCATAGGAGCACAAAGTGGATGAAATAAAAAAGTCCGTCACGCAGGGGCTGCGTAAACTAAGCAGATTTCCCACGTGAAGTTTTACAATAGAGAAATTTCACGAGAGCTGAGCAGTTAATGAAACGACCGAACTAGCTTTTGGCAGGAAAGCCACTTCGTCCGTTAGCCGGCCAGATTTAATAAAAATGCAAATATCTCGGTTAATATTCAAGAAAGAGAATAAATGTATATAACAATATTTATAGTAAATTTAATTTGTAATAAGGTTGATTTTGAACATTTTTTCGATCCGACGTATAGTAACGGAGATATTTTGAATTTTCGAAAATCCTCCCCTCCAAACCCCCCCCCCTCCCACTGGTCCGAGTTCAGCCGTTTTTTACATAAAACGCTTAAATATGAAGTTTGGTAAGGATGAAACAAAAATTGCGACCGCTAGAGCGGTAACAGACAAATATATATATATATATATAGATATAGATATATATACAGTTTTGAACGACCTCATTTTCGTCATCTACTAGGTAGGATCGATGGACATTTGAAGAAAAATGTCGAAAATTCCGTCATGAGTACAACCTCAATAGCTGATTTCCCTTAAGGGAAATCTGCTAAAAAAAAATTGCAGATTTCCTTTAAGAGGAATAATAACTATAGTGGTTGTACGTGTTTTCAATACAAATGCAAATATCTCGGTTAATATTCAAGATACAGAATACATGTATAGAACAATATTTATAGTAAATTTAATTTGGAATAAGATTGATTCTATACAATTTTTCGATCCGACGAATAATAACGGAGATATTTTGAATTTTCAAAAATCCCCCCCCCTCCCACTGGTCCGATTTTAGCCATTAACGAACTTGATCTTCCTTTTTACATAAAACGATTAAATTCCGAGTTTGGTAACGATCAAACAAAAATTGCGTCCGCTAGATCGTTAACAGACAAATATATATGCATATATAATTTTGAACGGACCTCATTTTCGTCATCTCCTGGATAGGATCAATGGACATTTGAAGAAATTTTTCGAACTCACGTCATGAGTACGATCTCAATAGCTGATTTCCCTTAAGGGAAATCTGCTAAAAAAAAAATTGCAGATTTCCTTTAAGAGGAATAATAACTATAGTGGTTGTACGTGTTTTCCAAAAGTTCTGTTCAAATGTATATTTATCGTATTTAAACGATGAGGTTAAAATTAGGACCGTTAATATTTAATATATATATAAATATGTTTATATTATTCCTATAATACACACCCACACACACACACACACACATATATATATATATATATATATATATATATATATTATTCAGCCCCATTCCTACTCATCTCGCAATAACAATAAGCCAATTTTTGGCATGACTTCTTATTTTAAGATTAAATGCGACTTCTTGTTATCCCAATGGGAGTGGGAGTTTGGTGAGTTGGATCAAAAAAATGTTGTTCCTAAAAAAATCGCCTTCATTGTCTTTTTTTTCATGTATTAACTAAATATTAATTGATTTTATTAGTATTCAGCTTTCAAATATTATATATAGTTATATATAGTTTTTTAAAAAAAAGAACTTGTATAATGGTGTTTATTGGAATGTTTCTTTGACATCATTTAGACAGTTTATTCATTATGCTAATTAAAGAATTCCCTATATAAATTCTATAAAAGAACCTGTTGACATACTCCTTCAATTTGTATACTCTTCTCACAGTTCAAAGTTTTCACCCAGTTATTGCAATAATGCCATAAGAAGCATGTATTATTGCTCCTTACAGATAAAAACTTTATCTGGTTTATTTTAATTAAGTGTAAATTGTTGAGACACGCAATGATATAACTGTATGATTATAAATGATATGCTATTTTTTAGTTTGTTATTACGGATTGCTGGAATAACCAGTATAAAAAGATAAACTGAATTCAAAATAAGTGTTCTGATGAATATGAATTCTTTTGGCATGCATTTATTACTATCCCTATTGTATCGAAAGTAATGTCTATGTGACATAATAAACTTTTATTTGGCGAATGGTATATAAGAAACTGATAAACTATGCATATACATTTTTTAATTATTAATACTGTTGCATTCCTTTCAATGAGCTTGTTGATCTGGATGCGGCGTTTTTTTTTTTTTTTAAACTAAATTTTCCGTTATTATTATTATTATTTTATTTCTCTGTTACTCTCATAGTTGGCGCTTACATTTTGTCTATCAGCCCTATCGAAGGCCTGAAAGCCAGGCCGAAATGTTGGCTAAATAGTCACACGAAGCCTATGTGTCTCTTTCCTCGTCAGTTCCATCCACGACGCTACAGCCCAGTCGCCACACTTCATCTTAGATCCCATTCATGAAACCCTTCTTGTTAATCGTGTTATTGCTTACTGTTATTGTTACATTCATAAAACCTCCAACTCGAATATTGACGGATATTTCTCCATTCAGTCCTCTATACTTACAATTTACCTCCAACCTTCCTCATGCTATTTTCACATTAAGCCATTATGCCACTAAATACCTCATAACCTGCACAAGTTTCAATGCTATTTGCCATGCAAATAACGCCATCTATATGTCTTTCCATCTCTTGTCAAATCTGCTTGTTTTGGTCCCTGCATCACGGGGCTATTGATATTGATTCAATAATATAAAACTAATATCTCAACTAATAATTCATTTTCCTAATTCAAAAGTTAGTCCTTTGTGTATTTACTTCTCGAATGTTGGCATGAGATTTTGAAAATTCATTGAACTCCTTCCTGTTGTATATTAGGAATTATTTGTCTGGTGTACGACACAGAAAGACTAGAATTTTCCAATTGTTTCTTCTTTTCATTATTCAAATTACGAATACTGTCAAAGCTTTTGAAATTTTTTTTTTCACAGTAGTGTTGTTGGATGCGAAGAAAATTGTGTACTTGGAGAGAAAAAAAACCGTTCACAAGTTTTTTATTTCAGCGTTAAGCGGATTCGAAGACTACTGTTTCCATCTTCAGAGCCACTTGCAACTAGTGCGATTTTGTAACCAGTTTCAATATTTTATAATGACCTTCACCTGGAAAGGAATTTATCCCATGCTTGAATGAGCAGTTCTGAGATGTGAACTGAGGAAATGTTTAGTTTTACTTACAATCATTCTCACTCTTGGTGCAATGAATTGAAGTTCAGGGGCTCAGGTTGGCCATGTGAGTTAAAGCGTTCGCCTTAATCTCACATCGTAAACCTAGAGTGGCGAGTTCGTTTCCCGCCTGGGCAATGGGAATTTATTTAGTGACCAACTCATTAAATATAATCCTTAGTCCCACCCTGGCTAGAAAAGGGTGGTAACCTGTAGGTAACCCGTCCCAATTAGACTTAGTAACACAAAGAGGACGTTAATACACAACAATAAACAGAATTGAAGTTCAATTATTATTTGAACAATGAGCTTGATATACGATGTTTCTATATTGTAGTAAGGCTTGTAGGCATTTACAAAATAAAAAAATGAGTGTAATTTATCGTCATTGGTATCGTATCTTTATATGTAGTAGCGATAAGGTTATCTTTATCATTTTCAGTTTAACTTTACTCACTTAAGTGTATGACTAACAGTTTGTTCAGAGAAATCACATTGTTTGCTATATAATCAATTTAAAGAGTAAAAGTTGTTCATTTTCATTTCTGGCGTAATATGCCAGGTGACTAATGTGGGGTAGATAAGGATTATTATCAGATCAGGTTTATCAAGTTGGCAAAACGATGCAATACAATTAATTTAATCGAGACGCTTTTTGATAGACTGGCCCAAGACCAGATAGACTAGTAAGTAGTGAATCTGAGCACATTTTCTTATACAAAAGTAGCTCATTATATTATAGAAGTAGTTTATTATATAAAATTCATATTTTTTGAAAGTAAATATATGCGTCCTTCAAAAGATATTCTTTTTATTCCTAGAAAATAATGACTTCAAAGTCTACAATTATATTCAGAAAATGGCAAAAGTTCTTATTAGCAGAGTTTTCTTAAGGGAAATCAGCTATTGTACTCATGAAGCGATTTTCAAAAATTTCCTTCGTATTGGTCCTACATAGGAGATGACAATGACGACCGCTCAAATTGTTATGTGTGGGTGGGTGTGTGTGTGTGTGTGTGTGTGTGTGTGTGTGTATATATATATATATATATATATATATATATATATATATATACACACATAAATATGTACGTATACGTATTACTCCTAACCCAACTTTAGCCTATACTAATTTTCTTAATGTCTAACAGAAGTTGGAGTTATAAGGGGACCCCTGTTATGAAAAATCACAATATTTCTTTTGTATTAGTTTTTCTGTAAATGTTCACATAACAAATGTTATCTATTTTGTATTTAAAATAACATTTGTTTTATGCACTTTTGTCGTATAGAGAATTAATAAAACTAAGATATATACGAAAACCTACAACAGGAGCCAACAATTTCTTAGGGCACAGGCCTACACCCAACCCGTTGAAACTCAGTATGTGGGGTGGTATTAGAACCTCCTTGATTATAAGCTATAATTACATTTTTAGGAACGAACAGTAGTGGGGGTTGCTAGGGAGGCCTGAAATGAAGAATCGCAATATTTCATTTCCTATTGGGTTTTCGTCAAATGTGCACATAACAAATATTTTTTATTTCATTTTTATGTTCAAGTAACTTTTGTTGTATAAGGAAGTATAAACAAGATACTGTAATGCTGTAGAAGGGGTTAACAATTTAAAGGGCAACAATTGACTACACAAAACTCAGCACCTAAGTTACCACCCTAATGGATTATAAAGTATATTAACTTTGATGCAAACATGAGGCATGAAACATGAGTAGAAGTAGTATTGGAGACCAGAAACGAAGAAGTGTTATATTTTATTTACTATTTTCTTATATACATTTTTGTCGTATCCAATCTATAAAGCAAGCGATTTGCATTGAAATATTGCTACAGTCGCCATATCGTTCCCAAGTACGAATTTATTAAATGTGGTACCTCACCTTCATACATTATCGCACTTTCATTGAATTTTTTTTAAAGACATAAACAGTTTGCACGAAGAACAAAGTATATTGTCGTCCCACCCCTATCCAACTTTAATTAATCAGACTCTCTCTGAGAGAAACCTTTGTCTCTTCACAATTCCTAACCTTACACGATAGTGATCTATTTAAATTATTATTTTTTCTTTACGATTACTCATTGTTCTTAGTGTATTTATAAAACTATTTTAATACTGGGAGGGCTTTAAGTGAGAATAAATTATTTTTTTATATCAAGAAAAAGTATACAGCTCCCAGTTTATACCCGTTTTAGCAGATTTCCCTTAAGGGAAATCAGCTATTGAGGTTGTACTCATGACGGAATTTTCGAAATTTTTCTTCAAATGTCCATCGATCCTACCTAGTAGATGACGAAAATGAGGTCCGTTCAAAACTGTATATATATGTCTATATATATCTATATATATAATAAAATTGTAACCTCTGTCTGTACATTGATTTTTTTCTTGAAATTTCACGATAACTTTTCGTTTCCACATGTCACAGACACCATAACTGCATTTTGTTTCTTTCGTGTATGTTTGTTTGTTTGTTTGTTTGTTACCTTTTCACGCATAAACGGCTGAACCGAATTTTATGAAACTTGGTATGTATATTACAACTAACCCAACTTAGACTTTAGGGCTATATTAAAATTCTCTCAGATGAACAGGAGTGGGGGTTGTAAGGAAGGCCTGAAATTAAAAATATCGATATTTCGTTTCCTATTGGTTTTTCGGCAAGTATGAACATAACAAAAGTTGTTTATTTTGTTATTTAGAGTAACTTTTGTTATATACACTTTTTTCGTATAACGTATTATAAACGAGATATACGCTAAAACCTATAGCGGAAGTGAGCAATTTTATTTGGCACAAAAGACTCAACCGAACTAAATAAAACTCGGTATGTATATTAGCACTAATACCTTCATTATAATAAGCCATACCAAAAGTTCTTCAAACGGGCAGGAGTGGGGGTTGTGAGGGAGGCTGAATTTAAAAATAGCGGTATTTCGTTTTCTATTCGTTTTTCGGCAAATATGAACATAACAAAAGTTGTTAATTTTGTTATTTAGAGTAACTTTCGTCATATTAATTTTTGTCTTTTAACAAAGTTATAAACGAAATATACACTATAAACTAAAGCGGGAGTCAACGATTTCAATGAGCGCTAACGAGTAAACCGAACTTACAAAAACTCAGTATGTCAATTAGCATTAATTCTTCCATGATTATAAGCTATATTAAAATTTTTAGGTTAGAACGGGTGTGGGGGTTATAAGGGAGGCCTGAAATAAAAATTCGCGATATTTCATTGTCTATTTGTCTACGGGAAATATGACAATTTGGAGGACAGTGAAGACTTAATTAAAAAATTAATTTTTATTATTAACAAATGCCAACGGGAATTAAACCTAAATACTGGGACGGGTAAATGTCAAAATATTGAGCAAATTAAAGCCTTGCCAAAAAAATACCATCACCATTCAGCCTTAAATCAATTCCCGGGCGAAGCCGGGTATCTGAGCTAGTGTATATATATATATATATATATATATATATATATTTATATATATATATATTTATATATTTGTCTGTTACCGCTCTTGCGGTAGCTATTTTTGTTTAATCGTTACGAAACTCGATATTTAACCGTTTTATGAAAAAAGACAGATCAAGTTCGTTAATGGCTGAAATCGGACAAGAGGGAGGGGTGGTTTAGAGGGGGGGGGATTTGCGAAAATTCGTCATTTCTCCGTTATTATACGTCGGATCTGAAAAAGGTATAGAACCAATCTTATTGCAAATTAAATCTCCTATAAATATTGTTATACACATTTATTCTCTACCATGCACCTTAACCGAGATATTTGCATTTTTTCAGTTTTCAGCAAACCGCCACTTCTACTCATTGTTACGTAAACAATACTCTGCTACATAATAAATCACATTATTGGAAGTTTAAATACCAAAAATTGTATTCAAGAGGACCTTTATTATACGAGATACATGCAAATATGCCTTTGGCGACCCCCCCCCCCATCTTAAAGTTTTGAACTACTAAAATTTTATTGATTGAGATAACAATTATTCTGACTCATTATTAATAACAGTACTAGATATAGTAAATAGCTCTCATTAAAATAATGTGTTATATTCTGATATATTTCAGTAATTGTTTTTCTTTCCGGTGTGAGCCGGGACGACCCGTTTGTTTACATTTCTAACCTAACGCTTCCTGTCGGCAGGTTATTGAAATTGGATGAAACATTTCTTATTTCCGTTTGTATTTATTCACGGTGTAGTTGTGTTAGCAGTATGTATATTTATCTATTACTAAACTTCCCGAGGGAAATCTGGTTAGTTTACGCAGCCCCTGCGTGACTTTTTTTATTGAGCCGTATTATGGGGGGAAGTGACGGATGAAGTTATAGCCACTTCTGTCCCACCCTACCGACCTCAGTTTGATTTAAGCTTACATGTGATTTGATGCTTATGTTATTTATTAGTGATGTAGTGTTATTCTCAGAAAAGTGAATTTCTTTAAACCTCGTAAATAAACAAAATGATGAACGCTTGCGAGGTGTAAGAAGTTATTTTATGCCATTTATTAAAACTGCTCCTTAATATTATATGTTATACTCTACTGAACAAAGTATGTAACATTATGAAGATTTTTCAGCCTTCAATAAGCCCCCACTTCTACTCATTTCATATTAATAATAATATGTCATATGACATGAAACATTTTATTCGAAGTTAAATTACTAATATTGCTTTCAGTGAACTTTGCTACTACTGTCCGAGATACATGGACATACCTAGTTTGATGTGATAAATTAGAAGTGTAATTTCTTTACCGTACGTGATATTCAACAGTTGCACCTATCACTAAAGATCGTATTGGTTAATAGCAGAAATCGGACCTAGGATAGAGAGGGGTTTGAAAAGTATCAGAATTTCGAGCATATATAGTGAAATGAAACTACCAATATGCCCCCGGCGTGAGAGAAATCTGCTTAGTTTATACCGACCTTGCGTGACGGACTTTTAAAAATGGAATTAGGAAACTTAATTGCTGCCGTTAGTGCGTAACGTAAAAGGGTGTATGTATGTGTGTTTTATTCATATTTTTATAACTGAATTTAAAATTAAACACATAACATCAGAGTTAATACAAAATTGAACATTCGATTTTAAAATTGGAATTCAGAAAAGTAGGATGGGTTTGTAGTCCTTGAGTTAGATTTTCAATGCGTTATATTGGTGCTCCGGGCAACGCACAATTTTCAATTATTGAATAAATACATAATGCCTGTGAGTTAAGGTCTAATAGAATGTAGTTTAACTTCAATTATTTACGATTTTAAAGCGTTTTATTATCGACAAAATAAAAGCATATTTTAAAATGTAAATACTTTTACAAAATACATGCTGGGCCCCAGTAAATAGCAATACAAAATAAATGGCTGGTCGTGGCTGAGTGAGGCCATGGTCGAGGTGAAAATATTTATGAAAGAAAACTTGAAATTATTACAAGTTCAACAGTTAATTGTATACTCTAGGAAAGTAGTTCAGGGAAAGAAAGACATGGCCAGGGTCATGGTGTGTTGAATTATAAAAAACGTTAATAATTGGAGATCAATGTCCTCCCTCTTGAATTCCCGATAGTGGCTCCCTCTCATTCAACTTCTCTCGTATGGCACAAATTATTCAGGGGGCGGCAAACCAATTTACATATCATCAGACCTTGCTAAAGCATGTGCTGGAAATAGCGCTATACATAATGACTTTTAGCATATTTCCTTAAAAGGAACACAAGGACAATTTTTCAAAACTTTCTTTTCATGGATCTCACTTAATATATGGCGAAAATATGATCCGTACAAATTTATAAGTGCAAGCGCGCATATGTAGATTTGTATATATTTGTTGAAATACATGCGTTGCATCGGATTTTGGTATATAGCCCAAATGGTTGGTATATATACTATTTGTCATAATTTTTGTTCGATGAACTTTTTCTAATGCTATGACGTGTGAACTTACCTCATTCACAAACGAAATAGGTACTAGCAGACGGTCATAATGTAAAACGTAAGACTCCACTTAAATAAACACTCTACTGGTTTCGCAATATTTGATGACGCCTTTAACGTAAAATTACATGAAGTCAATTCTACTGCCTTCAGAGCTACGTCCAGAATAAGAGACAATGGTGGAAGTTACCGGGGTCAGCTGATTGAGAAATAGATTATAGATACGTCGCTGACATTGTTGTCGACATTTTTATTTCAACTTATATACGCATATGTTAATTAACCCCCACTTTTTGCGTCTACTGCTAATCGGGACGGGTTATCTACAGGTTACCACTACCACATATGTATAAAGTTATATATAAGAATATAACGTGAAATAATTAGTCCCACCTAGCTAGAAAGGGGTGGATGATAACATGTAGGTAACCCATCTAGATTAGCAGATGAGTGTGTTTATATATATTTCATCTTATTTTTAAAACATCATATGTCATCCATGTGTGTGTGTATATACTCGTAAACGTATATTTATAATATAAATATATTATTATAATCTGTTATTAGAAGGTTATGGTTAGCCAAGGTGAGTTAAGGCGTTGGTTTTAATTCACGTGGTGAACCTATAGGGGTCATTGATTCTTGCCTGGACAATATACACTTATTTAGTGACGATCTCATTAAATAAAATCTTTAGCCACCCAGGCTAGTAAAAGATATAACCCGCCCCAAGTAGCCTTGTGAATACCATTTTATATTATGTTTCACCAAAGAGAGATTTGGCCCCAATTGGTCCGCGACCAAGCTTATTAACTGGCAATATTAGGAGCCACCCAATGCATTAATGAGACTATTACAGGTGCTAACACGATTTTAATGCGGACTGACACTAAATCATCGACTGGCAGACAACAATCCAAAAATAAATGACTATTTGACAAATGAAACTAGGTTAATCTTTCAATTTAAACAAAACACATAAAAACAGATTAACTTATATTAAAGCACACATAGGACACACAGGCAACGAACAAACTGACTTACTAGCTAAAGGTGCTTGTTTAAATGATGACCTAGACAATTTACTCACACCGCAGACTGTAAAGTGACTTTTACTTAAAGGGAAAGAACGATCTACTGAATTATGGAACAGGGAAAGGACGAACACAACAGAAGGTAGACTTCTATATGATTTCATTAAAATTACACGAATATGAGTATTAAAAAAAATATTTGGCTCTACAGTCCAGGAAGGGCCAATGCCTGCCACTAAAGATGGGGCGACTAAGTGAACAACTTGATGGTGCAATTACAGACAAAAAAACACTTTTTTATTTACGAAGCTTCTGCTATAGGCTAGTAACTTGTAATCAATGGATTTTCGAAAACCGTCCTTTTAATATCACTGAAATTTATGAGATGTTTTACATCTTTAATTATTTTTTTGGGCCTCCCTCTTAACAAATAGTCATAGCTATCTGGTGGCTATAGCATTTGCAGGACCTATGGCATGTCCAAATATTGCAACTTCTGAGGTTACCCTTATCCTAACCAGAGTCTACTATATCAAGAATTATTTGTAAAATTTAAACAATAGTAGCTACAGTTCAGGTCCTGACCCTTTCCTATACTCTTCCGTTTATCAGGAATCCGTTCTCTTATCAGGTAAGCCCAGCCATCCTTCCATCCTCTCGACATAGCCTGCGCAATGTAGGATACCATGCTTCTTAATAGCACATACGATACCACCTTTACTGTTCTCGCACTGCTGGAAATAACTTATTTCTTAGTGCGCATCTCTCCCAAACCAAGAGGACTTTCCTGTTTTCCTTGGTGAGAATCGATGTTTCATTCCCTTACCTGATAAACTTCTTGTACATTGCACTCTTCAAGAGGAAATAGTTTTGAGAAGTAAAGAAGCATTTGTTACCAGGGGCCATTCTGGATTTTATATCTGCTTTAACTTTATTGCACACCCTGGTACATGAACGAAGCTGTGAACTCCTCCAATTCTACAAGACCATCAATATGCCTGGTTCGTCTAGAGCCTCTCAAATACTTGGTATTTTCCAAAATTGGTTTGCCATCTAGATCGTCGTAGTAGCATTTCTCTATGGACAACTTAATATTTAATACGATACGACCTTAACCATTTTTCAACATTTTATTTATTCTTTTAAATGGCGCGACAGAGAAATTTATGTGTATTTATAGAAACTTTCTTCGTACCACCTACATTGGCCTGGCCAGTCTTGAAGGTTGTTCCGTGGTTGCTGAAGTCGAGCTGATTTAATCTTAGAAACTATGTGTTTTTTTTATTAAAATGTAATAAAAGAAAGATAAAAATATAATAAATAATGTTACTATGATTATTCTCATGATTATGAATTTAGTGAGTCAATATTCCATAATAATAATAAAGAGGTGTTCACCTGGTATACCAGTACAATGGATCGTCCATTCATACATTTTGCGTGCGTCTGGCCACTCCCCCCTCTCATATGATCCGGTTTTGAAGTTCTTAAAAGTTATGCTGAATAGTTTGTAAAGAAGTTGCATTTCCAGGGCAAATCTGAGGATGGAAAAAGTTTTGTTTATATTATAGGAAATGGGTGGATTTGTTTCCGGCAGAATTAAACGGGGAAATGAGCGACCGGCAAATCTGGCCCACCGCCAGGGACTGCCACGCCCATTCGTACTACCATCTAACAAAAACTGAATTTATTATAATACCCAACTCAAAACCTGTTGCATTTTGCTTCTGCCCCATTCATGTCCCTTATATATTCATTGGGATAACGAATAAGATTATAACTCAATTTTATCGTAATTATTAATATGCCGCTCACGGCTGTAGCCAGTGATCAACTAATGTTGTTTTCAATTTAATACCAGGGGCTGCTGCCTCCGTATAATATACCTGAGTTGTTTTACGGGGGTTATTTATTGCAAAGATACTCCGCCTTTTAAGCCATCGGTCATGTATTTGAGTTGCTCTTTATGGCATACATGTGCAATGGGCGTGTCCAGGCCCCTCCCTCGATAAGTTTATATTTCTCCACCTAGTCTTCCTTGGCGATGGCTTTCCTATCTACTACACAACACTCCTTTTCACGGGCCACATCATTTATTTATTTTTTTACACGAAGCATAGTCCGCCAGCCAATCTTTACTCTATCCCATCTTAGGCATCTCCTGTGGTCGGCTAACCTCTACGATCACATACATTTTCTTGTTTAAAGAGCCTGTGAGGGAGGGGGTCCACCTCAAAGTTCATATCGTGGACAATCCAACATTTCATTCCTGTCATTGTCTCCTCTATTGACTTAGTTCTCAGCCTTAAGTCTCATTTTGGTCCTATTATGCGTCTGCTTACTTTACGCTTAAATTGTTGACAAGGATACCCATTAGAGCCTCACAACCCAAAATTCAGGATTAACAATGGCTTTGTAGATACGTATTTTCTGGACATTTAGGAATTTTCTTAATATCAAAACCCAAGATACCGAAAGGTTAGGCTTACCATATAAATAGCAATAATTCAGTTTATCCAAGGATTTTGAAAAATTCACGCCTTACAGCCCAAATTCGATACTTAATTGGGATTCGGCCGGCAGACTCCATCACTCTCTACTTGATAGTAAAAGAACTTGTCTATTTGATAAAGTTGATATTAGATTAGATAAATTCCAAGAGCCGGCGGCGGGAGGGGAAACGGAAAGCAGGTGTTGTTCTGGTATCGACCACCTTAACCCAGATTCTGTCTGGCCCTACCTCATCTCCTCCTCCCTTCCCTTCTCTTTCTCAGGTGAGGAACGCTATGTAGTATTGTCAATGTTAGTTATTTTCAATATTATTAGCAATTCTCATTTAAATCTATCTTTTTAGGGATCCTATACAGTAGGTGTTATTCTATTTCGGTACTAAACGGCCAATGCGATAAGAGTACTCCTTAGCAATATTTGATCTTTCATTTTCTTAGCAGGTTCCCCTCAAGGGAAATCAGCTATTGAGGTTGTATTCATGACGCGATTTTCGAATCGTTTCAAATGTCCATCGATCCTACCTAGTAGATGAGGTCTGTCCAAAATTATATATATATGTATATTTTTCTGTTACAGCTCTAGCGGTCGCAATTTTGGCTTAAACGTTACTAAACTCGATATTTAATCGTTTTATGTAAAAAGAAATATCATGTTCATTAATGGCTGGAATCCGACCTGGGGGAGAGGGGGGGGGGGAGGTTAAGAGGGGTGGAATTTCTAAAATTCGAAATATCTCCATTATTATGGGTCGGATCGAAAAATTATATGGAGTCAATCTTATTGCAAATGTAATATTCAATAAATGTTGTCATGTACGACTTTTCATTATCTTGATTATTAACTGAGATGTTTGTATTTTTTAGTTTTCGGCCTTCAGTAAACCCCCACTTCTACTCTTGCCATATTAACAATAAACTGTTATATTATGAAGCACTTTGTTTGAAGACTGAATACAAAATATTGTTCTTATTGAACTTTTACGTTTTGAGATAAATGCAAATAAGTGGCGCACGAGGTAAATTTGCTTAGTTAACGCACCTGCGTGACGGATGTTTGAACTTGTCAAGCCGCTACATGATAGCCAGTGGTTCAACTATCGCAGTGTCAAGTCATAACATTTTACATTTCATTACATTATTAACATTACAAGCAGGAAAAAAGAAACTTCTTTTTACTAAACCTTAGAATGATAAACGATTATATTTTTATACATAATTTCTTTCATTAGTTATTTAATAAGATTTCATATAATGCCATTTTTAATTAACTTTTATACATGATTCAAATAAATACTACAAACCATGATTATTGAGTTTTCTTGGAGGATAATAATTAAATTTTTTAGTCAATTACAAAGAGTATTTAGTGGTAGTCGTGTCGCAACTGTTCAGCTGAGTACATACTATCTGCTCTGAAATAAATTTTGTGAAGGGCTAGACAATAGAATTATTATATCCTACAAAACATTAGGCTTACTGACATTTCTAGGAGTTGAGTATTTTCTAATTAAAAAACGGCGT
Source organism: Riptortus pedestris (assembly GCA_019009955.1). Classification (NCBI taxonomy): domain Eukaryota; kingdom Metazoa; phylum Arthropoda; class Insecta; order Hemiptera; family Alydidae; genus Riptortus; species Riptortus pedestris. Next base: position 200,261,387 of record CM032228.1, on the reverse strand, counting down.
ATTGGATATACCCTACCCGCAAAACAATGTCAGATATATTCATGTTCCTGTTCCTGTTTACTAAATTAATATTTATGAATTATAATACATCTATTTCAAATAACTCCGTGAAACTAAATGGGGACCAATTATTTTAAAAATATCGGCAGTTTTCTTAAAACTAATTGACTCACTGTCAAATCAATCTGGTGTGGACCTTTGTTTAAGATTAACTTTTTTGCCTAATGTACTTTTACTTGATTGTTTTGCTTTCACCATTTTGACTTTAATGATTATTCTTCCTCTTCTAATATTGAACGAGTAGGTACCTTGTTGATTCCTTGACTTGTGGTGTCACACCATATGCCTTTCTGGATTTGTCTTTTCCTACATCTCACTCATACGCACGCTCGAGCCCAAACCCTAGGAAAATGTCTAGTTTATAGGTAAGACCCTCTGGTTTCAGCCATTTATTTATTGGCAAATTATGAATTATAAAAATTGTGCACCCAAACCCTAAGAAAATGAAAAGTGACATGTAGAGACTGTTTGGTTTTATCCAACTCATTGAATATTTGAATATATAGAAACTGGGTTCAATTAAATAGTTTGGCCATGCAAGTGAATAGAAACCAAATACCTGTGCTACCCTTCTTACCCTGTTACCTGACAGCTACCTAAACAGGTGTCACAATTATCCCTTCCCAATCATTCGACTTTCTGCCAAAACCAATAAGCTTATCTCCAAGTTAATACGAATTTTACTGTGACGCTACAGGAATTTCACTTTATGCCCCAAGTTTCCTAAACCTTGTCCCAGTTCTTGTATTTTATCTTGACATTGGACTTCCTTAGAACCCATGCGATGAATTTAAAAGACAACCACTCAGTTACTACTATATAGAAGATAGACGTTTAGCCTAGAGAAGTTCGATTTGTGACTGGGCAAGAGGAATTTATTTAGTGACGAACTCAAATTCTTTGCCCCAACTTGTCTGATGTGGATTACTTGTATTATGTTAGCAGGTTTCCCCCTTAAGGGAAATCATCTATTGAGGTTGTACTCCTGTTGTTGGCAGATTTCCAAATATCCATAGGTCCTACCTAGGGTTGGAATTGATAACTATAAAGTGGTAACAATTCAGTAAAGTAGAAACTAAATGTTTTAATGGTGCCATTTTACATCATTTACATTAATTAAAATTTTACATAGTCAGTGTAGCGTTAGTCTTTTTCAATATTCCAAAAAGCTTGTCGCTTACCTAGGTGTTGATTTATGTTTGAACCCTACAATTTCATTTCTTTTAGTAGATTTCCCTTAAGGGAAATCAGCTATTCAGGTCATACTCATGACGCGATTTTCGAAAAATTTCTTCAAATGTCCCTCGATCCTACCCAGAAGATGACGAAAATGAGGTCCGTTCAAAATTATATATATATTTGTCTGTTAACGGTCTAGTGGTCGCAATTTTTGTTTTTGTTGTTGTTTGTCGTTACGAATCTCTTTATTTAACCGTTTTATGTAAAAAGACAGCTCAAGTTCGTTAATGGCTGAAATCGGACCAGAGGGAGGAAGGGGGTTTAGAGGGGGATTTTCGAAAATTCGAAATATCTCCGTTGTTATGCATCGGATCGAAAAATTGCATATAAATTCTTATTGCAAATTAAAGTTTCTATAAATATTGTTATATACGTTTATTCTCTATCTTGAATATTAACCGAGATATTTGCATTTTTCATAACCGCCACTTCTACTCATGTTACGTAAACAATACTCTGCTACATAATAAATCACATTATTGGAAGTTTAAATACCAAAAATTGTATTCAAGAGACCTTTATTATACGAGATACATGCAAATATGTTCTTGTGACCCCCTCCCTGTCTTAAATTCTTGAACAACTAAAATTTGATTGATTGAGATAACAATTATTCTGACTGATTATTAATTGCAGTACTAGATATAGTAAATAGTTCTCAATAAAATTAATGTGTTATATTCTGATATATTTCAGTAATTGTTTTTCTTTCCGGCGTGAGACGAGGCGACCCGTTTGTTTACATTTCTACCCTAACGCTTCCTGTCGGCAGGTTATTGAAATTGGATGAAACATTTCTTATTTCCGTTTGTATTTATTCACGGTGTTTTTGTGTTACCAGTATGTAGATTTATCTATTACTAAACTTCACGAGGGAAATCTGCTTACTTTACGCAGCCCCTGCGTGACGGACTTTTTTTCTACTTTAGCTTGTTTTACATTGTTTTCATATTTATTCATTATTGTTGTCATGTGCGGTGTATCTCCTCTTTAATGCGGTGGTCCACAATATTTCGCCGATTTGCAACCGGCTTGTGGCCATGTTGGGTGTTTGCTTGTGGCAGCTCTTAAGCTTATTCAATATTGATGAAGAATGTAATAATACTAGACGAAAAACAAAAGAGAATATTCACATAATAAAAAATAGAAAAAAGGCAGTAAACAAAACAAAACACAGAAACTAAATTCCTCAATAAAATATTCTATAACATTTTATCTTAAATTAGGACGCGAAATAATCGAGTTCAAGATTGACTTTTAAATAATCGATTTGTAGTCATCTGACTTAAGCTACCTCGGGAACATCAGATCACCTCCTCAGTGAGGATAGATACTACAAATGTTAGAGGGAAACGAGCACTTCAGAAATGTAAGTTGCAATCTATAATTACATTTAATAAATATATCATAGTTGTACGCCTATTAATACAATATATAGAAAAGAATTATTAAGGGATTTGTTAAATTAATGTTGTTAATTTTTTTTGTTTGAAAATTGATAGCCCCTGAAGAGGTGGCAAGTAAACCACGAAACCGAAAAAAAATGTTTTTTATTGGTGACCCTTGCTATAAAATTTGAAGAATATATAAAAAAGAATGGTTCCAGAATAAGAAGAATATACAATTTTGAACGGACCTCATTTTCGTCATTGGTTATATAAGATCCATGGAAATTTGTGAACATTTTAGCAGATTCCCCTTAAGGGAAATCAGCTATTGAGATCGTACTCATGACGCGATTTTCGAAAATTTTCTTCAAATGTCCATCCATCCTACCTAGGAGATGACGAAAATGAGATCCGTCCAAAATTATATATATAACTAGCTAAGATACCCGGCTTCGCTCGGGAATTCATTTGAGGCTGAATGGTGATGGTATTTTGTTGGCAAGGCTTTACATTGCACAATATTTTGACATTTGCCCGTCCCAGCGTTTAGTGTAAATACCCGTCGTTTCTGTGGATTTGTTAATTATAAAATTAATTTTTTATGCAAGACTTCAGTGTCCTACATATTGTCATATTTCCCGTTTCCTGTGCATTATGAATAGATTTGAATTATTAAGGAGAAAATATTGACATACTTTGAATTATTTTTTTCAGGTGAGGTACCTGGTAGTTCATATTGAAATGAAGTGTTGAGCAAATTTCTCTAAATAAAAAATAAACTACTTTTGTTATGTGCATATTTGCTGAAAAAGCAATAGGAAACGAAATATCGCTATTTTTAATTTCAGGCCTCCCTTATAACCCCCACTCCTGCCCGTCCCTAGAAATCTTAGTAGGACTTATTAGAAGAAAGGCGTAAGTACTAATTCACATACCGAGTTTGGTTTAGTTCGGCTGAGTCTTTTGTGCCAAATAAAATTGTTGACTCCCGCTATAATTTTTAGCGTATAACGCCTTTATACTTCCGTATACGGCAAAAGTGCATATAACAAAAGTTACTCTAAATTATAAAATAAACAACTTTTGTTATGTGCATATTTGCTGAAAATGCAATAGGAAACGAAATATCGCTATTTTTAATTTCAGGCTTCCCTTATAACCCCCACTCCTGCCTGTCCCTAGAAATGTTAGTATGGCTTATTAGAAGAAAGGCGTAAGTACTAATTCACATACCGAGTTTGGTTTAGTTCGGCTGAGTCTTTTGTGCCAAATAAAATTGTGGACTCCCGCTATAGTTTTTAGCGTATAACGCATTTATACTTCCGTATACGGCAAAAGTGCATATAACAAAAGTTACTCTAAATTACTAAATAAACAACTTTTGTTATGTGCATATTTGCTGAAAAAGCAATAGGAAACGAAATATCGATATTTTTAATTTCAGGCCTCCCTTATAACCCCCACTCCTGTTTGTCTTAGAGAATATTAATATAGCCTAAAGTCTAAGTTGGGCTAGTAGTAATATACATACCAAGTTTCATAAAATTCGGTTCAACCGTTTATGCGTGAAAAGGTAACAAACAAACAAACAAATAAACAAACAAACAAACAAACAGACACCAAAGAAACAAAATGCAGTTATGGTGTCTATGACATGTGAAACGAAAAGTTATCGTGAAATTTCGCAAAAAAAATCAATGTACAGACAGAGGTTACAATTTTATATATATACTAGCTCAGATACCCGGCTTCGCTCGGGAATTCATTTGAGGCTGAATGGTGATGGTATTTTTTTGGCAAGGCTTTACATTGCACAATATTTTGACATTTGCCCGTCCCAGCGTTTAGTGTAAATACCCGTCGTTTCTGTGGATTTGTTAATAATAAAATTATTTTTTTATGTAAGACTTCACTATTCTCCATATTGTCATATTTCCCGTTTCCTGTACATTATGTGTAGATTTGAATTATTAACACAAAATATTAACATAGATTTGAATTAATTTTTCCCGGTGAGGTACCTGGTAGTTCCTAAGAATTGTTGAGCAAATTTCTCTAAATAACAAAATAAACAATTTTTGTTATGTGCATATTTGCCAAAACCCCAATAGGAAACGAAATATCACTATTTTTAATTTCAGGCCTCCCTTATAACCCCCACTCCTGCCGTTCCCTAGAAATGTTAGTATGGCTTATTATAAGGAAGGCGTTAGTGCTAATACACATACCGAGTGTTTTATTTAGTTCAGTTGAGTCTTTTGTGCCAAATAAAATTGTTGACTCTCGCTATAATGTTTAGGGTATAACGCCTTTATACTTCGGTATACAACGATAGTGTATATAACAAAAGTTTCTCTAAATAACAAAATAATCAACTTTTGTTATGTGCATATTTGCCGAAACCCCAATACGAAACGAAATATCACTATATTTAATTTCAGGCCTCCCTTATAACCCCCACTCCTGCCCGTCCCTAGAAATGTTAGTATAGCTTATTATAAGGAAGGCGTTAGTGCTACTTCACATACCGAGTTTGGTTTAGTTCAAACAAACAAACAAACAGACACCAAAGAAACAAAATGCAGTTATGGTGTCTATGGCATGTGAAACGAAAAGTTATCGTGAAATTTCGCGAAAAAAATCAATGTACAGACAGAGGTTACAATTTTATATATATATATATCTATCTATCTATATATAGATAAAATTGTAACCTCTGTCACAATTTATATATATATATATATATATATATATATATATATATATCTATATATATATAAAATTGTAACCTCTGTCTGTACATTGATTTTTTTCGCGAAATTTCACGATAACTTTTCGTTTCACATGTCATAGGCACCATAACTGCATTTTGTTTCTTTGGTGTCTGTTTGTTTGTTTGTTTGTTTGTTTGTTTATTTGTTTGTTACCTTTTCACGCATAAACGGCTGAACCGAATTTTATGAAACTTGGTATGTATATTACTACTAACCCAACTTAGACTTTAGGCTATATTAAAATTCTCTGAGACGAACAGGAGTGGGGGTTATAAGGGAAGCCAGAAATTAAAAATATCGTTATTTCGTTTCCTATTCGTTTTTCAGCAAATATGCACATAAAAAGAGTTTATTTTGTTATTTAGAGTAACTGTTGTTATATGCACTTTTGTCGTATACGGTAGCATAAATAAGTTATACGCTATAAACTTTAGCGGGAGTCCACAATTTTATTTGGCACTAAAGACTCAACCGAACTAAACCAAACTTGCTATGTGAATTAGTACTAACGATTTCCTTATAATAAGCCATACTAACATTTCTAGGGACGGGCAGGAGTGGGGGTTATAAGGGAGGCCTGAAATTAAAAATAGCGATATTTCGTTTCCTATGGCTTTTTCAGCAAATATGCACATAACAAAAGTTGTTTATTTTGTTATTTAGAGTAACTTTTGTTATATGCACTTTTGCCGTATACGGTAGCATAAATAAGTTATACGCTTTAAACTATAGTGGGAGTCCACAATTTTATTTGGCACTAAAGACTCAATCTAATTAAACCAAACTCGGTATGTGAATTAGCACTAACGCCTTCATTATAATAAGCTATACTAACATGTCTAGGGACGGGCAGGAGTGGGGGTTATAAGGAAGGCCTGAAATTAGTAATAGTGATATTTCGTTACCTATTGCATTTTCGGCAAATATGCACATAACAAAAGTTGTTTTTTTTTTTTATTTAGAGAAATTTGCTCAACACTTCTTTTCAATATAAACTACCAGGTACCTCACCTGAAAAAATTAATTCAAATGTATGCCAATATTTTCTCCTTAATAATTCAAATCTTTGCATAATGCACAGGAGGCGGGAAATATAACAGTATGCAGGACAGTGAAGCCTTACATAAAAAAAATAATTTTATTATTAACAAATGCCAACAACGGGCGTTAACCCTAACCACTGGAACGGGTAAATGTCAAAATATTGTGCAAAGTAAAGCCTTGCCAAAAATATACTATCACCATTCAGCCTCAAATGAATTCCCGAGCGAAGCCGGGTATCTGAGCTAGTATATATATAAAATTGTAACCTCTGTCTGTACATTGATTTTTTTCGCGAAATTTCACGATAACTTTTCGTTTCACATGTCATAGACACCATAACTGCATTTTGTTTCTTTCGTGTCTGTTTGTTTGTTTGTTTGTTTATTTGTTTGTTTGTTTGTTACCTTTTCACGCATAAACGGCTGAACCGAATTTTATGAAACTTGGTATGTATATTACTACTAGCCCAACTTAGACTTTAGGCTATATTAATATTCTCTAAGACGAACAGGAGTGGGGGTTATAGGGGAGGCCTAAAATTAAAAATAGCGATATTTCGTTTCCTATTGCTTTTTCAGTAAATATGCATATAACAAAAGTTGTTTATTTTGTTATTTTGAGTAACTTTTGTTATATGCACTTTTGCCGTATACGGAAGTATAAATGAGTTATACGCTAAAACCTATAGCGGGAGTCCACAATTTTATTTGGCACAAAAGACTCAACCGAACTAAACCAAACTCGCTATGTGAATTAATACTAACGATTCCCTTATAATAAGCCATACTAACATTTCTTGGGACGAGCAGGAGTGGGGGTTATAAGGGAGGCCTGAAATTAAAAATAGCGATATTTCGTTTCCTATTGCTTTTCAGCAAATATGCACATAACAAAAGTCGTTTATTTTGTTATTTAGAGTAACTTTTGTTATATGCACTTTTGCCGTATACGGAAGCATAAATGAGTTATACGCTATAAACTAAAGCGGGAGTCCACAATTTTATTTGGCACTAAAGACTCGACCGAATTAAACCAAACTCGGCATGTGAATTAGTACTAACGCCTTCATTATAATTAGCTATACTAACATTTCTAGGGACGGGCAGGAGTGGGGGTTATAAGGAAGGCCTGAAATTAATAATAGTGATATTTCGTTTCCTATTGCATTTTCGGCAAATATGCACATAACAAAAGTTGTTTATTTTGTTATTTATAGAAACTTTTTTTTATATACACTATTATCGTATACCAAAGTATAAAGGCGTTATACGCTAAAAATTATAGCGGGAGACAACAATTTTATTTGGCACAAAAGACTCAACCGAACTAAATAAAACACTCAGTATGTGTATTAGCACTAACACCTTCCTTATAATAAGCCATACTAACATTTCTAGGGACGGGCAGGAGTGGGGATTATAAGGGAGGCCTGAAATTAATAATAATGATTTCCTATTGGGGTTTCGGCAAATATGCACATAACAAAAGTTGTTTATTTTGTTATTTAGAGAAATTTGCTCAACACTTCTTTTCAATATGAACTACCAGGTACCTCACCTGAAAAAATTAATTCAAATGAATGCAATATTTTCTCCTTAATAATTCAAATCTATGCATAATGCACAGGAGACGGGAAATATGACAATATGCAGTACAGTGAAGTCTTACATAAAAAAATAATTTTATTATTAACAAATGCCAACAACGGGTATTAACCCTAAACACTGGAACGGGTATATGTCAAAATATTGTGCAAAGTAAAGCCTTGCCAAAAATATACCATCACCATTCAGCCTCAAATGAATTCCCGAGCGAAGCCGGGTATCTGAGCTAGTATATATATATATATATATATATATATATATATATATATATATATATATAACTTGTGACACGATAACTTTATTTATATATATATCTATATATATATAAAATTGTAACCTCTGTCTGTACATTGATTTATTTTGCGAAATTTCACGATAACTTTTCGTTTCACATGTCATAGACACCATAACTGCATTTTGTTTCTTTGGTGTCTGTTTGTTTGTTTATTTGTTTGTTTGTTTGTTTATTTGTTTGTTTGTTTGTTACCTTTTCACGCATAAACGGCTGAACCGAATTTTATGAAACTTGGTATGTATATTACTACTAGCCCAACTTAGACTTTAGGCTATATTAATATTCTCTAAGACGAACAGGAGTGGGGGTTATAAGGGAGGCCTGAAATTAAAAATAGCGATATTTCGTTTTCTATTGCTTTTTCAGCAAATATGCCCATAACAAAAGTTGTTTATTTTGTAATTTAGAGTAACTTTTGTTATATGCACTTTTGCCGTATACGGAAGTATAAATGAGTTATACGCTAAACACTATAGCGGGAGTCCATAATTTTATTTGGCATAAAAGACTCAACCGAACTAAATCAAACTCGCTATGTGAATTAATACTAACGAGTTACTTATAATAAGCCATACTAAAATTTCTAGGGAGGGGCAGGAGTGGGGGTTATAAGGGAGGCCTGCAATTAAAAATAGCGATATTTCGTTTCCTATTGCTTTTTCAACAAATATGCACATAATAAAAGTTGTTTATTTTGTTATTTAGAGTAACTTTTGTAATATGCACTTTTGCCGTATACGGAAGCATAAATGAGTTATACGCTATAAACTAAAGAGGGAGTCCACAATTTTATTTGGCACTAAAGACTCAACCGAATTAAACCAAACTGATAATGTGAATTAGTACTAACGCCTTCATTATAATAAGCTATACTAACATTTCTAGGGACGAGCAGGAGTGGGGGTTATAAGGAAGGTCTGAAATTTATAATAGTGATATTTCGTTTCCTATTGCATTTTCGGCAAATATGCACATAACAAAAGTTGTTTATTTTGTTATTTAGAGAAACTTTTTTTTTATATACACTATCATCGTATACCGAAGTATAAAGACTTTATACGCTAAAAATTATAGCGGGAGACAACAATTTTATTTGGCACAAAAGACTCAACCGAACTAAGTAAAAAAGGCCAGTATGTGTATTAGCACTAACGCCTTCCTTATAATAAGCCATACTAACATTTCTAGGGACGGGCAGGAGTGGTGATTATAAGGGAGGCATGAAATTAATAATAATGATTTCCTATTGGGGTTTCGGCAAATATGCACATAACAAAAGTTGTTTATTTTGTTATTTAGAGAAATTTGCTCAACACTTCTTTTCAATATGAACTACCAGGTACCTCACCTGAAAAAATTAATTCAAATGTATGTCAATATTTTCTCCTTAATAATTCAAATCTATGCATAATGCACAGGAGACGGGAAATATGACAATATGCAGGACAGTGAAGTTTTACATAAAAAAATAATTTTATTATTAACAAATGCCAACAACGGGTATTAACCCTAAACACTGGAACGGGTAAATGTCAAAATATTGTGCAAAGTAAAGCCTTGCCAAAAATATACCATCACCATTCAGCCTCAAATGAATTCCCGAGCGAAGCCGGGTATCTGAGCTAGTATATATATATATATATATATATATATATATATATATATATATATATATAATTTGTCTGTTTACTCGATATTTAAACGTTTTATGCAAAAATACAGATCTAGTTCGTTAATGGCTGAAATCGGGCCAGTGGGAGGGGGGGGGATTTTCGAAAATTCGAAATATCTCCGTTACCATACTTCTGATCAAAACATGGTATAGAACCAATCTTATTGTAAATTAAATTTCCTATAAATATTGTTCTATACATTTATTCTCTATCTTAATATTAACCGAGATATTTGCATTTTTATTAAATTTGGGCCGATAACGGACGACTGAATTTCCCGCCAAAAGCTAGTTCGCCCCTTTGAAGTAACTGTTCTGCTCTCGTATGGAGATTTCTCTATTGTATAACTTCATGTGGGAAATCTGCTTAGTTTACGCTGCCCCTGAGTGACGGACTTTTTTTCAAAACCGCGTCATGAGTACGACCTCAATAGCTGATTTACCTTAAGGGAAATCTGTTAAAATTAAGAAATGTTTTTAGGGACAACTGGTCTTTGAACTGCTATTTTTAAAATATATCTATTTTTTTGTAGCATTTATAAAGTGAGTCGGTTGTATTTGTAGTGAAGGGGAAGGAAGGGGCATGAGAAGGAATTTGTCAATGGCGGGAGTGAGGCAAACACAGCCCTCCCTCCATTCAGCCTTTATCTCCTCTCCCTCTGTCATATCTACTCACCAATTATTCATTACCCTATTCAACATTCAATCTCTCTCTCTAATATGTTTTACCACATTTCCCCTCGGAAATAAACCATTGAGCCAGTTGTCACGCCGTGATTTTTTAAATGCCTACCGCTGTTGCACTGAGGGATCCTTTTTGGAACGGATGAGTCAGTAAAGAATATTCTTCATCATTACGAGCTATGGAGCCATGAAGACCTTAGTGCAGAACAAAGGTTGGAAAAACGATGAATGAGGTGGTCCGTGAAGTGATGGGTCTGCAACGGCGAAGCAAAGGACTTTGGGATTGATAATGAACGGGTGAGATTTGGTAAAGGAAGAAGGAACTACTGATAAAAAAAAAACCCCAAACAAAACTGAGGAGACTCAAGAACTACTTACTGTTAGTTTCAAGCATAAATGTCTAAACGTCAATAAGGAAGCCTTCATGATTCACTAATATTTGGAAGCCATATGTTCCAAAGCTGAAATCCATCGGAGATAATAACAATAACCAATGTGTTTAGTTGAAGATTTCCTTACATTCAGGCACATTTCCTAGTTGTGTTTAAGATATATTTTTGTCCTTGTTTTAATTTAGCGTTCTCTCCTATTACGTAGGGATATCTATGATAGGAAAGTCTGGTATCACGTTTCAACTTGAAACAAAACCTTTGGAAATTTCTAAGAAGTTTTTGGGTTAATATCTCCTTTTAGAAATTTAACTAGCTCACTAAAAAAAAAGTCCGCCACGCAAGGGCTGCGTCAATTAAGCAGATTTCCCACGTGCGCCGCCTATATGTACCTATATTTATCTCCAAATATAAAAGTTAAATGAGAACAATGATTGGTATTTAAGCTTCAAATAAAGTGCTTCATGATATACAGCTGCCTGTTAATATTACACGATTAGGAGTTAGAATTTACTGAAAGGCAAAAGATAAATAATGCAAATATCTCGGTTAATAATCAAGATAGAGAAAAAAACGCACATAGAACATCAAATTTGCAATAAGATTTGTTCTATACACTTTTTCGATCCAACGTATAATAACAGAGATATTTCGAATTTTCTAAAATCCCCCAATCCGATTTCAGCCGTAACGAACCTGATCTTTATTTTTACATAAAACGTTTAAATATCCTTTTTGGTAATGATCATACGAAAATTATGATTTTTCAAAATCGCGGAATGAGTAGAGCCTTACTTTTAACAAACTGCCCCCTTAAGGGAAATCAGCTAATAAAAAAAAATAGGATTTATTGAGATTTCAATAATTTTATTTTCTTCTCTATACCTTTCTATTTTCAATTACGTACTGCTGTTGTATTAAAGTTTCATTTACAAAATAAGTGTTGTTTTATTTATCCCAAAAAATATAAAGTTGTTTATTTCTTAAATACGAATTGGAATTTATGGGACGACGGGCATCAAATATTATGAAATCATTCCTGACTAGGAAATGTTTATAACCGAGAGATAACCCCTTCCGATTAGCCCAAAGTATATTATTCATATGGTATTGATCGGATGTTATCTAATTCAAGAATTAATTGTATTAAAACATATGATTTTGTTATATTATTATTTATTAACGTCCACTTTTTGCAACTCAGGCTAAAAAGTGTTATACAAGTTTAATTTGTTTATACATTATTTTTTAAGCAATGTGTCACGTGATTAAATGTAAAATTTAGGATTTTTCTTTTAAATTTGATGATTTTCCTGTACTTCTAAGGGATATATTGCTTTTTAGTGTTCTGCTTACCCAAATTACTTAATGATTTTTAAATATTTTCTGTTTTATTGTAGTGAGTGAGAGTAAATCAAATGGAGCTTACTTTACATTTTGTGCTACTTTTCTGCAATATGCCCCATGGGTGGGATCTAATTGAGACGATATTTAAGTTTGTTTTTCTTTAAATTTATATATTTTTATTTGATGTATAGGATAAGAAATGTTTTTTCTTTTAATCATGCTTAAATTTATTCAGCTGTTTTTCCTCAATTTTTGTTTCCTTTTTTACAGAGAAAGATTTCACGTAAATCACTTTTTTTTATTTATATTTTTGGATATATTCATCAAAAAGCTCACCTATCAAAATGAGTTAATTACATTAAATTAAATCATTTAAGATTGTGTTTTTCCTTGCTTTCAAGAACTTTTTAAAGTATTATAAAGAAGTAAATTAGATTGCTACCAACTGGTAATTTGTATATTCTGATGTTTATAGAAAGTTTATTTGTTTTTACATTCTTATAGAACTAAGTTCTCGTAATATGATTAAAATATTTGATTTCAATATTATCAAATCCTGATCTATAATTATGTACCAGTCTAATATAATATAATTTATTATATCGTGATTTCTTTTTTCAGGCCGACGTCTGGCGAGGAAATCTGTGGATTTAAGAGAAAAAAAGCAAAATGATGCAAACAGACTGCAGGGTGAACCCGATACAAATCTCCCAACAGAGGAAACAGGTTAGTGTACCACATTGCGGATGCAATGTACATATTCTGGTGGTTCTTTTTATTTTTTCTACTTGCATATTTGTATCAAATACACACGTGCCAATGGCAGTGTGCATAGCACGAGCAATGTTTTTCGTTTTCTTTAATTCATTAAAAAGAAATAAATATTGAACCTTTCCAATATTGGGGAATTTATTAGCATATAATATTCATGTCGTTTAACCCTTCACCGTTGATTTAGTGATAAAGATGAATCACCTGTAAATTTATTAATATTAATTAATTAATACACATCCTTTTGAAATTCACATGGTTAATCGTAGGGATGATGCGATTGCAAATTCTGAATCGTTGAAGTCTCTCATTTAAATTAAAATGATATTTGACAGAAAGGCGTGCAAAATTGGCAATATTTTTCACAGGAAACCAGTTTATCTGCCGCTCTGCACTTTTATTACGGACATTTCCGTTTTACAAAACGTGACCAAATTTTGAAGTGTGTTTAAAACTGCCCAAAATTTTAAATGGCCTTAATTTCACAAACATTTACGATAGGCTTTCTTAACGTCAATCTTTAATGCCGCAGGGCATATCTTATACCCTTCCCGCTTAAGGTTTATACGTCATTTAAAAGTAAATGAAATCAAAGGGGTCCTCAAAGAACTAAAATTTACATTTTATAGTTATCGCAGATAAAATAAATACGGTAATTAATAACACATATAGAAAAAAATAATTTATTAAATGAACTAATACCCATGTTTGGCTAGACCTATCAAAAGTAATGTTGTATGTTCAGCTAAAGAGCAGAAATGGAATCAAAAATGCAAGTGGTTTTTTATAGTTGACATTGTTGAAGTATTAGTTTTGGCAATCTCTGTGTTCAGTAAAGTTTTAAGTACTTTGCCTTCAGGCATGCGGAGCTATAAGAATGTCATCAGTACCTTTTATAAAAATGAATTTCATCGGTTTTAGCAGATCTCCCTTAAAGGAAATCGCCATTAAGGTCGTACTCCCGATGCGTGTTTTCAAAAATTTCGTCAAATCTCCATCGATAATACTTATTAACTAATGAAAATGAGGTCCGTTGAAAATTATAAATTTGTTACCATTCTGGCAGTCGCAATGTTTGTTTGATCGTTACCAAACTCGATATATAAATGTCTTATGTAAAACTAAAGGTCTAGTTCGTTGGATCGAAAAATATTAGAAGCAATCTTGTTAAAACTATTAATGCCCTACAATTGTGGTTCAATGATTTTTTTTCGTAACTCAGGTATTAAGCGAGTTAATCGTACACTCTTGTTTTCAGCCTTTAGTACCCCCCCCCCCTCGCATTCTACTCACCGGTTTTTACATACAAATAGAGAATAGGTGGTGAGATGAGATCACAAGAGTGTTATACCAGCACGTGGGGAAATCTGCGTAGTTTACACAGCCCCTGCTTGACGGACATTTTGTGTTTGCACTTTCCAGATACCAAAAGCACTGTGCACCTTGCCCAGTACTGTACAAACTACACTACTACTTATCCCTTAAAATTAATAAAATCATTAATGAAGTCCTTGCCAACCTTTATTTGAACTTTACACCTTTTTCAGGGTTCGTTGACACAGAGCTTCACTTTTTTTTTGTAAAGTTGTTGGTTTAAAGGTCCTTAGTCTATATCCCTTTTTTGTCCAGGTAATTGGCTATTTCTGTGTATCTCGCACAATTTTTCAATTATGAGATTGACCTTATCTAGTATTTTAGCTTCATTGAAAATTTAATCTAGTTGTTTCTATTTGAAATGTACATCGTACTAGAGATGTTAATTTCCATGCCGGGGTTTGAACACTAAATTTTTTATTTACATCGGTTACAGGGATTTGAGGCTGGGCTTCTATACCTCTTTCTCTGTCTCCACTCAGCGTTATAAGGCAATTAAATCGAAATACTCTTGAAATATATATGTAGCGAGCTATCAACCTTTGGTATGTAATGCCACCACAGGACGAACTGTGACAAACTAACTTCTGTGTTCCCTTCAGGTGCTGCTGAGCCTAAGATATTATTTTAAAATGAACATACATGAGATTTGTTGGAACAGAAATATTTGCATATACTGCTCTTATTGTAAGCCACCATTCCAAATACAATAAATTACACGATTTATACCATGTTATAATGATGAAGTATTTTTAATTTAATTATGACACGCCAGGTTACGTTCGGATATGCGAAGCACATTACAGTTCCTCTCCTTGAACCTGTCCATGGAGTTGTACTAATTAAACGTTTGTAATAATTTCATTTAAAAGTCGTAGTGATAATGATAAACCATTAGTTATTTTTTACAGGATTTACCCCACGGGAAATCAGTTGTTCAGGTTGCACTCTGGACGCGATTTTCGATAAATGTTTAATGTCTATTCTACCAATTTTCATATTTGTCTATATACTCCAGCATTTCAAATTGCTGTTTTATCGTTACCAAACCCCAAATATATGTTTTAGCAGATTTACCTTAATGGAAATCAGCTATTGAGGTCGTACTCATGACGCAATTTTCGAAATTTTTCTTCAAATGTCTACTAAAATTAGATTCATTGAGATAAAAATTATTCTGATTCATTATAAATTACAGTACTAGGTATAGTACATAGTTTTCAATTAAATGAATATGTTATATTCTTATATGTTATATTCTTATTGTTTTTCTTTCCGGTGACCCGTTGGCAGACCTGTTTGTTTACGTTTGAGACGCTTCCCGCCGACAGGGGAAAATTTTTTTTATTAGCGTTTGTATTTATTCACTTAAAATTCACGTTGGTGTTGTGTTAGCAGTATATAGGTTTATCTATTACTAATCTTCACTTAGTTCGTTTATGGCTGTACCCTGACCAGGGAGAATGGCGTACAGTGAAAAGGTAAAATCAGGGGCTCCATAAATTAAGCAGATTTCGCCATGTGCAGAGATGCCATAAAATGACGTGAAGAATATCGTGCCAGCAAAGATTACGCTATCTGTAATTGTAATCACTATTTTTCTTTCTCTCCTATGTACTTAGATATGTGTTGACGCCCTATGTTGACATCTCTTCTTTATTAACGTTTACTTAGTGCTACTGAGGTTAACGGGACTCGTTACTGGCCAGGATGGGACTAAGGATTTTATTTATTTATGTTATTGCCCACTCGGGAATCGAACCCATAAAATTTTAAAGATTTTGAAACCCGTGTTGTAAAGAACCAATCTTATTGCAAATGTAATTTCCAATAAATGTTATGCACATTTTTTCTAATCTTGTCTTTCTTCTAATATTACCCGAGATAGTTGTATTTTTCAATTTTTGCTCATGTCATTTTAACAATAATCAGTTTTATCATGAACCACTTTCTCAAGCGTAAACACCAAATATTGTTTTCATTGAAGATTTAACGTTCTTAACTACTGCCACTTCTACTAAGAGAGATTAAATTGTGTAATAATGATATCTCCAGTATGTCATTCCAGCATGTGGGAAATCTGCTTAGTTCATGCCTCACCTGCATGACGGACTTCTATTAGCATATTTCCCTCAAGGGAAATCTATTGAGGTCGTACTCATGACGTGATTTTTGAAAAATTTCCTCAAATGTCCATCGATCCAACCCAAGAAATGACGAAAAATGAGGTTCGTTCAAAACTGTGAGTATATATGTATATATATATATATATATATATATATATATATATATATATATATATATATCTGTTAACGCCGTAGCGGTCGCAAATTTATTTGATCTTTACCATACTCGAAATTTAAACATTTTCTGTAAAACTAAAGATCAAGTTCGTTAACGGCTGAAATCCGATCAGTGGAAGAGGGTGTGAAAGGGGGGAATCATAATATATCCGTTGCTATACGTCGGATCGAAAAATTGTATAGAACCAATCTTATTGTAAATTTAATTGCCTCTAAATATTGTTATATACATATTTTCTCTAATATGAATATTAATCGAGATATTTGGAACTCTTAGTTTTCAGCCCTCAGTGAACCCCCCTCCCTCCTACTCATGTCATATTAACAATAAGCTGTTATATATGAAGCACATTATTTTAAGCATTAATACCAAATATTGTTCTCATTGATCATATATTTGTTGAGATAAATGCAAATTCTTGACGCACGTGGGAAATCTTTCTAAGTTAACGCAGCCCCTGTGTGACGGACTCTCGGTAAGAAATTGTACAAGATAAGAAGGGGGAGTAGATAAGGGAGAGGCAGAGGCACGTGTATGGATGGGAGTGCCATGGCAACCACTAGCATCTCCTGACCCCGCTACCATATTGATCCGCCGTGCTGGTATAGTGACCTACTTCCTCCAGTCACCGCCCCTCCAACCCAAAACACTCCCTCTGGAGGGGGCAGTCTATCTAACTCTTACTTCCTAATTCTAAACGTTTTAGTTTATTTCCCTGTAGGGAAATCTTCTATTCAGGTTGTCATGACTCGTTTCTCGACAAATTTCTCTACCTATGAAATGTCGAACATTAAATTGAATTAAATTTTAATTGTTTGTTACCTCTCTGGCAGTTGTAATTTCGGCTTGATCGTTTTTAAAATCGACGTTTATGCCTTTCATGTAAAACCAAAGACCAAGTTCAATAATAGCCGGAAACGGACAAACAGCAGGTGGAAAATTAAAAAATCCAAATACTGTTGTTACATGCCGGGTCGAAAAGTGTTGCTTAACCAATCTGGTTTTAAACTTATATTTCCTACATTTCTCCTAATGTAGTTCTGGGTGCTCAGCTTAGCCATGTGGGTTAAAGCGTTGGCTTTAATTTCACATGGTAAATCTAGTGTGGCGAGTTCGATTCCCGCTTGGGCAATTGGAATTTATTTAGTGATGAACTCATTAAATAAAATCCTTAGTCCCAGTTTTACAAAAACCGTTTAAATGTAAAAAAAAAAACAACACATATAAATAAACTAGTAAAATCTGTGTGTTTGTGTGTGTGTGTGTGTGTGTGTGTGTGTGTGTGTGTGTGTGTGGGTGCGTGGGTGGGTGTGTGTGTGCGCGTGCGAGGGTGGGTGCGTGCGTGGGTGGGTGCGTGCGTGGGTGGGTGCGTGCGTGAGTGGGTGGGTGCGTGCGTGGGTGTGTGTGTGCGCGTGCGTGGGTGGGTGCGTGCGTGCGTGCCTTGGCAGCCAGGGGAAGTCCATCACAACAGGTGGGACTAAGCAGATTTCTACGTCCTGGAATGAGCCGCAGATGACCTCTCCTATTTTTCCCCTAGAAAAGAAGCCAATGCAAACAGTAATTAAAATAAAAACTGTACATACCATGCTTTTAGTAACTCGGTTACTCAAAGTGAAAATCGAATTAGTAGAAAGGGGGGAGGGTTGCAGAATGTTAAAAATGGTAAAACACTGGTTAACAACTTCAATATTCGTGATATTTAAAAATATGTATAAACAAAATAATAGTAGGAAATAAAATATATAGAAAGATTGGTTGTATATCACTTTTCGATCCGACTCTAAATAATGATCTTGAATTGTGCACGAAACGGTTAAATTTCGAGCATGTTATTGGCGAATAAAGATTTTCGAGTATAGAACGTAAACTTAACTTGATGACGTTACACACATTTGTGTATCTTATATAGTAAAGGCCGGTTGAATATATTGTACGGTACTTAAGATTCGAATAAGCCCTTTTATGATATATTAACGTGAGATTATTTGAAGTGAGGTTAACAAAAATACAAACAAGTCCCTCAATATTCGAGATACGAAAGCAGTTGTGTAGAACATTAATTTTGGAGAATTACATTTGCAACAAGATTGGTTATATAATATTTTTTCAACAGATTCATAACTGAGTTAATTTTAATTTATATTGATTCTAGAGAGTAAGTTATAGTTATTCATTCTTTATTCTTATTATTTGGTTATATTTCTACCCATATTGCTCTATTTCTTGAATGTTTTCCCTTGAATCTTAGGCCAATTCTGTTAAATTTTCTTTCCTTGCGGGAAATTAAATGAGCTGTTCAGAGAGTATTGTGGTCGCCATTTTCAAAATGTTATTTGTTATGCCGGTGTATTTGTCACAATGGAAAAATTGTGTTTCACAAATACTTATATTCCTCATACAAACATGTCTGGACACCCTGCTGCTGACATCAGGTGTTTAGTAGAGTCGATATCGGTATGAGGGACTGAGCTTTATCCCCACCGAGTTACCTGTTTATGAAAGATTCTTTCTTACTTGTAAAGTTTCCATCATACGTGAGTCGATGCGATTAGTTTGGGGTTTCATATTTACAACAGAATTCCAACGACAATTTTCTTCAAATGTCCACCCATCCTAGAGGAGGAATTTCGAAATATCTCGAATCTATCGCATCGAAACAATCTTATTACAAATTAAATTTACCATAAATGTTGTTCTATACATATTTTCTGTATAATGAGTATTAACCGAGATATTTGGATTTTATAGTTTTACGCTTCAGTAAACGCCCGCTCCTACTAGAGTCATAATAAGAATAAGCTATTATATCATGAACCACTTAATTACAAGGTTAAATACCAAATATTATTTTCAACAAAGATTTATTATGCGAGATACGTTTACGTTATTTTGACCCCCCCCCCTTCTTTTGTTTTTGGATTACTAAAATCTGAGTGATTGAGATAGAAATTATTCGGAATCATTTCAAATTACTCCACTAGCTATAGTAGTTTTCAATAAAATTAATATGTTATATTCAGATATATTTAATTAATTGTTCTTTACGGTCTAAAATAATGCTATCCAGAGCTGCGAAGTTGGCTGCCCTGTTTGTTTACATGCCGTCGTAGATATTAACTTATAAATTGACTGAATGATTTCTTATTACCGTTTGTATTTATTTCCTTAACATGCATGGTGGTGTTACCAGTGTGTAGTTTATCTGTTGTAAACTTTCCCGTGGTAAATCTGCGTGACGGAATTGTGTTGAATGGTTATGGACGATGTTTCTCGAACATCGATAGTTGACTTTCGATGCACATCCCTAACCAGAAGTACAACCTGAATACGTGGTTTCACTCAAAGTTGATTAGTAGCGAGACATCGACTAATGATGATAATCGATTTTTGCTTATATATACAACACATTATTTACTGTGCTGCTTTATAACTGATTCTTTATTCACATTTGAAATAAATTTGAAGTGCTCGTTTCAATGAGGCCTATGGGATACTTTTAAAATATATATATATATATATATATATATATATATATATATATTCGTATAATGAATTACCCGATGACTGGCATCACTGATTTTTTGCAGTTTCCTTTTTAACCTCTTTGTTTTACTTCGTTGATTGTATATAATAAAGTATTTGTTTTCGTTTTTTTGTAGATTTAATTATTTCGTTTTTTTTCGTCTTTGACAATATGCGTACGAAGATATATAGGCCAACTCCTGGTAAATTATTGTATTATTGTCATGTATCAATTTTCAGGAACACAGTACAAATATTTATGATCACAATTCTTTTTGGAATATTTAATTTATTCCATTAATTAATTGTATACAGTTTTAAAAAGTTCCTTTCTAAATGCTTAGTTTCAAATATTTAATATATTTGAAATGGATGTCTTATTTATTTGGAGTTGGAATTTTATATTGGGCTTTTACAAGTTTCTCTACTCTGTAATCATATAATGTACAAATGGGACAGGGGTCTTGGAAGACCTGCACTCTAGGAGACATAAGCCTAAACTTAGAATTCGAGGGATCAATCATTGTGAGCTATATGAATTTATTATACTCATTAAAAAATCTTTCTCTGAAAAGTGGTAACCTGTAGATTGCCCATTCTGATTTGGCTTGTAAGTAGATGTAAAAAATAACATATTTTTTCTATTTGTGGCTTAGAAAATTGGATCCAAATATCACCCATCAGACTCAAATATATTGGACATAAATAACTTGAAAATTTTCGGTAGAATCAAATAATGTTAATTTTGCCATGTGAAACTTCTTTCACTAAGTGTGTGGGAGTTGTCGGTTGAGAGCATTATGGAAGGAAGTAGTTTAGACTTAAATGTGTTATGCAAACTTAGTGAAACACATTATATAATTTATTAATATTCATCTTTATAACCGATCTTGTCAAAGAAAAGCCCATAGTTCAAGAGTGGATTGGTGATCAAAAAGCTGTCATAAAGTCCTTTTTTGGTAGTTTCCTTCCTTTCTTCTCTTTAGTTTTCAGAAGGGGGGGGGGAGGAGGAGCTGATTTTTCATTAAAAATAAATTAAAAAAAGGAGCTATTTTATTTATTTATTTTTTTTTATTTATGATTTCCCCCCAAAAAACAAAAAAAAAATGGACAAAAAATAACCCTTCTAAGATAGTTGCATTACTGGGGATGAATATTATTGATTTATATCCCATTATTATAGAGGAGTCAATTTTATTATTAACAAAATGAGACTAAAGGACTTATTGAGTTAGCTTTTTATTTCCTTATGTACTCTTGAGTTTTTGCCCTTTTTTGAGGGCACCTTGTATATTCTTCTATAAACTCATTTTAAGCATGTCCTATGTATTTTTTTTTCTCCTTGAGTGTATTAATTTGTGTCGCAGTATTAGAATTACTTTGCCCTGCAATTTCTCTTTCCATACCCTTTTGCACTTTTTATTCATAATTAAATTAGACATTGTTCTCATGGTTGTTTGTACCTTGGTTATGTTCTTGTAGAATTGTTTCTTCCTTTCCTATATAGCTCATCAGCCTTTTGTTATAGACCTGCCTTACATATCACTGTATTTTCTCATAGTTTTATTAAAATTTCTGTTATTTCATTTATTTGTTACAAATTGTCTAGAAGGATACTGTGTGATTAGATTCCAGGTGCCTGACACCCCATGTTACTCTTGAACAAAAATGGCTAAACTGGAGAGTGAGTAAACTTTACTAAAGTTTTTTTTGCTTCTACCCCACTTCTTCTTAATAATTACACATGCACTTCACATTATTTATGTTTCAATTTCTACAAGTTTTTGTCAGGCTTGAAATTTTCTTGGCCTTTCTATATTTGTGAAACAAATGTTTATTTTTCAACTAGTTGTAAATTTATATTTTTCACAGCCCCTCACTTCCTTATTTCCAGTAAAAGACATCTGCATATACATACACTTTTGAAATTCAATGCAATTCATACGGATATCCTCTACATTTATTAACATATCCTACAGGAGGGATGAATTTACTTAATTAAACAATAATTTTTTACTTGTTCAGCAATGGCATACCCCCTTTCCCCTGTTTAGTAAACAAGGTTGTATGAACTTGCATTAAATTATTATTTCTCTTTTGTATTCATAGGCTACAGACTTAGTAGCCAGTAAATATCAGAATTATTGGTATTTATTTTGGAAAGGGCAGAAAAATAAAATATCTATAAATGATGGCCTTCATACTGAAGTTCTTAGTAACTATAGCACACCATGAACTTGGGGAGCTGAATTCATTGATATATCACCAAGATGGTGGTTGCTGGAGAGTGAAAAATTTACAGGTGGAAAACCCAGCTATAGAGAGAGTACTTTTGGAATGGGAAAAACCACTCACCAACCAAATTTATTGAAGACAAGTTCTTATCAAATGAAACGAGTATTAAAAGAACTTATAGAAATAGTGAGATGCCCTAAAATTATTTACAGAGAAGATTAATACAGACACAATGTTCTGCGAACCAGTTATAAGATGAAGATTGAAATAAAAATAATTCTCCAACTGAACTGTAGATATGTAACTAGAGATTTATAGAAGGGGAGGCTATTGTGGGGAGGAGACAGATAAGTTTATTTGTCTGTATATGAGTCTCAGGGATCACCCTAAAGGAACTACCAACTACTTTGAATTAGGATGGGAGCATAACTGCTTAACATTTCTCAACGTCAATATAGAACTAATATAACTGTTAATGTATTTGTTTGATGTAATTCGTAAGTTAAAAGCTCTTCCTTCTAAAGTCTCTTTGGTTCTTATTTAAGATAAATTAAAACAGTCAATTTCCAAGTTTCAGGTAATGATAAAGACATACATTTTATTGAATGTTGCTTATAACTCTACCTCTTTTATAATGACCAAAATCTTTTTAATTCTATTGAGTCATTTTTTTGAAATGGTGATTAGAAATTAGAAGTTAAAAATCTTTTTTTATGCTGGTAAATACATTATAACAATATTCATATGTTCATTTCCCCCCTTGTAAAACACAGTAACTAAAAACATTCGAAATTGTAATTATATATAAGATTACAACTCTCTCCCCTCCCCTTGAAGTAGGCTGGCTGAGTGAAGTATATAAAATGTTGAAAACTGTGAATAATTAGTTCATGGAGTCAGAATAAATATAATATTGAATGAACATTAGTTTATTACTTTTATGATAATTTTTGTTTTACTAGATTGGAGCATTAAACAGTTTGTATTTAACACTCAATGCCAAGCTTCGTTATCTGATGATACCTCTGATCCATATGAATTTTCAGGAATTCACATAAAAACTTCTAGCTAGTCAACATGAAAGCAAAACACATCCCTTGAAAGCTAAAAGTATACTGAAGACGTCTGTCAAAGATGGGAACTGTAAAACCCTACCTCCACCATTTACCAACAGAGAATATGATTGAAAAATGAACACAGCATGCCCTTTCCAAACGCTCACCTGTACGTGGAGAAAGAGTGCTAAAGTTATAAAAATATTAGGCAAATAATAACTCAACTATAAATGTAAAAGTATGTAATTTTTGCTGGATGGAAACTATTATGTGTATTCATGAAACCAAGCATTATTACTGTCAACGAATGGTAGTTTATTGTTTACGAAGAAAAGAGGTGAGGGGTAATATATGCTAGAGCTGAATTTTGTCATAGTTTGTTGTATTAGACATATTTTGTTTGCTGTTGGGAAATTTTTGTTTTCATTATTGATTAAAATATTCATTAAGAAGCATTAAATTTAAATATATGTTTACCCATTTCAGCTTTTGAGTTCCTCCTCATCCATTAACAACTGGCTAAGCTTTTGATTGTGAGACTTAATAAACTTGCAGTACATCTCATAAGTAATTATTTGTCTAATAATTACTATGTCATAAATTGCAGACCTCAGTTTGTCTCATGTCTAATGGAATTCAAAATTGTTAAATTGATCTCGTCTATTATAAGTTAACTGAGTGTACCATCATTGTGAAGTAGTTATTCTTTCCAGAAATTTGCTTGGCTCATCTCTTTTGCAGCTATTTCTACCACCTTTTTTTCATTCTCTTGTATTAAAACGAAGACTTTCCTGGTCATAAATTATTAAATCCCCTCTCATTTTCCCAATGGTCATTATAATGCACCTTTCTTTCTCCCTGCGGTAATGTATGATACAAACTTTTTAAACCAGATTTTGTAAACAGTAAGTATTTAAAAGGTGATTTGGATTTTGAACTAAAGTTTTATCAAATTAAAATCTTTACCTTTCTGTGTTCTGAACACTAATAAATGTTGGCCTGTATTTGACTTTTGGTGATTACTGCAATATGAAAGGTAGTCCACAGGTCGGTAGTTGCTTGTAGAACATCTATTGACAAGTCTCGCATGTTTCTTGGAGCTCCTTGTGTATTAATTGAGATTTTAGAAATTACCTTGATTATTCAAATGTTTTACTTTCTTTATTACTCATTAGATATCATAGTATATTTAAATAATGATGCCATTATTTAGGTAACACCATATGCTAACACAAAAAATTGTTCCCATCCTTTTATATTAAAAACCAGAAACTATAAGGATTCTTGAGTGCATTTATACTCTCTCCTGGTGAGTTTCCATTAATAAAATTTTATTTCTCAGCATAATTGATAGAACTCATTTTTATTCATTTTTTTGATCCATTTTCCCTTATATTATATACATTTATCAAAATGATTAGTTCTTTTTCCTCATCAAAAATAAAATTAAAATGCCATTATTTATATCCTAATGAAGTATTGAACCCCATTAATGTTTGTTAATGAAATTCTGCTTTATTCACTAACATTGTTTGCTCTTAACATCATTTCAGTCAATTTATTAGCAGCTTTTATCATTAAAACATTGCATCATCCCTCAATTTTATTCTATGCTGTATTAATCCTGCAGCTAATGTTGATAAGTGTAGTTTACATGTTTTGCCTGTATCAAACACTTATATATATATATATATATAGATATATATATATATATATATATATATATATATATATATATATATATTAATGCTTTAATAAGGCATAGTTAGAATCAAAACTAAATCTAATTTATTTTATTTTGAGTTAATGACAATTTCTTATAGTTTTTTTTTTTTTTTTTACTCTTGTTTTGTATATGAACTCTCAATAAGTTTTTCACTATTGAAAAAGATATTGAGAGTTTATATTTAGTGCCACTTAATATATTTTAGTTTTGGTTCTACCTGCTACCCAGCCAATCAATTTGTTTTGAGTCTAGCTGCTTTTCAGCCAATTAGATACTTGGAATTGAACACTGGTTCTAAGGCTATGTTTGCTGTCGATCTTAAAATATTGCTAGAATCTATAGTTTAAGCAGCCTTTTATTACTATTTCCAATGACACTGGTGTATATTAAAGTGGAACTAAGTTTTATTCCAGTTGAAGGTAGTGATGGTAGTACATACATAATTCACAACTGTTGTAATATTATATATATATATATATATATATATAGACACACATCAAACATATACATATACATACAACCACACACACACACACACACACACACTGATCGATGGATTAGGATTTATGTTAATGGAGGGATAACACTTTTTCTTCCTTGTGTGCTACTGGCGTTTTTGATTTTCTATAGACTATAGTTTATCAGAAGCAAAATTTTCATACTCCTTAATGATCAGAATCAAAATTAACTAATCCAAAGATATGGACCAAAAATATTATGAACATATTATTAAAAACATTAATAAATACCACGCTAAGTGACATTTTGATAATAATTGTGTTTAATGATTAAATAAAAATTATTTTTATCGAATACCCAAAACTTATTAGGACTGTTGTTTCTGAAAAGTATAATGCAAATCCTGGTTTTGATTTTGCCAACTCTTTAAAGACTTGTCACTATGTTTATTATTTTCATATGCTATATATTAAGATTGCTATACCTAAAGAGATTAAACTCTCTTGAGTATAAAGAGCAACTAAAAAGCCGGATTTAATGGCTCGGATTTAGATCAGAGATTGTGGAGGCAGGCAGCAGGTTGCATGCTAAAGGTCTACTCATGCTGACGCTCAATGGTCATGCGATTTGCTTGCCACTCACATGCAACGTTTTTATTTCTAATATCATGCTGCTGCTTATGATATTCATGAGCAATCAGTTTTCTGGTTTGCTCAGGATTCACTTGCACATTTAATATTCATCAGTTTTATACTGCCTGTGTACAAACATACCTATCTAATTCACCAATGTCTTTTATTTAATTGAAGCTTAAAAATATTGTTTTTCTTGATCTTGTGTTTGTTTGATTTTAGTTATTCATTTTATTGCAATTATCTCAATATGAACTAGTATTTGGTTTGTTTGTTGCACCTGAGTAGTGAACAGTGAATAATAGTGTGAATGAAAGTGTATTATTTTTTCCTAAATAATTTGATGTCTAGTTTGATCACTTTAAACAACTGCTCAGAAATACTTTGATGTTAGATGCTGCCAAGAAGAAATTGTGAAAAGGATTATTAATATATCAGTTCCTTCTACTTGTTACTTAATTAATTTATCCTCTTTGTGACAAAACATTCACTCTTAATGTCACCGATTTAGTTATAGTTTTACTTGAACCAAGATTATAAAGCATTTAATAGCTTTGGTTATATGAAACCAGTTTATTGATTCAAGGCTATTGAATAGCTTATAATTTTACTTTTAGTGCCAGAAAACTTTCATTTAAATTTTTTGTCCTGGTCGAAAACGAGTTATTTATGTTGGTAACATTAAAGGATTTTCTCCATAAAGGAAATAACAATGAATTTTTCACTATTAATTAATTAATTTAAATGCCACTCTTTATGGTGTGAAAATGACACACCACCATCAGGAAATGAATCCCTCAAAAGCTCCAAGATTTAGTCCGATTTTAGATAAATTAGAGCCAGAAAGCTTTTCAGATGCTGTCTAAAATATATTGTCTGTATACTCATGGCAATTAAATAAACTGTTTCATACAGAATGATATGTGTATGAAAGGATTAATATTCCATAGTCATATTGCAAGGACTATATCTCAATCTGAAATTGGTGTCTTATTCTTCAATATTTTATGATTTTTAAAAATTTTTATAGAGTACGTGGTTGTAGCCAAATGGTGCCAATTATGAAACTATTATTGACTGTTGTCAATGTCTGCATATGAGGCTTTATTAATTAAGAGAACAGTATTACCAATGTTTAGGAAAATGTATAAAGGTTTAAAAACAACTAAAACGTTTTTGTTTGTTGGAAATGTAATTAAGGTAATTCTAATCCCCACTCTTTATCAGTGATTCAAGAGCATAATGTAGCCCATGACAATATTCATATCCCTGATACTTAATCAAATAAATTCGCCATTCTATGTGGGCAAATATCTTAGGACACTAATGAATTCTATTTAGTGGCCGGAAGTCAGAAGTCCAAATTTGAAAATGCATAAAACTAAATAATGTTTTAGGATGTTAAAATTTAATCTAAGCATAATTCATTCTTTAGATTTTCCCAACAAAATCAATATTAATGAATAAATGTTTTGACATCAAAGTAAACTTCCAGAGAGTGTTCATAAAATATTAAATCACTCACATTAACAATACTCATTCCCCTAATACGTATACAAATAATTTCACAAAATACAAATTAAGTCTTTGGCACCCGGAAAGCAGAAGTTAAAATTCATAAATGTAAGTAACAATTTAGGTCCTAAATTTTTATTCTAAGCACAATTTGTTCTATGCATTTTTTCAATAAAACCAATGTTAGCAAAGATATTGATGAATATGTGTTTTGTCTTTGAAGCAACCCCCCCCCTCCCTTTCCTTGCCGAAAATTCAGATTCTCATATAGTCTACGTTGTACCCTGGGATAATTAACTCACAAATATAAAAAATCATAGAAATTTTCCAAGCCGTTTTTGAGTGATTGAGTAACATATGGGCAGACAGAGGGACAAGATTTTCAGTTTTGATGCCCTTGTTCTATGAATGGTCTGAAACGTGAATAATGTTGATTCCCGCCAAATTTAAATAGAAAATCAGACAAACCTTTTATTTAAATAGATGCAATACATCCAGGAATTAAATGTCATTTTTAAAGTTTGTTCTATACTGTTAGTGTTATTTGTTTGTTGTTTTAGACCTTGATAAGGGAAATAAATTTTCCAAAATATTGACATCACTGTTGTCTTTATTAATTACACTTCATGTGATGTATTACTAAACAAATTGGCTATTTAACTATAGACCCCTTTTATTTAAAAACATTAAAATATCCTCAGTATTGTAGACAATATTGCTTATCAGAAATATCAGAATGCAAATTATAAGGTACATGTATACCCATCATTATACTCGTTTATTAAATTTCTAAAATCGGCTGAATGTCTAGTTTGAAGGCCTCAACTGAGCAAATAAACACTCCTCTTAACACTGATGTGGAATATTACCCATTCTGAAGTTTTTCATTTATATTGGTTATAATATTCCTGCTTATCGAGAAACAAGGTGATCATTTACATATCTTGTTACCTAAGGTCAATATACCAAGACAGTCTTTTGGTGGTCAACATTTTCTTTGCCATCCTTGTCTCATGAACTCCATTATTTTATATTGAACACTTTAAAGTTTGAAAAAAACAAAATGGTTAAAATTATAATTGTCAATACAACTTTTTCAACAATATTTTACTTTCAGACAGTATGGAGATTATAAACAACTTTCCATCCTCCAATTTTTTGATCCCAAATTGTTTAGGCAAATTTTTCCCAAGTTATGTTGAAGAAATGTAAGTGTTGTGTAGACTGTGCCTAACAAGGACACAAAAATTTTTTTTTTTTGTTAAAGATGTTCACAATAAAAATTTAAAACCTGATCATCAAAATCCCTCTCATAAACATCGTGTAACTGTTTTATTTACACTAATATTGTTTTGTTTTTTTTCTTCATTTTAGTTCCAAGTATAGTTGTGCAGAGTGGAACAAAAGGCATGGATAGAACTGTAAGAGCACAAAGATCTCTTTCTAAACAGGTATTTTTCTATATTTATTTAGGTACAATATAGTAATCTAAGCAAGCAAGGGTCTGTCCTGGGGAGAAGTACTGGAGAAGATTATGAGGTTCATTATGGACTAAAAAGATTTTTCAGGGGTCACAATTATGGCATACCAAGTCTCAGCCTTGTATTCAAATAATTGGAGATTTTGAGGGGGTGGAACGGGAAGTTGAGGCACCCTGTATATATATTTGTCTGTTAATGCTCTAGCAATTTTTGTTTGTTAATGTCTGAAATCAGACCAGGGGGGGGGGGTTAAGAGGGAGATTTTTGAAAATTCTTAATACCCCTTTACTATATGTCATATCGAAAACTTTATAGAATCAAAACTACTGCAAATTAAAAGTACTATAAATATTGTATTATACATTTATTCTCTATATTGAATATTAACTGTGATATTTTTGGTTTTCCTCTCCATTCCTACTCATGTCATATTAGCAATAAGCTGTTATGTCACAGAGTGTCTTATCCCTAGCGTAAATCCAACATATTATTATTAGAGGGAGTGGTATAGAGAAGGGGGAATTTTGAAAATTCAAAATATCTCTGTTATTATGGTTCGGACTAAAATTTTATAGAACCAATCTCATTACAAAAATAGTATTCTACAATTCTTGTTAAATACGTTATTATGCTAATTCGATGTTTAGAGTAGTTATTTATTGTTAAAGTGTTTATGGATAGCGGACGAGATGAGACCGACTATTGTCGGTTCTGTTCGTGCGATTCCGTTGAAAGTTAGTTTGGACGTTTTCGTAACTGTTCGCCTCTCGTGAAATTGGTTTGGAGACTGGTGTAAGGTTCTACTTGGTGAGATATATGCAAATACGTTCTGTTGTTGTCCCCCCCTTCTTTAGTTCTTGGACTAGTAAATAGTTTTCAATAAAATTAATATGTTATATTTAAATATATATCAGTAATTGTTTTTCTTTCCGGTGAAAAATATGTCTATCTATCTTCAGCTCTGAGTGGTTGGCAGACCTATTTGGTTATAATTCAGAAGCTGTTTGCGTTGGGAGCTTATTAAAAATAACTGAACGATTTCTCATTACTGTTTGTATTTATTCACAGTGGTGTTAAGTGTTACCCGTATGCAGGTTTCTCTATTGTAAAACTTTACGTGGGAAACCTGACAGACTTTTCTTTAGCCAAGGTGCGACCAGGGGTTTTATTTACTAATTTCTTCACTAAATAAATTCCTTATGACTGTGCAAGAATAAACCGACTTTTAAGTTTTCTAATTATATTAAGGCCAATGCCTTAATGTGTATGGTTAACCTGAGCCACAAATTGTTTTTTTACTTAAAATTTAAACAATTTCAGTTGTCAACATATACATGTGTGGGGGGAGGATGTTGTGCGATTATTTTGAGTAGTGAGATTAATTCTTGTAATTCCTAACTTTTCTTAGTTTTTTTTTCTTGCTTTTAATCAAAGATTGTTGGTTCTTAATTTTTCAGGAGGGAATTGAAGAGGAGACGGATGTTCCAACTTATGAAAAAACTCAGCCTGAACAAGTAAATGGAAAAACTCAGGTTCAGCCATCAGCTGATGATCCACCTTCTCAACCTGCTCCAAACCCTAGCCTCCATCGCTCCAGGGTATGTAGTAGCTCATAAATAAATTCTTGATGATAAAATAGTTCTGAAATAATACATAACAATACGGACTTTTGGTTCCTTTTTCCATTCATTGAGTAATGTACACCAGATATTCCTGTGTCCATTGAAATCACATTATTTTTTAGAATTTCACTTCTGATTCTGCTTAATTATAGCAGATGTCTACTAAGGAAATCAACTACTATTGAGTTTTAATCTACAATGCAATTTCCCAAAAAAATCTTTAAATTTCCATCAATCCTATATAGAAGAAGACATATAATGAGGCCCATCCAATTTTATATATATACTAGCTCAGATACCCGGCTTCGCCCGGGAATCGGTTTGAGGGTGAATGGTGATGGAATGTTTTTGGCAAGGCTCTACTTTGCACAATATTTTGACATTTACCTGTCCCAGTGTTTAGGGTTTATACCCGTCGTTCACATTTGTTAATAATAAAATTAATTTTTTATGTAAGTCTACACATGGTTCCTGGAGAAATGTATAAATCAAAAGTTAATCTAAATATCAAAGTAAACAACTTTTGTTGTGTGAATGTTTGTCGAAAATAGACAACGAAATTTCGCGAATTTTTATTTCAGGTCTCCCTTATAACCGCCACTCCCGTTCTAACCGAACAATTTTAATATAGCTAATAATCATGGAAGTATTCATGCTAATTGACATACCAAGTTTTTTTAAGTTCTGTTTAATTGTTAGCGCCCAATGAAATAGTTGACTCCCGCTTTAGTTTATAGTGTATATCTCGTTTATTCTTTGTTAAAAGACAAAAATGAATAGGAGAAAAGTTAATCTAAATAACAAAATAAACAACTTTTGTTATGTTTGTATTTGCCGAAAAACGAATAGAAAACGAAATACTGCTATTTTTAAATTAAGGCATCCCTTACAACCCCCACTCCTGCCCGTCCCTAGAAATGATGGTATGGGTTGTTACAATGAAGGCGTTAGTCCTAATACACGTACCGAGTTTTATTTAGTTCGGTTGATTCTTTTGTGCCAATTAAAATTGTTGACTCCCGCTATAATTTTTAGCGTATAACTCATTTATATTTAGGTATACGACGAAAGTGTATATAACAAAAGTTACTCTAAATAACAAAATAAACAACTTTTGTTATGTTTATATTTGCCAAAAAACCAATAGGAAACGAAATAGCACTATATTTAATTCCTGGCTTCCCTTATAACCCCCACTCCTGCCCACCCCTAGAAATGTTGGTATGGCTTGTTATAATGAAAGCGTTAGTCCTAATACATATACCGAGTTTTAATTATTTCGGTTGGGTCTTTTGTCCCAAAGAAAATTGTTCACTTCCGCTATAGTTTTTAGCGTATAACTCATTTATATTTAGGTATACGACGAAAATGTATATAACAAAAGTTACTCTAAATAACAAAATTAACAACTTTTGTTATGTGCATATTTGCCGAAAAACCAATAGGAAACGAAATATCGCTATTTTTAATTTCAGGTCTCCCTTATAACCCCCACTCCTGTTCGTCTCAGAGAATATTAGTATAGCCTAAAGTCTAAGTTGGGCTAGTAGTAATATACATACCAAGTTTCATAAAATTCGGTTCAGCCGTTTATGCGTGAAAAGGTAACAAACAAACAAACAAACAAACAAACAAACAAACAAACATACACGAAAGAAACAAAATGCAGTTATGACATGTGAAACGAAAAGTTATCGTGAAATTTCGCGAAAAAAATCAATGTACAGACAGAGGTTACAATTTTATATATATATATATATATATATATATATATATATATATATATATATATATATATATAGTCCCACCCTGGCTAGAAAAGGGTGGTAACCTGTGGATAACCTGTCCCAATTAGGTCTTAGTTGCAAAATTTGGACGTTAATAAATAATAATAATAATAATCACTAAACATATGTCAGTCAACTTTATTTTACTCCATTTCCAAAAATTTTAAGTGGCTTTCAATTATTTTAAATAAAAGTTCTCTCAAATAATAAATGTCCCCTACTATACTGCTTGTAAAATGTGGTATCCACTAGACATTAGCATTCATAAAACTGAAATATTGAAAGCATATTTTTCTTTATTTTTTGAACCATAATAGTTGGTTTTAATTCAAATTTTTAATAGTCACAGAACAAGGTGAAGTTGTTAGTTCGGAGCCATGCAGTTAGAGAAGAAACATCACCTCCTCCAGAACCTCAGCCTGAACAACCAAAACAGGAAACAAGGAGACATAAAGACTGGCAACCACCTTTGTCTCGTGGTAACTATTATAATATATAATATGTTAAGCATTTCTTAATATTTGCACATTGTAATTTATTTTTCCTAAACCCTTGTGCTTTTTTTTCTTTTATTATACTTGAATACAATTATAATGCACTTTCTCATTTGTATTAGATGGCTTCTGATAATTGGTATTTATGTATTATTTTACTGCAAGTTATAGACTTTATAATGCTGAGTGATAGATGCTGCAGGATCCAGCACTTCAGGATAAGAAAGATGTAGTCTTCCTGCATTAAATTTTTTTTTTTTACCTACCGGTTTATCACATCAGTGGCATCTTCCAGTCATTAAAAAGGGGGGGGGCAAAAACTATAAGAATATTCCTATATAAGTTAGCTAACACAGCCCTGTAAAAACAAAAGTCAACTAGGAGATTCAAACTCGCACGAGCAGCTTGCATATCACCCATCTCAGTTACGCAGTTAATGAGTTAATCACCTCTTCTCTAGCTGTATTCTTATAGTTTTGGTTTAATTTTCGTTTTTAAAGTCCTGAAGATGCCAATGGTTAAAAATGTATTGGCAAAAAATTATAGAGGATTAAATTTCCAACATGGTTGATTGTACATTTCTTATTACTGAGCCAGAATAACTGAGTTGATTCGTTTTCAGTTGTTAATAAACATAATCTTTAATTTGACATGGAATGTTGAAATGTCAAATTTGGAAATGACCAAACAAAAATTGTAAACACTAGAGTATTGACAGACAAATATATATACAGAATGTCCAAGATAATCCGGATCAAAAGCTTTTCATGGCTAAATGGGTGATTTAATCAA
This sequence comes from Riptortus pedestris, assembly GCA_019009955.1. Lineage (NCBI taxonomy): Eukaryota > Metazoa > Arthropoda > Insecta > Hemiptera > Alydidae > Riptortus > Riptortus pedestris. The sequence goes on along the minus strand of CM032228.1, from coordinate 200,227,122 downwards.
GCAATGCCAAAGGAAAAGGTTGTAGGCCTCTTTTCTATAGCTCCAACATAGATCATTATTATCCAACTTTGATACACCATGGATGGTGGCGTGTATTCAAAGGTTACGTTCTATTTTGGATGACATCAATTTTCTGTTATGCTCTTTAAAAGCCCTTAAAAAGTTATTAAGAACTAGCAAACATTATTTTGATATCTTTGAAATTCAAGGATCTATGTCATTGTAAAATCTGGTATCCTCAACATCATTATAACTTTTCTAGCGACTTATGAATTGGAATATTGGAGATATTGATTCATTCTTATGTATGTTTTTCTGCTCTGTTTTTCTGTTTAAAAATATCTTTGAATGTGTAGTTGTTACATAAAAAGGGACAACTAATAAAAAAATATATATACACAATACATAAAAAAAAAAATGTATTAATCATTTTTTGGGTGGGATTTTTCAAATGAAATGTCAATTTTACAATATTTATTTAAATTTAAAAATTGAATGCCAGAATAAAAAGATTAAGATCAGTATTGGCGGGAGAAAATATAAGAATCAAACCCTTTTAACTAAAAGAAGCAAATGTTTTGGAAATCATTGCAAACAACTTTCAAAATGCCTCCTTGAGCTCTAATACATATCTCAAAATGTTATGTCAGATTACGAACAGCATAACTAATTTCCTCACTTGGTTTTATCCTACAGATCTCTGCAAGCCTTCTTCTGAGCTGGGCAGGACTGCCCTATGGGTTTTCGTAGGTATAATTTTTTATTTTTACCCACAGATAAAAATCAAGTGGAGTGAAATCTAGAGAACAGGGAGGCCAAGGAACTGCACCGCTCTGCTCTATCCACCTTTCCTCAATATTTTCTGCTATAACTCTTCTAGCTACCAACTTTGTGTTATTCTTAGTCATTTGGAAATTTGTCTAATAACTTACAACAGCAACATTCATTTCTAATTACTTCATTTCTTGATATCCTGTGACTTCCGAGGGCATCCAAAAATACCTACCCTGCCATTCCTGACAAGCATCAATAGTTACCTCACATCAACTATTTCACTTGGTGCTACAGAAAATGATTGTAAACACTAATCCCGTAGACTTCTTAAAAATTTTGGCAATTCTCTTAAGCATTATAGCTAATTCTTTTAGTGATAGAAAGAAATAATAATGAATGGTATGTTTGAAACAAAGTTCTTAAGGATAACAGATTTGACAATTCTGATGTTAAATGTTTAAATTTAAGGAAACATTTGAAATATTGCAAAAAATTAAATTTTTTTATTTTTAAAAAAAGCAGATTTCCTTTAATGGACATCAGCTTTTGAGGTCGTACTCATGATGCGATTTTTGAAAAATTTCTTCAAATGTCCATCAATCATACCCAGGTGGCGATCCGCTCAAAATTATATATATATACTAGCTAAGGTACCCGGCGATGCCTGGGAAATCATTTTGACTGACAAATGATAGTATTTTTATAGCAAGACTTCAATGTGTACAAATTACACTTCCCTCCCCGACGTATTGTTTTTCCGATATAGCCAATCCTAAAGGGTATCTTTTGGGGATTAGCAGAATAGAAATTTTAGTTTTGAAGAATAAATAAAAATGTGTTTCTAATCTATCCCTCTCCACGTTTTGACACACCGTTTTTGAATAATTCAAACCATAATCATGGATAGCATTTATTCTAATTAAATATCATGTATAATGTACATATTTCCTGTCAAAAACCAACCCGAGCACATATAGTTTAAGCATAGTTTTGTAGATAAGATTATATTCGTAATAACGTAATAGTAGAGCTCAGTGGAAATCACTTCCAGTAATGCCAGCATTTCACAGGAAATAAGTTAACTCAATTAACTGTCTTAGCCTCCCGCCATCTTCCGCTCCCACATGAGAGTTATAACCATTCTTCTTCTTTAATTATTGGTTCAAAATATTATTTTAATAATTTATCTACCTGATGGAATTAAATAATAGTATTACCCTAAAAATAATTTCATTTATATTCAAAAAGATAGGTGAGGGGAAGAGATCGTTGCCCACCCTGCAAAATAAGTAATACTTTAAATCATATCAAGTTTAAACGTATATTGTCTTCTTTCATAATGGCATTACCATTAACGTCTAATTGTTATGATGGTACATATTTGTTTCAATAACATCAAGATATCGGAAATAAGATAATATATTAGCAGAACCAAAGAATTTGATCCCAACTTCCGCTATCACTCCTTGTGCTAATTCAGCATGACTGTTTAAATAATTCATTATACAAATTAAATAACGGAAATGCTCTTATAGTTTACATTTCTATTGGAAGTAAATAGCAGTTATTTTCTAGGAAAAATGAATAAATGAGAAGGGGGCGGCGGAGATATATAACCTCACTAACCCGAATTATATTTAGAGTTATCATATGTGACTAAAACATAAAATCATTTGTCATAATATGCATTCATTAAAAACACTTGTGACCTTTATCTCACATGGTAAACCTAGAGTGGCGAGTTCGATTCTCGCCTGGGCAAAGGAAATTATTTAGTGATAAAATTCATTAAATAACATCCTAAAATCCCACCCTGGCTAGAAAATGGTGGTAACCTATAGATAACCCGTCCTAATTAGCCTTAGTTGCAAAAAGTGGACGTTAACAAATTATAAGAAAAATACTTAAATAAGCACTAATAAAATTAATGACCCGCTATAGTTTTAGCATGTATCCCATGTTTACTTCAAAAGTGTATGCAACAAAAGTTGCTCTAAATAACAAAATAAACAACTTTTGTTATGTGCAGGTGAGGTACATGGTAGTTCATATTAAAAATATATTATTATTATTTATTAACGTCCACTTTTTGCAACTCAGGCTAATTGGGACGGGTTATCTACAGGTTACCACCCTTTTCTAGCCAGGGTGGGATTTTAGGATGTTATTTAATGAATTTCGTCACTAAATAATTTCCTTTGCCCAGGCAAGAATCGAACTCGCCACTCTGGGTTTGCCATGTGAGATAAAGGTCAACGCGTTAACTCGCATGGCTAACCTGAGCCCCTCATATTGAAAAGAATTGTTCAGAAAATTTCTCTAAATAACAAAATAAACAAATTTTGTTATGTGCATATTTACCGAAACCCCAATAAGAAACGAAATATCACTATTTTTTTAATTTCAGGCCTCCCTTACAACCCCCACTCCTGCCCGTCCCTAGAAACGTTGGTATAGCTTATTATCATAAAGAAGTTAGTGCTAATTCACATACGGAGTTTTGTTTAGTTCCATTCAATTGTTAGATCCCAATAAAATTGTTGATTCCCGTTATAGTTGTTAGCGTATAACTCATTTATACTTCCATATACGTCAAAAGTGTATATAACAAAAGTTACTCTCAATAACATAATAACCAACTTTTGTTATATGCATATTTGAAGAAAAACCAATAGGAAACGAAATATCACTATTTTTAATTTCAGGCTTCCCTTATAACCCCCACTCCTGTTCGTCTCAGAGAATATTAATATAGCCTAAAGTCTAAGTTGGGTTAGTAGTAATATACATACCAAGTTTCATAAAATTCGGTTCAGCCGTTTATGCGTGAAAAGGTAACAAACTAATAAACAAACATACACGAAATAAAAAAATTGCAGTGATGGTGTCTATGACATGTGAAACGAAAAGTTATCGTGTAATTTCGAGAAAAAAATCAATGTACAGACAGAGGTTACAATTTTATATGTGTGTGTATATATATATATATATATATATATATATATATTACGTTTTTATTACAAAACCAGTAATAAAACATAGTTAATAAGAGTTCTTTTGGATTGCAAAATTAAACACACACAAGTTTCACAGTTTATCACTGCACAATTTATTTCACAATGTACAATACTCTTGGTTAATTATTACTACTCACAATATTACACTGATAGTGTCACTCCAATAATTCACTCACGGTCACTGAAATTCACATAAAACGACGGCACTGCACTGTCCTTTACTTCGTGGCACTGCACTGTCTTAATCTCGGCACTAAACTGTTACTTACAGTCACGGCACAACACTGTTCTTCTTATAAAAACACTTTACCGCACTGCACTAAGTCGCACTGGAGCATTGATGTGACCATCAAGACATTTGACCATAAACTGCTGGGGTACTGGCAGGGTCTCTTATATATGCCTGTAGAAGGGGCTAGAGGAAGAAAGGTCCAGAAGTTCCTGAAAGTCCCTAATTAGATTCTACAGGCTCCACTTGGTTGAGCTGTACAGGCTTAAATAGAGGAGCAGGATGAGACCGAGGTTTTTCCAAGAAGGACTGGAAGGGACTAGTAGGGATGCCACCAATTAGTGGCACTTCTTTGAACTCCTCCAGCACTTCTTTAAACTCCTCCACACTTTTAGCAGCACTTGGCACTTCTTTGAGCTCCTCCGCACTTCTTTGAGCTCCTCCGCACTTCTTTGAACTCCTCCGCACTTCTTTGAACTCCTCCGCACTTCTTTGAACTCCTCCGCACTTCTTTGAACTCCTCCGCACTCCCCAATCATGTGGTTCCTTCTCTGGTGTATTTAATTTTCGCAACAAGATATATATATATATATATATATATATATATATATATATATATATATATTCTCTGTTAACAATCAATCGGTCACGATTTTTGTTTAATCGTTACCAAACTCTATAATTGATCATTTTAGTTAAAATAAAAAAAGATCAAGTTTGTTAATGCCTGAAATCGGACCAGTAAGAGGGGGAATTACGAAAATTCTAACTATCTCCATTACTGTAAGTTGGATCGAGAAATTGTATTAAACCAATCTTATTGCAAATTGAATGATCTATAGATGTTGTACTATACATATTTTTTTCTGTATCATGAATATTAATCGAGATATTTGGATATTATAGTTTTTAGGGCTTTCTGTAAACCCCCCAATCCTACTCGACGTCATATTAAAATAAGCTATTATATCATGAATTACTTAATTCCAAGGTGCTAAATATTGTTTTCATTGAACTTATACTTTGTGAGATATATGCAATTACGTTAGGTGATGTCATCTTCGAGTAATGAGCGAAAAATCTTAATTGATTAAGATTTTTCATTCATTACTCGAAAATGTTTATTTGATTTATACCAAACTCCATATTTAACCGTTTTATTCTAATAAAAACTAAACTAAAGATCATATTTTTCATTGGCTGAAATTGGACTTGGAATAGTGGGGATTTGGAGGGGGGGGGGGGTTCGAAAATTCAATGTATCTTCAAAGTCGGATCGGAAATTGATGTAGAACCAAAGTTGTTAAACTATTGACATTCTATAATTGTGGTGTATGCATTTTGTCACATCTCAAGTATTATGTGAGTTATTCATATTTTATTGTTTTCTGCCATCAGAAACCCCCTTTTACTCCTTTTTTTCCTCAAGGTTTTTACATGTAAATAGAGAATGTGGTGAGATAAGATCACAAGTGTGCTATTCTAGCACATGGGAAATCTGTTTAGCTTACGGTGATGGACTTTTTTTATGTAACACTTACACATTCAAAGATATTTTTAAATGAAAGACCAAAAAAAAGTACATAATAATGAATCATTAGATCTCCAAGACTCGAATTCATAAGCCACATGAAAAGTTATAATAATGTGAAGATACCAAATTTTACAATGATGTAGATCCTTTTATTTCAAAAATATCGAAATGCAGTTTGCTGGTTCATTAATACTATTTTAAGGTCTTTGGAAGAGCGTAATAAACAATAGGTGTCATTTGGAGATTGGAACATATGGACTTACATCAACCATCTGTGGCCTCGTCAAAGTTGAAAAATAATGCTATGGTGAAACTAGAGATGGAGACTTACAATTTATACATGTTAGGAAATTAATAATAATGTAATGTTCTACAATCGATGATGGTACAAATTTCTCTATTATTGTCCAAGCAAATATAGTTCAAGCATAGTTTTGTACATGAGGATATATTCCTAATAGTAAATCTGAGTAGAAATCAATTCCAGTAGTGTCCATATTTAACAGGGAATAAGTTAACACAATTAACTGTTTTAGTCACCCCGTCAACTTCCACTCCTGCTTGAGGGTTATCACTATTATTTTCATTAAATTATTTATTCGAATGTTCACTAAATTATTTTTGATTGTTTTGAATGTTTTAATAATTGAAGACCCCAGGCAAAGAACATTCTAAGTCACTTTTTCTTACTTTTGAGTAAATTGAAAATTAGTCTTTGAAACGTCATATGAAAATTGAGAATTGATATTTATTGAACAATAATTTTTTTTTGTACTGATCAAATAGATTTAAATTCGAAATAAAACTGTTCAATCTCCATTTTTGGTTATATTTATTAAAAAAAAATAAATCAAACATAATGTCATAAAAAACAGTGAAAAAACAGTCTAAGTCAGTTGAAACATGGAAATAACATTCTATGTTCATACATAGGTTATTGGGAATTTATAAACTTTACATAAGAACACATTAAAAAAGGTCGAAGAATATAAGTAAATATTTATTATTATAAAAGAATAAGTGAATATTTAAGATTATTGAACACATTTCTGTAGAATTCGTATGATACTGGATTATTTGGATATAATTCAGAATACATTTTATAAAGTTTATTAATATTTAGATCTTCAAAGAGGTACACTTTACTGCGTTTTTTTAAACTGTAGTGCGATTTTCGTCCCTTTAAAGAAGATAGATGTTCGTGGACCTTATCCAGTGTTTCTTTTGGTTTCAAATGTTTTCTGTTTTTGTGTTTGCCTTGTTGATCAACTGGAGCTTTTCCAGTGGTATTCAAAGATTTTTTAATCGTATTAATTGTTTGGTTTGTAATTCCATGCAATGATATGAATGCTTTTTGACAGACAGTGATTTCATTGGCTTTCCCATCTGTCAAAATCCTTACCTTGTATTCGTAAGAGAATTCTTTAAGAGAAGTAGAATCCTCTTCATTCACTCGAGGCCTACGCTGTTTGATCGGTAAAACACTAATAAGTCCGGTTAAATGTTCCATTTGTTTATTGTAGTCCGCCATTAGATTAAATTGTTTCAATAGTTCGTCTCTTTCCTTTTCTTTGATTGTTTCAAAGCATTTAAAGCGCTTACAATTACACGGATCACCAGGCATGTGTGACATGGCACTGATTCTCTTCGTTGCGTCTGATATTCTTCCATATTTTCTCTTTGTTGTGGCCATTACAGTAATATTTTCGTCGTTATCACTCATTTTGATCACTATCCACTATTAATAATAAGTTAAAATTCAATGAATTGACTTAAACAACCCACAATCACTGACAACAAAGTACGTAAAACTGAGAGGTCATGTTAAACATAGAATGTTATTTCAAAGTAACTTGAACAGCTGATAGTGACATAGAATATTCTTCCACTGTAAATCAATCAGCTGGTTGAACATAGAATGATATTTCCCTGTATATGATTTTTTCCAGCTTTAATAACAGTGACACAGAAAGTTCTTTCCCCTTGATGAGTAGACTAGGTTGTAGTACTCGGCCTTAGCTACTAGATAGCGCGAAAACCTCATTTTTGAAAAAAATTGACTTAGAATGTTCTTTGCCTGTGGTCTTCAATTTATATACCTGATGTAATTAAATAATAGTGGTGCTGAAAAAATAATTTTATTTATATTCAAAGTATATCTTGTTGGAAACGAAATATTGCTATTTCATTTCAGGCCTCCCTTATAACCCCCACTCCTGTTCGTCTCAGAGAATATTAGTCTAGCCTAAGTTGGGTTAGTAGTAATACACGTACGAAGTTTCATAACATTCGGTTCAGCTGTTTATGCGTGAACAGGTAACATACAAACAGACACCAAAGAAACAAATTGCAGATATCGTGTCTGTGGTATGGGAAACAAAAAGTATTGTGAAATTCCGAGAAAAAAATCAATGTACAGACAGACTTCACAATTATATATATATATATATATATATATATATATATATATATATATATATATATATATATATAAACTAGTGTACCTACTTAAGATTGATGTGGATACCAGCATAAGATCAGTCTCAACAGAGAGCTTCCATTAATGGGCGTAGTTTATTAACTTATTAAAATATGTTATATTAGACAAATATCTAGGTCTACATTTACTTGCTCCAAAAACAGTGGTACATCTGCTCTGAATCAAAATACTTTTTGATATCCACAGTGGTTCTGCACAATTTAATAACATTTTGATGTCCTGAAATTAATATTTGATGGAATGATTGATTATTATAGCAATACCAAAACTGCACTCATATATATTTATTCAAAATAATTTTTCTTGCAGCATTTTATGAGGTCAATAATTTTACTTTTTAGGCAATAGCCGAGAGCAACAGTTTGATGGAAGTAGTCAAGTGGACCTTCACCAGTTTATTGTTGAAACTCTCAACCGTAACCATAAGGATCGTATGCTTCTCTTAAAAATTGAAAATGAGCTAGTCAACCTTGCAAATGACCCTAAGTATTGATTTCTTAAACATTTAGATGCTTTTTTATTCCAGTTATATTATAGTACACTAATTAGTATATCTTTAATTTTCAGGAGAACTATGCACAAATTTGCACAAATGTCTTCATATCAAAGAATGTTGGTACATAGAGTTGCTGCATACTTCAGCATGGAGCACAATGTGGATACTTCAGGTGGTGCTGTAATAGTTAATACAACAAAATCAACCCGAATACCTGATACACGGTTCAAGGAGTTTGTAAGGTGATGATGCAGTTTTAACTTTTAATTGTATTAATGGAAAACTAAGGAGTTTAGAATAGATCCTTTTTTTCAATTGAATGTAATTAAGCAGTTATTATTTTTAAAAATAAATAACACCAGCTCAGTTGCCGTAAGATCAAGCCTATATTACAGACCAAGCTATCAATAGTTTGGTTGAATTGGTCTGTCCAGTCCAATTGGGAAGATTAGTCTCCCCAAAAGCTAATTGTTTGTTTGCCAGTTGTAGGCACACGTGGAATTATTCAATACAAATGTTATCAAAGAGAGGTATCACATTATCGCCTTTATTATAAAACGAAGCATATCTAGAATTGTTCAAAAAAGAAGCTAAATATATTTGGTGCTTCCAGAATGCAGTGATATTTATATCTGAATATTACCTTAAGCTTTTTTTTATACAAGGTTTATGGTATCTCAATTCCTCTATCTTTGGCTCTACTTTTGCACCTGTTGGAAATAATGTTTTGAATATCTCACAGTTTATTGAATATGTTCTGAAAAAAAGACTTGTCATGGAGGAAGCAATAATTACATACTGATTACATTCTTGTCTCTATTTATCCCTTAATAAGAACCCTATGTGAATATTAGTTGAACTTTAAGCTACTTAAGGCTTTGTCATTTAAATAAAAAAATAAAATAAAAATTCAAGGAATTCCATTAAAATTTGAGTTTGAGAAAAATATATAGAACAACATTTGTAGCTTTATGAACAACATTGGCTACATATATATTTTTAGCAGATTTCCCTTAAGGGAAATCAGCTATTGAGGTTGTACTCGTGACGGAATTTTTGACATTTTTCTTCAAATGTCCATCGATCCTACCTAGTAGATGACGAAAATGAGGTCCGTTCAAAACTGTATATATATAAAATTGTAACCTCTGTCTGTACATTGATTTTTTTTTGTGAATTTTCACGATAACTTTTCGTTTCACATGTCATAGACACCATAACTGCATTTTGTTTCTTTCGTGTATGTTTGTTTGTTTGTTTGTTACCTTTTCACGCAAAAACGGCTGAACCGAATTTTATGAAACTTGGTATGTATATTACTACTAACCCAACTTAGACTTTAGGCTATATTAAAATTCTCTGAGATGAACAGGAGTGGGGGTTATAAGGGAGGTCTGAAATTAAAAATAGTGATATTTCGTTTCCTATTGGTTTTTCAGCAAATATGCACATAACCAGAGTTGTTTATTTTGTTGTTTAGAGTAACTTTTGTTAAGGTCCGGGACAAAAAGATAGCCCACCCTATTTTTTTTCTCTTAATCAATAGGGGTTAAGGATTAAAGGATTAAGGATTCATTAAGAATTAAGGTTTCATTAAGGATTAAGGATCCTTTAAGGATTAAGGAGGTAGGAAAAACAGCTTGTTAGAATTAATATTATTACTTGATTTGGGGTAAGACAAAAAGATAGCACACCTATTGTTTCTTTACAAAGAAAACCAAATCCTTCTGAGTAGACAAGGCTAATCCAGTTCTGTTTATTCTTTTAAGTTGTTAACATTATTTTAGTGAGATGGGACGAGCAAAATCATTATCACCAGGTGAAAAAAATATCATTCAGCGAATGAAAAATCGAGGGTTTTGTATTTCCGATATTTCAAAAAATACCGGTAGGAGTAGAAAAGTGATTTTAAATTTTTTGAAGTCTCCAGAAAGCTATGGGACGAAGAAATCTCCTGGAAGGCCGCCGGCTTTAACAACACGGCAAAAACGAGCCATTTTAAGGGTTGCATCCAACTCATCATTAATTGCGGCTAGAGCTGGTGTAGTGATGAATTTGAAAAACGTCCAGAGGATCATTCGTGCAGCTCCTCACATCAAAAGAAAGAAAATGAAAGGTATGCCACCTCTAAGCATGGCGCATAAAGAAAGGCGTAAGGAGTTTGCCCGTAAACATGTCCAATGGAAAGACGAGTGGAAAGAAATCTTGTTCACCGACGAAAAAAAATTCAACCTCGACGGTCCTGATGGCTGGGCTCACTATTACCATGATCTACGGAAAGAAGAAAAAATGTTTTCCAAGAGGCAAATGGGAGGAGGCAGCGTCATGATATGGGGAGGCATTGGCTATGATCACAAAACTGATATCGTGTTTATTTCTGGTAGAATGAACAGTCAGCAATATGTTAATTTTTTAGAAAACCAACTACAAAAATATTTTGAACTTGTTCCTAAAGAGAACGTAATTTTTTAACAAGATAATGCTCCAGTTCATACGGCGAAAGTTGCAAAAGAATTTTTTAGAAAAGGAAGGATCAGAATTATAGATTGGCCGGCTCGTTCCCCGGACTTTAATATCATCGAAAATGTATGAGGACATCTTGCTAGAAGTGTTTACAGTGGGAGCCGACAATTTGAGTGTGTTGAAGAATTAAAAAAAAAAAAGAATCAATTCAGGAGGAGTGGACCAAACTACCTAAAGAGTTGATTCATCGCCATTTTAACTCACTTTCAAATCGTATGATTGCTGCATTAGAAAAAGGTGGTGCGTATACGGATATTGAATTTTCATTTGTATTCTTTTAATGTATTTTTAATATAGGATTTTATTATTATTGTGCACTGTGCTATCTTTTTGTCTTACCCCAAATCAAGTATTATTTATTAATTCTTACAAATTATTTTTTTCCGACTCCTATTAGATTGATCATTGGTTCAAATTTGAGCAGAATACACTACATATTAATAAATACAAATTATATCAATAGTTAAAAATGATTAAGAGAAAAAATATAGGGTGGGCTATCTTTTTGTCCCGGACCTTATATACACTTTTTTCGAATACCAAATTATAAACGAGATATACGCTAAAACCTATAGCAGAAGTGAACAATTTTATTTGGGACAAAAGACCCAACCGAAATAAATAAAACTCGGTATGTGTATTAGCACTAACGCTTTCATTATAATAAGCCATACTAACATTTCAAGGGACGGGAAGAAGTGGGGGTTATAAGGGAGGCGTGAAATTAAAAATAATAATATTTCGTTTTCTATTCGTTTTTCAGCAAATATGAACATAACAAAAGTTGTTTATTTTGTTTTTGAGTAACTTTTGTTATATTCGTTTTTGTCTTTTAACAATGTATAAACGAGATATACACTATAAACTAAAGCGGGAGTCAACTATTTTATTGGGCGCTAACGATTGAAGTGAACATAACAAAACTCGGTATGTCAATTAAAAATTCGAGATATTTCATTTTCTATTTGTTTTTCGGAAAACGTGCACATAACAATAGCTGTTTACTTTGTTATTTAGAGTAACTTTTGTTTTATACATATTTGTGTAGAAATATTGATATGCTCGACAATTCATTCTAATATGAACTACCCAGGAACCTCACTTGGATAAATTAATTCAAATCTATGTTAATATTTCATCCTTAATAATTCAATCCTATGTTAATAATACGCCAGTAACATATTGCACCAAGTAAAGTATACTGCCCCCCCCCCTCTTCTCTTCTTCGAAACATTAATTCATGAAAAACGCCAGTTTTCCCTTTAGTGTATTTAATATTTTATTTAATTAAAACGTCAAAAGTATTTGAAAAATCATTTTTAGTATTGTGAAGATAATATAATCCGATTTGTTAAAATAATTTAACGGGATAAGGGATTGAGATCCTAAGTGAATTGGCACTACCGAACATACTTTGTCCTATCTGTTCTGCCGTTTCCCTGCCGACCTGATATTAGTCTATGTTTACATGATAATTGATGTTTACACTTTTAACAATGAAGTGTTATTCTCAGGAATGTGAATTTGTTTAATAATCATAAATAAATAATTTAAAAAGATGAACGCTGGAAAGTTGCATGGAGTTGTTTCTGGTATTTATTATCTCTGCTTCATTAATATATGGTTTACTTTACTGAACACGCTATGTACCAATAGAGTATAAAGTTTACAATCGAGACTTCAAAAGAGTAATTAATAGCTGTTATGACGTACATAAAACAGCTGTCACCGTTGGGCTTTGTACTGCATCAAGGGAAAGGAACTTTTATTCATACATGGTTTGGAAGATAATACATTCTATGATTATGATATATATGGTCCAATACGTTTTAAAAAAAAAATACATGCACTTGAGACGGGAAATATAAAAATATTGAGGACAATAAATCCTTAAATAACAAATAAATTAATTATTAACAAATCCACAGCAACGACGGGTATTAGCCCTAAACACTGGGACGGGTAAATGTCAAAATATTGTGCAAAGTAAAGCCTTGCCAAAAAAATACCATCGTCATTCAGCCTCAAATGAATTCCCGGGCGAAGCCGGGTACCTTAGCTAGTATATATATACATATATATATTTGTCTGTTACCGCTCTAGCGGTCGCAATTTTTGTTTGATCGTTACCAAACTCGATATTTAGTCGTTTTATGTAAAAAGAAAGATTAAGTTCGTTAACGGCTGAAATCGGACCATTGGGAGGGGGGCGTTTAGAGGGGAGGATTTTCGAAAATTCGAAATATCTCCGTTACTATACATCGGATCGAAAAATTGTGCAGAATCAATCTTATTGCAAATTACATTTACTATAAATATTGTTATATACATTTATTCTCTATCTTGAATATTAACTGAGATATTTGCATTTTTATTAAATCGACGGCTAACGGACGAGAGTGACTTTCCCGCCAAAAGCTCGTTCGGTCATTTCCTAGATTGCTCGCCTCTTGTGAAATTTCTCTATTGTAAACCTTCACGTGGGAAATCTGCTTAGTTTATGCAGCTCCTGCGTGACGGACTTTTTTAATAACAATTATGTACTGTGAAGTACATCCAGGATCTGTGCCATGATCTATTAAATTCTATTGGTAGGTTTCATTATCAGTGACATCGAGGAATGTTTATGTTTAACATATTTTAGTTTATTCATTTGTTTATATTTTTACACTGTAAAATGGTCTTCCTAGTATCAGCTGTTTATATGTATTGGAAGTGTTTTTTTTTTGTTCAATCTACATTTACTCTTAGGATAGCCACCATATAGGGTTATTTTCTATGTTGAATATACATTTATTGTATTACTAGCTAATGTGCCCGTCTTCACCCAGGAAATCATTTGAGGCTGAATGATGATGGTATTTTTTTTTTTGCAAGGCTTTACTTTTAACATTTTTACATTTTCCCATCTCAGTGTTTTTGGTTATACCTGAGTACCCGGTGTTGCTGGGGATATGGTAATAGTAAAAGTATTTGTTATGTACTTAATACTTCACTATCCATGATATTTTTATAGTACCCATTTCCTGTGCATGTAGCTTTTTTTTATAAAAATCATAGAATATCATATTTACCATATAAGTCATATTCATAGAAAGTCTTGTATATTCCGAAACATGTATCAATAAAAGTTCATTTCCCCAAAACTGGCCCAAAGCACAGTGATGGCAGCTATTTTATGTACATAATAACCACTATTAAAAATACTGTTTTGTATGTGTCGAAAGGAAACTGTATATTCTTAATGGTACTAAGTGTGTTCAGTAAAGCATAACATAATTTAACAGAGCAGAGTTAATAAATTCCAGAAATGACTGGGTGCACCTCTCCAGCATTCATTCTTTTAAATTATATATTTATGAGACTTAAACGAATTCACATTTCTAAGAATAACACTACATTACTAAAAGTATAGGCATCAAATCACATGTTTTGATGAAAGCATCAAATCAATGTGAGGTTGGGAGGAGTGGTACAGAATCCTAACCTAATTGTTCATTCCCACCATAATATGACTAGTTGTATAATTCTCCGGTTACATTAAACTAATTTTTCCTCATTTCTAAGTTAATGGTAGCAATATATTAGTATTGAAATAACTGGCTGACAATATCACCATCATAATAGTAATTAGCTTTTCTTTAAAATAATAAATTTATAATTTCCCTTGAATCACTTCTGGAAATTTATTTCTCAGAACATATAGCTGGTCAATTTCTTACCTGTTGGTTGCTTTAAACCTTTCAATTTCTTTGCAGGGATGATTTGCTCCTTCCTGAAGAACCAAGGAGGTCAATTCTGAAGAGGGATTCATCTTCATTTGATGAAACTGGTTCATTTAAGGTAGATTTTCGAAAAGTATTTTTAATAGTAAACAATTTATATATTAATAAAAAAGAGATGCTCATTGAATCATTGAAAACGCAAAGTTTGTAGGGATTTTTGACTATGAAAAGTGTTCATTAGCTGTCTTAATGTTTTAAAGACTTGGTTGACATTTAAGTAATTGAATGTTAGGAGTGTATTCCTGTGTTTCAGTGCGGCGAGAGAATGGTCGGAGATTCGAGGAGAAGCAAGAGCTTTGAAGAAAGAGAAGAGGAATATGAGAAGGCAAGGAGAAGGATATTCAACCGGGACCACTCTGTTAGTCGATCAGCAAATATCGAACAAGTCCACCCTCCCCTGTGCCCGCCTCTTTTTTCCCCACCCCCGCCCCTTATCTCTTATTCTGTCTCTCTCTCTCTCTCTCTTCTCCCTTCTTCAAACCTTCAAACCATGTTCACTCAGTTAACTCCAGGTTTATTGTCAATTCTTTACTCTCTCTCTCACTCTTTTCTCTTACTCTGTTTTTATTTTTAGTTCTTTTTTTTTCCCCTTTTTTTTATAAATTCTTAATTAGCTGTTGATGGAGTAGTTGGCATTATCTGCTAGACATTCTTAGTTATTGACTCTAAAATTAAATTTAATCATTCGAGTTTCTATGTTGCTTTAATAAATTAGCTTCTTGGTAGGCAAAATAAATGTTAAATAAAGAGTGAATGAGAATAATAAATACTCTCACAAAATATATCTTTTGAGTAATTTTATAAAATTTATAATAAAGCACATCACTTATTATACTGTTTACATATCTCTTTAATTTTTCATTTAAATAGCTACCGTTTAAACAGATAAAAAAATATTTCATATATGTATGGGCCTGTGTTAGTCATTGAAAATTGTTTTAGGTTTAGGCCCAAGCATAAGCATTGCATTTGATATTAATTTGGCATATTAGCTAAATATCTTAGTAACTGTAGAGTATATGCAATTAGAAAAATTATCATTAAATGTTGATAATAATACAAAGATAAAATTTTGTTCTAGCAACTAGTTTGCTCAATATAAAACTTTATTATCAATAACATATCAATATTAAACTTTATTATCTCTAAAACTGCTGGTTGAATTTTAAGAGTCTTAATATAAGGCAAGTCTGGATAATGTATAAACATGATTCATGTTACTAATGCTAATTAAAGCGTTGTATTAGACTCCTGATAAATGAAAATCCTACAAATAATTTGGGCATTTTTATTTTCCTGATTCCTCAAAACAATTAGAAAACCTCATTTTTTTTTTGTATATCCTTTTGAATGTTTTTTATGTTTTACATTCTTTGTTTTCTCTGTTTTACATGAAAATGTATGACACGCAACCAGCGATTTGGAAACTTCAAGTTAATTCCTTCTAATAATTTGTAATATATTTGTTTCCTACTTTTATTTCCACTTTTGTTTTCCTATTTTTGGTTCTGGAACTGATTTTAAACCTGAAGTACCTAAAATGTGATGGAGAATCTAACCCAGAGTGGCACCACTAATTCACAGTTCTATTCTTTATGAAAGAAAGGACTTATATGATTGATCTTGTTGCTTTATTTTTGTGTCCCAATAACATTGCTTATATTATATCCCTATAACTTTGCGTTTTCTAAACTAGAAAAATCCTTCAACAAATTTTATTTTATGGCCCTTGTTGACCATTTATTGTTGTGTTTTTTTTCTAATTCTATTATTAAAAAGTTCATGTCTTTATTATAAATCACTGATTTCAGTATTATTAAAAATAATTATAACATAGAAGTAAAATAAAATCCATTTAAATATTTTTCCTATGCAAACACAATCCTTTTTATATGGAAATTATTTTCATCAGTAACTAATGTCATAAATTGTCTTAAAATGTTTCAATTTTATTTATGAATTTTGCTTTTGTATGCATTATTTTGCTTTCTTATTACTCATTATGAATTTATGCTTCCTATCATAGTGATTACTCACGTTCCTGTAAAATAAGAATTATATATGTACTTAATGCATGTATTTGTGATTTCCTACTACTTACTTATTTCACAATTTAAAACTATGCGAAATATTACATTCAAGTTTTGACTAATTGATTTGAGCAAATAATTTTGGATATTGCACTTAAAATTATTAAATCTATTTATCTTTAGTCACAGGTGTGCTTTTATGTATCTAAATTTTGTTTAATAAAAAAATATATATTTTCTTTATAATAATAGAAACAATTATTATAATTCATAATTTACTTTTTGCTATAATTAGGAATGCATTGAGAATGGAACTGTTTTTCATATTCCCCATATTATTACGGTTGTTTCTGTGTGTTTAGTCTTACTGTGAAAGGATTAAAGCAAGTATTTTGCAAAGTTTTTTTAATTTCCTCTATGTAATATGCTTTGATATTTTGCTTTTGCAGAATCTGTTGTGTCTGTATGTTTTTATTCACAATGTTTTTAATTATTTAGTCCTATTAATTTTTGTTTTCCATTACAGTTTGATGGAGAAGTTGAATGTGTCGACGATCTGCAATGGGAGAATGAAGATAGTGGTGTTTTTACTAATTGTGAGCAACCTAGTCACATCCAAAGGTATTTATTCTTTTTGATTTACAATCAATTTGTATGTTTCAGCCTTCAAATTAGTTTTGTTTATATTATTATTATTATTTATTAACATACACTTTTTGCAACTCAGGCTAATTGGGGCGGGTTATCTACAGGTGACCACCCTTTTCTAGCCAGGGTGGGACTTAGGATGTTATTTAATGAATTTCGTCACTAAATAATTTCCTTTGCCCAGGCCAGAATCAAACTCGCCACTCTAGGTTTACCATGTGAGATTAAGGTCAACGCTTTAACTCACATGGCTACCCTGAGCCCCTTTTGTTTATATATGCTTATTTTTATGGCAATTAACGATGATATTAGCATTTCTAAAATAGTTCTTAACTCTTAAATGTCTGTAATTAATTCATTGATGGTATATCTACAAGTTGTCTTTTTTAGTTAGATTAGGACCCAAGGATCTTACTTAATAAATAAATAATAATAATAAAAAATATGCTAGAGATTTGATTAGTTAGTTCTATTGACATTAACTAAAATAAGTCATTAAAGTTACTGTGGCCACTTTCATGGAAGAAATCAGTTAGGATTTATATTTCCTTGTACGAAGTTAAGGAAGTTCTATCTCATAAAAAGTTTTGGTTTTCAGATAATACACGGAATTAACGGTTTTTACACTCCCTAAAACCATTTTGACTAGTTTTGGTCTGACATCAGTACTTATTTCGCATAACTCAAAAATAACTATCCTTACAAAATTTTAATTTAATTTTTAGGACTGTTGTAATATCTAGTATGCACTTCTTTTGATTAAAATTTACTAAGGAAATGGGAGGGTTTAGAGGAGGGTAAAAATAAAGAATTCCAATTTTCTCCGTACCTATTTGAGGTAATAAAGATTTGTGTAGGATTTTTTTTTTTTGTTTATTACTGAAAGATCTATAAAGTATGTTCTATGAAAATGTTTGATCTGATGCATTGAAACAGAGATATTTTATATCACTTTTAAATGAAATAATGTTCAATAAGTGCAGAAAATATTTTTTTTGTTTAATTTAATGGGAGAGGGTTTATCACAAATGAACACTTTTGGAAATGCACTGATTTTCTTTATAATGCAATATTAATATGATTTGAAAATAGTATTGGTAGGCAGGGGATAATCGAAATACAAACACAAATCATTTTAGTATTACATCTGAAGAAGGAAGCAAGATTTTTTTTTTTTTGTAAATTATAAATAATTAGCTAATAGTTAGTAAGAATTCACAGAGAACAGCCCTTAAAAATAATCAGCTGTTTCATATAAATTGGTAACATTTTTAGAAACCCTAAATTCTAGTATTAGCAATTTGAGTTCACAAAAATATTCTCAAGGCCATGTGAATGGAATTTGTTTTCATTTTTATAATACCTTTTTTTGGGTCTCAGAAGTAAATTGTATGCTTCTGTACTCAGAAAACTCTTTACTTAGTATTTTTTTTAAATAATAATAAAATCCAAGTAAACCAGTCCTTAGTATGTAGTTTTTGGATTCTAGAAGAAAAGAATCTTTAATTCAAATTTATATAAATGTGTTTAATTCTTTTATTGTTCCTTTACTTACTTACAAATAATTTTATTTATTTTGGAACCTCTTTTCTCCTTTTGACTATGATTCAAAAGAGCTAATGCAATCATTAACATTTCTTAAACCTAAACCACAATCTAAAGCTGTTTTAATAAGAAAGAAAGGGCTCAAAATTCAGAAGGACCTAGGGTAAAAACAAAGTCCAGTGACAGTAGGAATACACGGTTCACATAATTTCATGTAAACAGAACTGAGATCTTAAGTGAGTGGTAGGTTGGCTGGCCAAACTGTGCCTAGATAAAGGAGGGGAGATTTCCTCTTTGAAACTTGTCTTCTCACTGCTACTAACCTTACATCAAATTGAGCTATTTAAGCTTTTGTCTTCTCCTTAAGATTACGAATATTTTAATGTTCTGAGTATATGCATAAAACTCTTGCATTTTAATACTGGGACGATTTGAAATGAAGAGCAATTACTTTACTGTGGCAGCAGAAATAATACAAATCACAGTTTAAACACAGGTTTTTGTCAGACCTAATATAGTGGGAATGCATTGATTAAGTTATCTGTTCTGGTATGTTATCAGAAGTAATCACTTCTGCCCCCCCCCCACCCATGGGCATGTAGTGTTATTCTCAGAAATGTGAATTTGTTTAATTCTCATAAATATATAAAAGTCTGTCACACAGAGGCTGCGTAAACTAAGCAGATTTCCCGCGTGAAGTTTAACAATAGATAAATCTACATACCGGTAACACAATACCACCATGAATATTAAGTGAATAAATACAAACAATAATAAGAAACCTCCCGACGGAAAGCATCTGAAATATAAACAAACAGCTCTACCAACTTACCGGAAAGAAAAACAAGGTACTTGTGTATTATATCCACCACATTTTAGTTCCACTAGTTCCACGCTAGAGTGCGGTACTGTTTTAAGTAGTACGATTCATTGCCCGCAAGGGAGGTTATACTTACCTTATAACCTTCTACGGGATTATAATGATAAATAAAAGAAAACACAATTTTTAAAAATAAAACATTTTATTCACATTTAGGCGGGAAATGTGTGGAAATACTGTTCTTCATATATAAGGACACAACTCCCTCATGTAACTGTTCCAATCAATAGCAGTCTTATTGGAAATTTTGAGTTGTTTTTTGCAAAAATTGACAGGTGTCAATTCTTCGCACCAGCAGTAAATGAACTTCAATGCATTACAAAATGGAATTTTACTTCCTTCGAACCAAGTGTCAATCCGAACGCCGACTTGCTCACCACACTTTCTTACATTACACTTCAAAAAAAGACTTTTTTTTCCACTGTAAAGTTTCATACAGTGTGATTTAGAACACAATCTTCTGATAGCCAAAATATTCCTCTCATGTAAATATTTAACAGCGTCTTCTTCAGTCGTTGGCAAATCCCAAAGAGGCATTTTTAAAGGACTAAGAAACAATAAACAGCAAACGCAGCTATGACAAAAGATAACCTCATTAGCCTGGGAGAGCTAGCGTCGCACTTCAGTAGCGCATTCTAGCGTGGAACTAGTGGAACTAAAATGTGGTGGATATAATACACAAGTACCAAAAACAATTACTGAAATATATCTGAATATAACGTATTAATTTGATTGAAAACTATTTACAATATCTAGTACTGTCAATCAATCAAATATTAGTAGTCCAAAAATTTAAGAAGGGGGGGTCACCAGAACATATTTGCATGTATCTCGTATAATAAATGTCTCTTGAAAACAATATTTGATATTTAAGCTTCGAATGATGTGGTTTATTACATAACCAAGTATTGTTTATGTAACATGAGCAGAAGTGGGGGTTTGCTAAAGACTGAAAAGTGAAAAATGCAAATATCTCGGTTAATATTCAAGATAGGGAATAAATGTATATAACAAGATTTATAGTACATTTAATTTGCTAAAAAATTGATTTTATATATTTTTTCGATCCAACGTATAGTAACGGAGATATTTCGAATTTCCTCTCCTCTAAACTCCCCCTCCCAATAGGTCCAATTTCAGCCGTTAACAAACTTGATCTTTATTTTTACATAAAATGACGAAATATCGAGTTTGGTAACTATTAAACAATAATTGCGACCACTAGAGCAGCAATAGACATATATATATACAGTTTTGAGTGGACCTCATTTTCGTCATCCCCTAGGTAGGATTGATGGACATTTAAAGAAAAATTTACGACCTCAATAGCTGATTTCCCTTAACGGAAATCTACTAAAAGGGTGTGAACACTGGGGTAGTGAAAGTGCTGGAGAGATATACCCAGTTTTTTGGTATTTATTAATACTGCTAGTGATATACTTTAATGAACATACTACGTACGGGGTGTGGCTATTAAATAACGAGACTGACGCTGCTACAGAAGAAGTGCACATGCGTCGAACGCCAGGAACTAACAGCTGTTATCGTGAAGCTTCCTCTTTTGTTATCGTGAAGCTTCCTCTTTCGAATATAGTGCCTCTCGCTTCTGTAAACAAATCAGTACAGCCGTAGCCTTCGTTCCCATTAGAGTTGTTTTTTTGTTTCGCCGGAAAAATGTAAAGAGTAACAGTAGAGCAACGAATTGTTGTGAAATTTCATGTGAAACTTGGAAAAACCGCTACTGAAACTTATAATTTATTGAAAGAAGTGTATGGCAATGAATGTTTATCGCGTGCACGTGTTTTTGAGTGGTTTAAGCGTTTTCAAGATGGCCGAGAAGACGTTCAAGATGATTCACGCCCGGGTCGCCCTTCCACGTCGAAAACGGATGACAATATCGAAAAAATCGGTAATCTGATTCGATCTGACCGTCGGTTAAGTATTTGCTGAAACTGTACGAATTGATAAAGAATCCGTACGGCAAATATTACATAACAATTTTAACATGCGAAAAGTGTGTGCCAAAATGGTGCCTAAAATTCTCACATTTGAACAACTGGAAGCTCGCAAAAATGTTTGTACTGACACTTTGAATGCCATTGAAAATGACCCAAACTTACTGGAAAGGATAATAACATGTGACGAATCATGGTTTTTTATGTATGATCCTGAAACAAAGCGCCAATCCATGCACTGGAAGAGCCCATCTTCACAGAGAGCCAAAAAAGCTCGAATGAGCAAATCAAAATTCAAAGCAATGTTGATTGTTTTTTTCGATATTCATGGGATTGTGAACCTTCACTGGGTTCCTGAAGGTCAAACGATTAATCAACATTACTACCTTCACGTTCTTGCTGAACTCCGCGAAAGAATAAGGAAAAAACGACCTGAATTGTGAAAGGACAAGTCATGGGTTCTCCACCAAGACAATGCGCCGGCTCATTCCGCATTGTCTGTTAAGAGGTTTCTAGCCAAATTCAGCATCCCAGTGTTAGACCATCCGCCTTATTCGCCGGATCTTGCGCCGTGCGGCTTCTATCTGTTTCCTAAGATGAAATCTGCATTAAAAGGAACAAGATTTGAGTCTGTTGAAGCTGTGAAAGAGAAAGTGGCACGCGTCCTGAAGGAGCTGACAGAAAAAGACTTCCAGCACTGTTTCGAACAATGGAAGGTTCGCATGGAGCGTTGTAGGGATAAAGGGGGGTGTATATTGAAGGTGATAATAAGTAAAAATGTATGAAATAAAAATAAAATGTTTTACAGCGTCAGCCTCGTTATTTAATAGCCACACCCCTGTATATTTGGGCTGCTTTTGTGGAAAGAAACCTTTACTCTTACATGATTCGGACCACAGAAGTATATAGTCCATGATTATGTTTTATATGGTCCATGGTGTTTTGAAACAAAAAACATTAAAAACAGATTTCCCACGTAAAGTTATACAATAGAGAAATCTCCATACGAGTGCCGAACAGTTACGGAAATGGCTGAACTAGCTTTGGCGGGAAGTGACCATAGCTCGTCTGTTAACTTAATAAAAATGCAAATATCTCAGATAATATTAAAGATAATAAATGTATGTAGATTAAAGAGAATAAATGTATATAACAATATTTATAAAATTAGTTCTATACAATTTTTTGATCCGACGTATAGTAACCGAGATATTTCAAATTTTCAAAATTCTCCCCCTTTAAACCCCCCATCCCCCTGGTCCCCAATTTTAGCCGTTAACGAACTTGATCTTTCGTTTTACATAAAACGACTAAATTTCGAGTTTGGTAACGATTAAACAATAATTGCGACAGCCAGAGTGGTAACAGACAAATATATATATATATATATATATATATATATATATATATATATATATATATATATATGAGGGGTTTGGTGCAGAAGCGGTGTAACCCACAAGTTTCCTGTTTTTAGAAAGAGCGAGTAAAAGTTAAAGAAACCGTAAAAATTAACTATTACTGCTACAAAAATTATTCTTTGTACTTGGAGTGATATTAGTAAATGTAAATATTTGCTTTGTACATGAACTTAAAAATTGCATTTTCAGTGCCAAAATTGTGGGTTACACCATTTTTCCTCGAAGAAAAATTTGAAACTTTATTGGTGTATTCCACATTTTTGTATTTTTATACGTCATTGTTGCTCTCTATGAACAAAATATGTATT
Organism: Riptortus pedestris; assembly: GCA_019009955.1. NCBI lineage: Eukaryota > Metazoa > Arthropoda > Insecta > Hemiptera > Alydidae > Riptortus > Riptortus pedestris. The sequence goes on along the minus strand of CM032228.1, from coordinate 200,203,477 downwards.
TAATGCAAGAATGAAGTAACCTACATTGCCATTGTTTTAAGAAATCAGGATTCCTTGTTGTCTTTCTACCCTTTTCTTGAATGGCAGGAGAGTCATATTCAACATCAATAAAGTTTCCACTCGTATCAATATCAGCAATTTCATCTTCTTCAACTACAGTAAATGTTGTTTCAGTTGAGGTACTTGGCATTTAACCATCATTTCCAGGATCTGTGAGAGTAGAGTTACCTCTTTTACTTTGCGAAGCATTTGTAGGTGCTGACACAGTAGATGCTTGTAGTCTTGCTGTTTCAGCACTGGTCTGTCTTTTAACATTTCTCGTTTTAAGCTTCCTTTTGGGGGTTTCATAATCAGAGTCATCTTCGCATGCAGAAGCATGTGGAACATATTCTTGATCAGAACCAGAATTACTCAGATTTCCTTCACTAAATGAATCCATAGTGGGTTACACCAATTTTGCACTCAATTAATTTCAAAATAGTTGTCTACAAGTTACACCACTAATGTTTTATTCCTGAATGGTACCTGAAAGAAGTACAAAAATGATAGGCTATAAAAACATATAATGAAGTAACAAAAAACACAAAAATATAAGGAAATGGGCACTTGTGGGTTACACCGTTTCTGCACCAAACCCCTCGTATATATATATATATACAGTTTTGAATGGACCTCATTTTCGTCATCTCCTGGGTAGGATTGATGGACATTTGAAGAAAAATTTCGAAAATCGCGTCATGAGTATGACCTCAATAGCTGATTTCCCTTAAGGGAAATCTGCTAAAAAAGGTTATATACTTTGCATATTTATTTTTTAACTTTTAATTCATAGGTTGTAATTAGCACTTATAATTTGTTTCTACTGTAACAAATAATAATTTTTATTTTATTTTCAGGAACCCTAGACTGCTTAAAGTTGAGTCTTATGAAAGTGGCGATACTTTAAGGGCTAACTCATTAAGACTGTCTGTATCTAAGTCCCATAGTTTTAATGGTTATGAACCACAGCAACAGCAGCAGCAAGTCCAACCCACTAGAGTCCTTACTAAGCAAGGTAAATCTCAATTTCATTAATATTTTTAAGTATTCTGTTACTAAATAATAGTAATTTAAATATTAATAAACTTTTCATTGAATACATTATACTAAGTCATATATTTTATTTATAGATTCAGGTAGTAGTATGTCATCTCGTATATCACCTTCAAGCTCAGGCTACAAATCTCAGAGATCAGATGCAACTCTTAGTGCCACACCTTCACCAACAGCAACTCCTAATTTGCACACTCAGGTTTGTGTTTGAATTTGATTGGAAAATATATTTAATGAATTATATTAAATGACTAGTAATAATGATTATATAAGGATTATCCGATGGCCAATAAATTTATCAGGAACAAGTAAACTTTGGTAACAAAATGAATCATAAAAAGCTATCTCTTTTACTTGAGTAGTATTTCTTATCTAACTGACTACTTTTATTTTTTCTACAAATAATTACTTTTGGTATGATTTGATTGTAAAATATTAGTGGCATTCCATGCTGTTATTTGAAGGGTAAGCTTCTAAAGCAGCAGCCCATTTTGGAGCAGGGTTTAAAGAAGATGCTCATTTTGAATAGTGGTTGATTAAAAAATTAGCTTATAAGTAGTTTCAGTCTCAAATGGGGCTCAGGTTAGCCATGTGAGTTAATACATTGGCTTTAATCTCACATGGGAAACCTAGAGTGACGAGTTCGATTCCCACCTGGAATAGGAATAGGAATTTATTTAGTGACAAACTCATTAAATAAAATCCTAAGTCCCACTCAGACTAGAAAAGGGTGGTAACCTATAGATAATCCGTCCCAATTAGCCATAGTAGCAAAAGGTGGACGTTAATCAATAATAATAATAGAAATTCAAAGGAAATCATTAATTTGATTTGAAAAAATTCAGTGTTAAAGTCAACATTTTATGAAAAAGATCTCTGAGGCTCTAAAAGAGAAAAACTACTAGTTCTCAATTCTCTAGAGTGCTACAAATTCCCTAATTTACAGCAAAATTCATCATTGGATATGTTGAAGGAAGTGCTGCAGGCATTTAGAAAGGTACCCCCATCAGTTTACCAATCAGGAGGCTGAACATCAATACTTTTCATGGCCCTCTAAAAATGTGAGTGTGCAAAAAGATATGCTGCCCACATTCTTCTCATTGCAAATACTAAACATTAAACTTTTCCTGAGCACTGCGTAGACTTCATAACTGACAGCCATCACCTTCTCAATGTCTTAAAGTGAAAAAACCTTTAATTCTTGGAAGAGTTTCAAAATAAAATGATGGAATTGTTTCAAAACCTAAAGAGTGGTTCTATGACAGAATACATATTTTTTTTTTGTCTACATTCAGTTATTCACTATAATTGTTAAGTTTCATGACACTGGGGCGCTCCGGACCTTCCTGTAGATAACCCGTCCCAATTAGCCTTAGTTGCAAAAAATGGACGTTAATAAATAATAATGATCAACTTTGAACCCCGAAGCAAAAGAAAATGTCTCATTCAGTGGTCTCCTAGTATCAAATACAATGTATTACCATTGAGCTTAGCTTGACCTATTCGTTGTTGTAAAGTGATGTCATACTGTCTGTGAATCAGAAGGTAAGAATAATTGACTTTTGTTTCTGCTCTGACATACCGGTATTAATAATAATTGATTGACTCAGGAAAGTATACTTTTTCTTAGTGAGGAATCACATGAAATGGACCAATATAAAAAAAGTTTGAGTGAATTATGTAGTATTGGTTTCACAGGTTTACTCTTCTAGCTCTCCTTACTTACCCCAAGGAAAGACTACACCTGATGGACCCAAGGAGACTGCTATATATTGAAATGAGAGTAAAATTTTTCACAGAGAGAGTTCTGACAATGCTAGAAGAGTATTTCAGAAATTAATATAGATATTTAAATGATGAAATACTCAGGTTAAACATTGAGTCATTATTTTTGCACATATATGTTTTATATTTATTACATGGGTATAATTGGGTCGAATAATAAAGGTCTTAATTATGTTGACTTGCTTGAAAATAAGATGGGGGGGAGGACTGATTGGTCTCCTTGTTATGTATGTGTGTTTGGTGCAGCTGTCAACACAGAGCACAACTTGTGCTCTCTCTCCAGAGCCAGAAACTGTCGTCTGGGCAGTGAGTGACCTCTCATCTGTGCCCCCTGGATCAGTCCTCATCCATCCACAGGTAATCAACGTCAGCATGCCCTCACATGCCATCGTCAAACTAATTGCATAGCCTAGTCTAGATTTTTTTCTTTTCTTTTAATTTACTCATGTTTCCCCTACCTAATTCTTCAGAACAAATTAGGTGCTCTAAATACCTCTTGATTATATTTATTTTATCTATAATGCTTTTCCCTTGCTCTTCAAACCCATTTTATTTCATTCACTTCCTGTATACAAGTCTTGCTTCATATGCACAGTTATGTAAATGTTGTGTTATACGGTTTCCACAAGTGATACAGTGTGTTGATGCCAAACTATCAAAAGTAAATCTATCATTTCTTAATTTTTGGATATCAATGAAACACCAATGAAAAAAAAAATGTAGTGAATTATAAAAAATTCAGGGGTGCAGCTTTCTCACAAAAAACTGGAATTCGCGGATGATGTTACAGAGTGTTATACCAGATAGGTGAAGTCATCTAAACCTCCTATTCTCAATTTCTTTTCTTCTTAGAACCCTATTTAAACTAAACTTGAAAGTTGTTTATACAAGATGTTCAGCAATGCATTAACTTAAAATACAATTGTATTAGAAAAAGGGATATTGAGAGAGTGGTGTAGGACAATAGTTATAATATATTATTAACTTTATTGACAAGATAAAATGTTACTTGTCATTTTCCCTCTCTCTCTAAACCTACTCCTTTTCCCATTTAAGTAGTTAATAATCTTTGGTTTTAGTTCAAACGTATAGAGAATAGCAAAATACGTAGCATCCTTTGTTAATGGAGGAGAATGTATTCAAAATGTTAAAATCGATTTGAAATTAGCCAAAATTACCAATAAAGAAATGTATACAACAGATAATGGGATGTTTTTTAACCTGTTTAACGAGAGGTAAAAGCCCTGAGAACCAGAGTGAAGAAAGAAGAGCTAAATTCTCGAAATGAATGAATGCCTAGTGGACAAATAAAAAGAACAAGAATCCCCAAATATGAACTATATTTACTTTGTGTCTTTCACCATGGGAGCTTTAAGACTAATAATAATAATAATAATAATAAAGTTCAGTGAAAATAAAATAAAAATTATGGCCTCTAGAATGTTAGTTAGCAAATATGTAAGTGTAAGTGCTTATGCATGCATATATAAATATGAATAGACTGATTCTTTGTTGTCATCACTTGTTGGAATCAGTGGAAAATTAAGGACAAATTTTCGAGAAATTGTGTCATTAGTACAGCCTCAATATTCTGATATTTCTGTTTTTTAAATTTAAGATTTTTTAAAAACTTAACTGTGTAAGAGGCAAACACACTAATTTGCTTTAACTAATGATAACGGTACTTATTTTATATTGTTTGTCAACTGGTTTTCCCAAAAATGATTTGATTTTAATGAAATTTCACCCAGAGTAGCAGGCTATGGCCCACAATGTACTATTCATCCAAACATTTTATTTGCCTGATTTGAAACATTAAAGAAGGGAAAATTCTTTTTTTGCGGGAAGGGTAGACCAAATAAGTTATATCATAAAAACATCACTCAGATTTTTGGTTGTACACTTAGAGCAATGTACTTCCGATCCTATTGAATTAGTAGAATATAAAAACACAATGTTATGTTAAGTAATTCAATAAACTTAGTGTCTTGATAATCTTAAACTCTTTCATGAAAATTCCTTGCCTTGTGTTGAATCCAAAGAATATCTCAACTACTGAATTTATCGTGCGCTGCATATATATAATGTAGCAAATATATTTAATTTTATATTTTTGTGAAATTAATATTCCTCGAGCTATCAATGTTTTTAACACAGTATTCTGCCTTTTTGGGCAGTATGCATGTTATAACCTTCTTTAACACTCTTCTTAATAGTAATTGCTACTGTTTTTGCACATCCTCTAATTGTTTAACGTACTGTCTTCATTAGATATAAACTTATTTTTATCCTTGGGCTACAGGCCTGCACTTCATTCGTAACGTCTTTTTCTTGAATATTTGATGTGCTGCATGCAAAATTTTGCTTTTTCCACAATATGTCAATATTGTATTATGCAATAATAACTAACTCTTATTTATTTAACATCCTCTGTGCAACTGCTCTGATGAGGGTTTAGCCCTTAAATAATATTAGTTAAAACTAGGGAAAACGACTTTATTTGGGGGGGGGGTCATTTTTACTAATCATAAATCCACTTCATATTGAATTCAACCACTTATATTTCAGACTAACTACTGTACACTTTTGATAGCTCCTCATCTCATTTAACGTGTTTTGGAGGAACTACTTATCACAATCTTTAAGAAGCTTTTAGCTATTTTCTGGACTCAGTTAATGTTTATCTAATATGAGGACAGACTAATCCTTCCCTTGTAAAATTTTAGACAATCTCTATTGTTTGTAGATTTAATTTTATCTCACGTAATTTTATATACTGTTGATGTTTAAAGTTGATCAAAAAGTAGGACCTGCTGGTTAACATCATGATACAACCAATGGCTGTGTGCAACAGATATTAGAGGGCTTTTTACCTTCAATAACACCAATCAATTGTTTTGTCTTCAAGGTTTTGAACAGGTCAATAAACAGTACCTTTCATACTAATTCATTGGTGCTCTATTCTGCTTGCAAAACCATGTCTAGAATGATAAAAGTAATAATGGGTGGGTCCTAATATCAATAGTTAATAAACATTTTATACATTCTTGGTTTTATTCTAATTACCTGTATCGTACATTACTGATCATTCTTTTTCTTATTTACAATATTTTGAAGAGGGAGACCAAAAAGCCATTTTCCAATAATATCAAACATCGCATATATTTCTGGGAGTAAGTAGCAGTAAGAAAAAGTAACTTCCAATGACTCCACTGAATAGTAATTAGATCTAGATTTTGTTCATTGATTAAATATATGATATGCATAAGTACTTTTGAAAATGCATTTATCCTCTATATTTGTTTTTCAGACGGGTCAGCCATACACAAATCCTGATGGAACTATATACCATTACGATCCTAACAACCCTCCAAGAATGGTTGAAGGCAACAATGGTGGCTCTCAAGTTTCTAGCACACCACAAGTTTCTCAATCACCTGCTAAACACGGTGAGTGGAGAAAAAAAGGTAGAGGTGGCAAGGGGTCAGGGATCATTAGGAAAAAGAATGGAGGTGGTAAAGGTTTAGTTGTTCGTCCATCTAGCACTCACAGCATTAGCAGTCCTAGCCTCATCAGCAATGTTCCAGCTAATGGTTTAATTGAAACAGTTGCTTTGCCCGCTCCCCTAGGCGGTGAGTATCGAGCGGGAAGTGAATATATGATGGCTCCTCAACCCTGTTATGAGCCTTTTTATATCCCAGGAATGTTTGCAGATCGAGTGCCTCCTCCTCCTCCTCCTCTTCCCCCACCAGCTCCTCTCGAGCCTTTGATTTACTCATTTGAAAAGGCTGGCACTACATATTTTTATAGTTCTCCCCTTGCTCCGATTCTTGTTGAACCTGTTGACTTCTACAGCTGGCCGCCCCTTGATCTTTACAAAGACGGATTCTCAAACACTGTTATCTACCAGGGACCACCACAGATGTTCGATAGGCTCTTCTGAGCCTCTGGAAAAGTAAAGCAAAAACAATAAAACAAACAAATACAAAAATATAATCAGAACCTGTTCCTCATCCAAATTCATATTGTAAAATTCTTCTGTCTTTTACTATTTCCTTTTCATTTATTTGAATAATTTGTTGTATGCCCATTCAAAGTTTTAGAATACTATTTAAAATCTATAAACAAAATAAATCTTTTATTGTCTATTATGCCTTGGTTTTTATTTCATTAGATTACTGTTGTGATAAAATTAATTCAAAAAAGTTCCTATGTATATAAATTCTTGTTTATTAAATATTTTGCTTTGTTTCTTGTTTAATTGTTAAAGTAAAAAAAAATTAAAGAACATTAATTGAAAATCACTGTTTTACTAGTATAAATAAATTACTTTTTTCAAAGTAATTATTTATTTATTTTTAGTGTTTTGTATTTTGGAATGTAGTAATGCATGGATAACTTTTTGTTTCCTTTTTATTCATTTTGTGGAAATCTTATTTATATATAGTAATAAAAGTTTTTGTATAAGAAATTGTATCTAACAGATAATGCTAAAATATGCTAACCAACCATGGTTACTACTACTGTTGTACCTGTTTCATTGTGAAATTTGGCTTTAATAGAGATAATTTAGTTTTTTTCTTAGTTAATTTTAAGCTTTTAGTTTTGTGTTTAGTGTTCTCATTTCATTAGTAAATATATTGTTCATTTAATATTTTTTTACATTGTGAAGAGTTATTTTTAGATATAATTTTACAGAATTAAGTAAAATTTATGTAGTTCTTATTTTAGATTGGTGCCTATCTAATTGTCCAACATTTTTTGTAAGATTAATTAATCTTTGGACCACCTATGCCTTCCATAATAAGATATGGGCAAAACATGAAACATGCCTTGGACTGATATTACTCAGAATATGATTAAGTCCTCTATTTTTGTAAAATAATGAGGGTGGTTTCCTACAAATTTAGAGCACATAACAGCTTTGAATAGAATTTGGACTTACCCCATGATACTTGTGATGCCTAAAACATGCATACACCATTACCATTTAAATTAAACTATTAGTTTGTTCTTTGCTTAGTTATGAAAAGGCTCAATCATTTTGGACAATTTATACATCAAAAAAGGAGACATCCACTATTACTATTATGGCTGATTGGGATAGATTATGTTCAGGTTACAGGGTACAGCAATCAAACCCTTTAGACATGGCTTCAGGTTCAGCAATAAGACTAATGTTTTAAAGCATCTGGCTACCCAGAATGTCAGTTATACATGAATCTTTTCACCTCCTGGTATCAGGAAAGCCCCTGATAAGATCATGAGGGGAATGGGGAGAAAGGAGATGGTCAATGTATGGAACGTATATCCACATTACATAAATCAATTCTTTTGCCAAAGAATGCAGTACCATAGCACTATGAAAGATCTCTGATGAAATGCCATAAATAAATAGTGCATACGAGGGGGGGGGGTGGACACAGGCTAGTATTGAGTTGAATGCACTGAAGATAAGAAGGTCACACTGAAGATATAATATTCAGGTCTACAGATGTGCAACTTTCTTAAGATATTAAATTAATATACCACAGTTCTTTGTTCGAGGTAGAAGATTGTCCTCTGTATGTAGTCCAAAATAATTCTTGTTACAGGACATCAAACCTTCAAAGATTAAACATTTTCTGAAAAGTTACAAAGTGGTATTATTAATTTTACTACCAACCTCGGGTATTAAAGGTATTTTTTTTTCATAATGAATAAATAAAGTATTCCGTTTACATGACTGAGTAAGAAGATTATTCTAAATAGAGTTTAATGGTAATGTACCTCATTCCATTCAACTTAAATGAGGGGGATATTTTTGGAAAAGTACACAACCAGAGCTTTCCAGTAATACATTACAATTTTTCAAACTCCCTCAGATGCCCCCCTCCCTTTTTTTTGAGCTGCAGAAATTGTTCAGACACAATAGGCCATCTTAGTCACAGTATACTCTTAGACTTCCATGGCCCTTGTCAATATTACAATCAAAGTCTTTGGGCATTCACTGTGTGTTGATGTTTCTGGTCAACCTTTTCACTAAACAAACTTTCAGCTTCATCAGGGCTCTCTCTGAGACTGAAGAGTTTCTATTTAGGCTGGGGGTTTACACAAATTTTGTAAACATTCTGCCAAACTTAAGAGAATTTTTATAATTACACATTTTGTAAAGTGTACTAAGTTAAATATTTTTATTTATTTTTTTTTATAATCATTTTGACATTAATTTGAATAAATACATATATACTTGATATATTAAATTTATTATTCTTTTAACTTAGCTCATGACTATACAAATCAATTTATCAAGTTATTTCAAAAATATTTAAAACAGAAGTCCTTTGATAAATAAGTACTTATACTCTAAATAAACTAATGTTAGTTTGTTTTGGCTACTAAATATTGAGTGTGAATTCACTCATCTACACAGGTATTTCAAAAAGTCTGTCACACAGGTGCTGCATAAACAAATTTTCTGCGTGTGAGAATGACATACTGAAGATGCCATCTCGATTTCTCTCGGAATGAGAATCATATATAAACAATACTTGAGATATAAGTAGGACATGTGATTTTTAGTGACAGAGTTACTTTAAGTGAAAATCACTCGTCATTTGAGTTAGTTGCAAGCTGAAAATAAAAAAAAGTACTAGTAGATTAAAATTTCAGTGTGGAATAACAAATATGTTGATAAGTTTGACAGTTTTAACATCTTTTAATCCAATATATTATAATAGAGGCATTTTGATTACATATTTTACTCTCTAAATCTCCACTCCTTGTCTGAAATTGCTGATTAACAAATTTAAACTTCAGTTTTACACAAAACTGTGTAATATTGATATGTTATCATTCACATAAAAATTCACTCATTTACATGTATCTCACACAGTAAAAGTTTAATGAAACACAATATTTAGAATTTAAGCTCCAAATAAAGTGGTTTATAGTATAACAGCTTATTATTAACATGACATGAATAGGAGTGAGAGATTACTGAAGACTGAAAACTAAAACATGCAAATGTCTCAGTTAATATTCAAGACACAGAAAAAAAATTTATATAACAACATTTATAGAAAGTTTAATTTCCCATCAGATTAGTTTATTTTTTTGGGTCTGATAATAAAAACTGAGATTTTTCAAAATTCCTGTCCTATAATACCCCCCCCCCCCAGCCTGCTTCAGCCATTAACAAAATTGATCTTTAGTTTTGCATGAAACGCTTATTATTCAAGTTTGGTAATGATCAAATAAATATTTCGACCACAAGAGTGTTAACAGAGACACATATATATATAAAATTTTGAACAGACCACATTTTCACCATCTACTAGGTAGGATCGATGGAGATTTGAGAACATTTTTCAAAAATCTCATCATTTTATACAATCTCTGTTTTACAATAGCTGATTTCCCTGAGAGAGAAATCTGTTAAAAGTGAAGAGTGCTTCCAGGGTCTCAAATAGAAGAACTATTTTATCTATTGGAATAAGAAAAGATGGTTTCAGTAACTGAAATGTTTTCCTACATGTCTTGACTAAAGATTAAAAAAAAATCTTGAAATTTAGATGTACACTGTAACTCGATTGGCCAAAACCGAATATCACATAATGTTAAGTAAATTAAAATAAATTCGTTCATAAAAGGGAGTTTAACAAATATCTTGATTTGTAAATAAGTCAGTAGAATACATCTATCCACCATTAAAGAAGTTACTGTCACTAAATACGGATGAAATGAAATAGGTGACAAGTCAAGAAAGGAGCGTTGGTAACCATATTGGTTCTACCCGCCAATATAGATTCAATGTTTGATAAAACCATGATTTATTGTCTTATATCTATGACAATTTTGTTTTTATGAGTCCACAGACCCTTGCATTGAATTCTTGTGAAGTTCGTCTTTCATTGGTTGTTTCGTATTGTAACTGGCTCTAACTCTTCTCTCCGTACATTTTCTATGTTTATGCTAAACAGATGAGCAGTTTTTTTTTAATGAAAACTAAAAACAAGAAAGTATGAATATCTCACTTAATATTTGAGCTATGAAAAATGCTAGTTGGTTAAAATTTTAGGGCGCCTAAAAATTGGAATGCTGCTGCCTCTGTTCAGCAGGGTCCCAATTTACTTTTAGCAGATTCCCCTTAAGGGAAATCAGCTATTGAGGTCGTACTCATGATGCGATTTTCGAAATTTTTCTTCAAATGTAAATCGATCCTACCCAGGAGATGACGAAAATGAAGTCAGTTCAAAATTATATATATATATATATATATATATATATATTTGTCTGTTAACGCTCTAGTGGTCACAATTTTTGTCTTATCTTTACCTAACTAACTTGATAAATAATCGTTTTATGTAAAAAGAAAGATCAAGATCGTTAACGGCTGAAATCGGACCAGGGGGAGAATTTATAAAATTCTTAATATCTCGGTTAATATGTGTTGGATCAAAAAATTGTATAGAACCAATCTTATTGCAAATGTAATATTCTATAAATGTTGTTATGTACATTTCTTCACTATGTTGATTATTAACTGAGATATATGCAGTTTTTAGTTTTCGGTCTTTAGTAAACCCCCACTCCTACTCATCTCATATTAATAATATTCTACTATGTTATGAAGCACTTTATTTGAAGCTTAAATACCAAATATTGTTCTCATTAAAATTTTAAGTTTTGAAGTAAATGCAAATATGTGCCGCACTGGGGAAATCTGCTTAGTTAACGCAGCCCCTGCATGCTGCGTGACGGACTTTTTAAACTTACTCTAAGACCTTAGCCCTTTCATTGCTCAAAGCCACTATAGTGGCTTTGCACAATGAAAGGGTTAATTTTATACTATTAAATGTCTATAACAATTTTAACCTAACTTATTTTACACGGTTTTAACTACTTTTGTTTTAATGCTCTAGTTGTAAATTTCTGAAAAAATGACATTGTTTGTAACAAAGTCTTTCAATGATGTTGGAGGCCATTCAAGAAGAGAGAGTTTTCCTGCTAATTCCAGTCTCTGTTGTAAAATAATATATGGTGTGCATCTTCCTCCAATTTCCCTCCACTGCTATTTAGAATCGACCTCCCTTTGGAAAGTATGGAGTTTTGCATTAAAATCTTCATGCGCCGAAATTATCTGAGTTGTCCAGAAGTTTGGGACGTACCAGGTGGCCTCCATTATTTGTGTGACTAGTGGGAAGAACTGCCCATATTCCTTTGGTTAAAGAGTCCCAGCAGCATTGCCATTCTTTGACGATCACTCTTCTAATGACAGGGATGATTTCCTTTATGCACACGTTGTTTACTAAAAACGCGCTATTTGCAATCTTTGCTGGTAAACCATGTTTGAAGTTATATTTTACTACCATCAGCTGAAGTTTAAGATCAATAGGTAGGCATTCATGAATATTGTACAGTACATTTTTGTTGTAAGAAGTAATAATTTTCTTTGGGTTCGAGCCAGAAGATTTTTCTCATTTCTTGTAAGGTTTTTCCCCAACTAGGAGCACTTTATAAAGCTATAGGCAAGTATAATACCTTAAATTGTATATTTCTACTTTTGTAATTTATACACTGTTTTCCCTCACTGACCGTTCAATCATGCATATTTCATATTCACTTTGCTCCCCCCCCCCCTTCTCACTCTCTCACACACACACACACACCTGTTAATTCCTATGTTATTACACACATTATTTGCTCTCATAAAAGAATGGGGTAGTGGACCAGGTTTATTTCCAAAAAGTGGCAAATCTATTTCAGAAAATTTTACAGTTTAGACTTCTGCTTTTGTGTAACAATTTTCGTTCATTTCTGATTTGTACAAACACTCTCTTGTGAGTGAATCGGCTGTTCGTGCTGAGTGTAAAGACAAGCGAAAAATTGTGCTCTGTGTTTATTCAACTTGTTTATGAGTATTTCATCGTACATTTGGCAGTTTATCTTCTTCTTTAAGATGAAATCGGTAACCTCAATTGTTGAAGGAGACATCACCATGGCAATAGGTGAGGATACTTTTCTGTCTCTAACCAATGCTGGCCTCACTCTTTCCAGTGAATTCCCTCCAATGCCTAGCCATGACTATCTTACAGAACAGCCGGCTTTAATTGAAAACCAACCAAATGATTTTATTGAATCCAAACCCAAAAGAAATACATTTTAAAACCAGCTGTTGCAATTAAGGAAAGTGCCTCAATATCCACTCATAATAGTTCTTAGCCTATTCAAACTTGACAGTGACAAAAATACTAATAGACAAAATAAAATCAATCTTCAATAAGACACAATAAAAATACCCTCAATATATATATATATATATATATATATATATATATATATATATATATATAGTGTGTGTGTGTGTGTGTGTATGTATATGTGTGTGGTGCTGACAATTACCAAGAGTTACTTGATGACAAAACAAGTCGTTAAAAATAGATTTCAACTACACTAAAGAGAAATGGATATCCTACTTCTCTTATGGTAGTAGAGTTAAAAGACAGCTTTTCTTTTCGGTGGTTCAAGTGGAGAAGAGCTGAAAACTGAAGTGAGTATCACAGTGCACAAACTCTTGTAAGATAGGGCACTCAAGAATTTTAGATCCAAGTGCTCTAAATGCTGTGGAGAACACAATTTTATGATGTGCCCCAATAAGATATGTGGTAGAATCTTGCAGTGCAAATTGTCAGGAAAATCATTTAAGAAATTGCAAAGCTTTTTAGAGAATTTAATACAGTACTACTCAGACATAGATTTAAAAAAAAATCGAGAACAGATATAAGCCCATCTCTGTTCGGAATTCACATACTCCCCTTTCTTCACCCTTATTAAAACTGAACAACTCGAACTAAGTGCCTTCTTCACACAAACTTAAACCGAAAGCCTGGAATAGAAAACACGATCACAAATGAACCCAATCTCTCCAGAACACCCGACCAATCTATCGGACTTATTACTTGCCCTAATAAGACCATTTACTCCTACCTTTAAATTCTTTTTATCACAATTCATGAAAAATATTTTCACACTTGCCACATTCCACTTCACCAGAACTTGGCTCGGGCCAGATATTATAAGCTTCAAAGGTATACCCAAACATTCATCACCCCCACAACTTATTAATGGACCTATAGACTAGCTATAACTTCAGTAAAGAAATGCAGAAGAGGATTGCTACTCACCAATCATATAAAACCAATAGAGACATTGATTTAACAATAAAACATTTCTCGGGAACAATTTATAAATCAGTGTGCTATTCCTGTAAACACTCCTCTTCTGATGAAAGAAAATAGAAAGCTCTGTCAACTCCTACTCATATTTTGAATCGTATTCATGAGAAGAATGCTGAGTCCAGCTTTGAAACAACTAGCCAACCGCCTATCACACCAAATTCCCATTGAAGTGGATACCGAAAAAATTAATAAATTTAATATAGATCTTAATTGACAGACATGTCTACAGATGATGCTTCTCTCTAGTGTGTGAGAGGAGATGTCAACCTACTTTTAATACCACCTCTGACAGATAATGGTATAACAGTGATAAAGGATGTAGGAAAATGAATGTACCTTACTAGTCAACAACCACTTTGAAAATAAACTGAAACCACTAGACCAAAATGGCCTCAGAATTCTCATCATATTCGTACATTACACTTACTGTCAAAGCAGATGACTGTATTCAACCTAAAGAAATAGACAGCCACATACGAAAACTTCCCAACAAGGAGACTACTGGCTGAAACTAAATAACAAAATAATCTTCAAGAAACTTACGCAGAACTGTATTGTTCTCTCTGCTAGTGTATTTAATGCTTGCCTCAGACAAGTATATTTTCCAGAAAAGTGGAAACACACACTGGTCGTATTTTTTCAGAAAAATGGAGAGCCTAAAGGAGATACTCCCAGTTATAGCCCTATGAGCCTATTGAGTTCATTAGATAAACTGCTTGTGAAAATAATAAATATCAGGATTATGAAACATTTCAATGATTCTTTACCACCACAGCAGTTTGCATTTAAACCACATGACTTGACTGATCAACAAATTCAGAGTCTCATTAATCATCATTGATGGGTTTGAGAAGAAGAAATACTTTTGACACAGTTTGGCACGAAGGAAAATAAATTATCGTCTCATTTCTACTAGGAAGGACCTTCCCATTGGGGATTAATACATTCAACAAAAGCTAGTAATTAGTTCAGAAGGAAATTTGAATTATGCCATATTTAATCTTCAACAGGCAATCAACAACGGATCAAAATGGTTTCGGCAATGAAAATTGGCAATCAACCCAGAAAAATTGAAGGCGAAGGTGTTTGCTCTCCATCGTTTAATAATGATGACCTCACAAAATGGAAAATTGGTGAACACTCTCATGGATGCAGAAAGACCAAAG
Organism: Riptortus pedestris; assembly: GCA_019009955.1. Taxonomy (NCBI): domain Eukaryota; kingdom Metazoa; phylum Arthropoda; class Insecta; order Hemiptera; family Alydidae; genus Riptortus; species Riptortus pedestris. The sequence continues at coordinate 200,188,215 of CM032228.1, read as the reverse complement.
CATTCTCTATCCAGGAGTCCATCTTGAAACAAAAGTTTCTTGGAACAACACATGTACAAATAACTACAGGACTGGCAACTACATACAGAGAAAAACATCACAGAAACTGACTTGCACTTCGTTACTTTGTGAAACACTTATTTACCTATAACTGACTTGTGTCCTATTTGGTTTGGTAGCAGTGAAGTACACAAACAAAGAATATAAACTTTTCAAAACAAGGTCCTCCAGATGGTGACAAATACACAGAGAATTGGGCATCAATCAGTTTTCAGCTTACCTAGAACTTCAAGTGAGGGGAGTATCACTCATGTCCATAAGTCGAGTGGAGCAGACACTATAACCGTAGGTGACATAAGACAAAACAATATTTCAAAGAGACTATATCAAGACGTTCTTGGTTTCATTCACATTTTTTTATTATTATTATTATTATTATTCTTTACATATGAGGGAAAAATTGCTTGCAACAGCTGAAAAAATATTTTGCAAATCTGGCTCCCTAGACCAGATGGCCTGATGTGACACACATGCAGTCGCTAATTTTCTCAAATGCAATCTTTCCAAACTTCACTCCCATTTTAGAGACTTGGAGAGGTTTCCTTTGAAAAATAATTGCAATCACTTTTTTTTCTCATGCAAAAAATCATTAATATGTTAACCATTTCCTCAGTTGTCAGCCACTACTATTGTTCGGATAGTCATGTAGTCCGTTTGTGTGTCTCCCACCAAATTGTGACGTCATTATAGAAAGATACCTATTTCTTTATTCAAGTAATTAATCACTTGGTCGGTTCATGGTGCTGTGTGGCACTAGGAGAATGGATAGAAGTCTAACCGAAAAGCCTGGCATGCTTATTGCTGAATAAAATCCAGTATGGGGGAGGGGGTATAGTGCTTTTACCCACTCCTCCAATGGCTCCCCATTTCATCCTTATCTTCAATGAAATAAATGAAGAGGTTCTTGAGGACCTTGCAATAGTTTCCTGTTCCCTTCTGCATATAACTTCAGAATTAAAAACATCAGAGAGTGTGGAGGAAACTTTGATCAAGGCCTAATTGATATACGAGTAGAGCCATCCCTCCATAGCCAGAATGAGCTCATTTTGGGGAGCCATTAGCCATAAGAGCAAGCAGTCTATAACATTAGTGTAACTCCTATAAGTGTAATCCCCCTGTAGATCAGAAATGATTTCAACAGTTAAAAACAAAAAAAAATAATTTTCCTTTAAATCCATGTTAAAGTTTATATATTGACAGGTCAATAATTAAAATTCAGCTTTCAACAGTGGATTTGATTATTCTGTTTAATCCCTTTCTCAGTGCTTCAATTGATCTTTCTGCCAGGGTGGATATATTCTAGTTGGAAACAAAATATCTAGATTTTTAGCAGATTTCCTTTAAGGGAAATCAATTATTGAGGTTTTACTCTTGACACAATTTTTAAAACATTTCTTCAAATGTCCATTGATCCTGCTTATTTTCATTGGCTTCTGAAAATGGGTAGGCTTCTCAAAATTTTGTCCAATTTTTATTTCAAGTGATTTCTTGTCTCAATGCTTACTAGGCACTGTGGGAACAAAGAGAGAAATCCAAATTACCATTTAGAGGCCTCCTCTCAGGACCTGAACATGAATCACCTCCCACTATTGGGTACCATAGATTTATATGTCTTTAAGAAACTTAAATATCATTGAATTATTTATGACAATAACGTATATTTTTTGACGAGACTAGAAAATTTTGATTTAAGGGTGAAGAGAAATACCTACCTACAACTCAAATTGGTTTTTCTAATAGATTTAGTGTAGGTATCATTCTTATTCATCATGAATGTTATCTATTTTTTAACCAGCATTAAGAACAGCTGCACCCTATTTGGGTGTTCTGTTATACTAACATTTTAAAAAGTTGTTTGTTTAGTTAACTTTCCATTTTAATATTAGACCACCAAATTAAATAAAAAAAGATATAACCAGTTGTTTGTGTATTATTTAAATAATTTTATTATCATCAGCTAATTATATTATTATGGAAAGTCCTTTGTGTTAGGGTGGTGATAAAAGTATATAACACCTCTCATCTTCCACAATACTATCGGCGACTCCCCAGGCAGCCTCTATGACTTCTAGACACCCCAAAAATTGTAATTATTGACAAATACACATATATGAGTGAATTTGGACATTTAAGGTCACGATCAAGCCATATAAAACGGAAAGTTCATGCACACTTCATTGGAGTACTTGGGAAAATGGGAGGAGGCTCACATTGTCAGAAAACAACTAACCAAGTTCATACATTTTTATTTCCTTGTACAAAGTAAAGGAGTATGGTAATCATGAAAATGTTTGGTCTTCAGATTTCAACAAAATTCCCTGAACCCATTTTGACTAGTTTCGGCGGGTGTCTATGCGTGCATGTATTTCACATAACTCAAAAATGGCTTCTCTTGGCATGTTAAAATTACGAATTTAGGATTTTTATGAGTTCTATGTGTCCATTTTCTCTTTTGATAGAAATTAACTAATGGAAGGGGTATTAAGAGGAGGATGAAATTTAAAAAATTGCAAATTTCTATGTTCGTATTATAGATATAAACATTTTTCATTGGATCTTTTTGTTTTTTTCCCGTTCTTAAATTGTACTAAATAGGCATTAGCTCTTTTATACATAATTTACTAACAAGTTAGCTTAGTAAAACAGAATGATAAAAAATGTGGTGGTATTCACACCCAATGGTTTCCTGACCAATTTCAGCATATAAAAATTGATATGTAAAAGAGGTGGAGACAGAGAGAGGACTCTATAATAACAATGTCCAACCTGAAACAGGTCAAAAGATAAAGAAGGGCTATTTGTAGGATATGAACTAAACTCCCAAGTCATACAGAGTTTAAATCAATGATCAAAAGAAGTGATTGAAATTTGTAATGAAACAGGGGTGTTATTGGCTGAAGCTGTCAGCCAATAAACACACGATCCTTCCCCACTGTTCAGGTACTTAAGGGGTGGCATTTGAGGAAGGAAGTTCATAAGATATCATTTGGATAGTATTAAATTAGTCAAAAGCCCTAAGATTAAGTTGTAAATAGTATCCTAGTTTTAAGGTGTATATAGTTTTAGTTTAGCCTTCCCTTCGACTATCAGTCTCTTCTTCTTTCCCTGTTTTATCATGCCACAACAACCTGTTCTCCTAAGGGAGCACACTAGACATGCAGGCCCTCCTGCTCCAACATCCACACTTCTTCCTCTTTACACACCTTTTAATATGTCCCTGCCAATAAAAGAATGTCCTATCCAGTCTCCACCCACTGTGGTGGACATAGAAGAATATTTTCATTTTTTATTTCTGTTTTTGTTGTTCTTTGACGGGAGGAAAAAAAAAAGGGTGATCATAATACCAGCAATGATTCTGGATATTTTTATGGATTCCCCCCTGATGAACCTAATATCTATGAGGAAGGAACAGAAGAAGGCAAAATGTATAATGGCAATAATACATGTGTAAGGACACTCTCCATAACTTTATATGCTACTTTTGCATAATCACCTGTTGACTTTGTAGATGATGTTCAAAGTTTTTATGAAAAAATGAGGAGGAAGGAGTGATGTAGATAAATGGTATAAAGCCTGTGATGAAGATATGGCATCAGTAATTAAAAATGAATCCTACACATAGGAAGAACTACCAACAAGGAAGAAGATATGTCGATGGGGTTTGGGAAGGAGACAGATGGCAAATCAACATCTCTGGCTACCTGATCAAGGTGTTCAGTTCATTGGCAGAATGAAGAAACAGACAGTTGTGACACTGTCAACTACTGAAGCAGAATTTATTTCCTTGTCGGAGGGAACTGTGAGTACTCTGGGTGAAGGGACTTTTAGAAGAATTGAATTTTGAATGTGTGTTTTTAAATTAAGGAGGGGTATAGAGAAACAATTTAAACATATGTTATATTAATTATATGAACTTTTATGTTTGTAATATTTTGTTGTGTTTTCTTAGCATTGTCAGCTCCTAAAAATGCCAGCCGTGTACTGAGCTGCTTTGGCAGTGTATTATGTCTCGTTTTTTTACGAATATAGATTTTTTCATTTCTTATGTGGTTACTTATGTATACTACTCTAACTTTAATATTTATGCAGCCCTGTGTGACAAACGTTTTCTTATCTTTCAGATCAGAGGTCAGATTAATGATCTGAAGATAAAATATTATGTGCCTTGTAAATTGAGTAACTTATGTATCCCATCAATCATTCGAGGGTTCTAGTTTAACAATAAATCAAAATACCATGAAACGTATTATTATTTCAAGCTTAAATACCAAATATTGTTTTCAATAGACCATGGACCTTTACTATGTTAGATGCATACTGTTGCGAAACTACGTATATGAAAAAGTCCACAGAGTTAATCACGTATTCAAGTATGAAGTAGATGAAAAGAACTGATCCTCCAGGACCGATAACGTAATGCCCTAAGCCGGACCAGTTAGAAAATTTGTTCTCATTTCTTTTCTAGTGAATAACAGTAAGTTCAGTGCAGCTTTAGTGAACAGTGTATTTTAGTTTCAGTGCGGTACAGATTTTTATGTGAAGATCAGTGTAGTGCCATGTTTTAGTGAAGAACACTCCATTCCCATGATTCGTATGATCCTCAGTTATTGTACTGTGCAAATAAGAAGTGCGTGCTGTGAGTAGTAGTTAAGAAAAATTTAGCGAGTGTGTAGTGCATTGTTAAATAAATTGTGCACTGATAGCACTCTAAAGTTTGTGTATTTAATTTTGCAACCAAAATAACTCTAATAATCAACGTTTATTATTATTCTTGTAATAAACACAACCGGTGTCAGAAGTGGGATTGCAAAATTAAAGTAAACTAAAATGCACTGTTCACTAAAGATGCTCTGAATGCTCTGTTATTCACTAGAAGAAAACTGAGAACAAACTAAACTGTCGGGCGAGCTTGGACACTGTTATGGGCTGGCAGTGACATCAAAGGATAAGGGCCCAGACTGGCCTAGATTGCAACTGGTACCGCCTAGAACATTACTGGGCTATCCATCCTGGAGGGTCGGTTCCTTTTATCTACTCTTAAAATTGGACCACAAATGGGGGGGGGGGTCAAAATTCAAATTATCTCTGTTATTAAGTGTCAAATCAAAAATATGTTATAGAACCAATCTTGTTAAACATTTCCTAATTTTCTATAATTATTGTTATTACGTAGAGCTCCGCAACTATGGCGACTTTGCTCTTCTTAGACATGGGGGAAAACAAAAAAGAACAACAAACAACATATTACTTTAAATGCGAGAAACAGATTACATCATGGAGATGAATTTGCTTGCGGTGGTATAACACAGGTATGGGGAACCTGTTTAGTTGTGCTCTTACTGGGTTGTTGGACTTCGGTCAGTTTTCCAATTCCCATTCAGTATGGAAAGGTAATCGAGTAACGATTTGAATGAATCCTTAGTTATCTTTGGTCTTTATTAGCACCATGGTAGGGAATATATACACTACACTTAATCTCCCATGAGCGCAGGCCCTGGGCTGGTCCTTCATGAGTTGTTGAGACAAAAGTTATTATTTTCAATCTGCTAATGTATGAAGCAGATTTTTCTTCTATTCTTTGGGATTATCAGGAAGCAGAAATGATTTGAGATGAATAACTACCAAATCTTGCCTCTGAATCGACACTTAAATTGTACAAATTATTAATATTAATTTGAACAAAATATGCTTCATAAAAGCAATAGTTTGGTATTGCTTTATTCACCAAACGTGACATAGTTCCTCTACTTATAACTGTCCCTGCCCCCAAATTTGATTGTTTACTGTGGGTTTCATTTGGGTTCTCACAATTTAAGATTCTAACTCCATCATTTTTTGTTTCATTACCCATTATCACCCAATCATTGTAGTTTGCATTCTTTGCTTTCTTGCTTACCAAATTATTAGATCTGCTAAATTTATATTTATGTTTTGAAATTTCCATTTCTAATGTTGTTTTAATTTTTAGATGGCTGTGAACAAGTTTCTGCTAAAATGGATAATTGTTATGAGACACAGTATATACCTGCATCACAACAATACCCTCAGCCAATGGAGCAGCAGCAAATTCAATTCCATCCAGTTTACCCTCCACCACCTCCTCCGCAGCATTATCCTCCTCAAAGGGTCCAGGTAATTAATTTATAACTTATATGAAAATCAAGGCTGATCCATGGGAACATTCCTGCAAAAATTGACTGTCTTTAGTTTATTTAATTGAAGTTGATGAAAAAACAGCGGTGGTAGATAATTTTTCACAATATATGAAGAATTCTGTTTGTGTTGGAATAATATTTTTGTTGCTTATCCCCTCTTCACTGTAGAAAGGCAACATATAGTTTCTACTTCCAATTTTACTCACGAAATACCACACTTTGGATTTTAAAATGTAAACGAAAATAAAGCTTATGTAGAAAAAATCTAAATTTTATGCGGTTGGGACCACATGAGAAATATAGGGGAAATTTCCCTCTTTGCTGAGCTCTTTCTTGAGTGATTCCTTCAATTTATCTGTAATTACAAAAGTATTCATAAGTTTGTTGTTTCCTGGGTGTGGGAGGGGGGATGTTGGACTCCTGAAATAAGAAAAATCTCAGAATTTTGCTATTATTTATTCAGGGACCTCTCTCATCAAGTTTTAACTTTTTAAACATTTGATCTATATTTTAAAACAAATTTCATGCTCAATATATTTGTTCTTAATCTTAAATTTCCGATATTACCTTATAATTTCACCATTGGGCATAGTGTTTTTATTTCTCAGCAAATATAGGTATACCTCTTTTGAGTCCATAGACTTTCACATTGTAGTTGGAATTTACTTATAAATTTTGTACCGGCAGTCCACTGTTGTTATAAATATCAGATACTCAATTAATCCTGATTGGAATTATATTTAACACTCTTACCGAAACATGAATTCTGTGACGTAAACCAAATCATCCGGTCGCAGAGGCCTAGGAGGGTTAATAGTAATTCCCGTCAACATTTTCTTTAATTTTATTTATTGTTTGAATAACTTGTATCACATTTAATCTATTATTGTCATTTTTAATCCTTTCATTGAAATCACTGCCATCCGTACGATATATAGATCGAGACAATAGGCGTTTTATTGATCCATGGCTCGTGGAAGGCTCCATAGCAAATCATATACTATGTAAAACACACACGAAAAGAATACGAACAAACAGTGTTCAAGCTATAATGAAAGGTACTCAACATACGTAAACCAAATTACCCTGTATCGTAGACCAACTATTCGTAGGCTGTTAAACGAAACAACAGGTACACGAGACCAGAGCAAAACGAGCAATAACTAGTCAAGGTCGAATGGTGTTGACAAACTATCCCAAAACACTTCCTGAGTGTAGGGGACGGAAAGACACAGCTAATGAAGTGGAGAGGGCTCTATCAGAATTTGGTGGGGGTTTATCAGAATTTTTTTTTGTTTGTTAATACCATTATACTTAAGAGGGACTCAGGCAGGCCATGTGAGTTAATTGGTCTTACTCTCAAATGGTAAACTTAGAGTGGTGGGTTCGATTCCCGCCTGGGCAATAGGAATTTGTTTAGTGACAAACTCATTAAATTAAATCCTTAGTCTCACCCTTGTTAGAAAAGGGTGGTAACCTGTAGAAAACCTGGCCCTAGTAGCATATAGTGGACGTAACAAATAACAGTAACATTATAATTAAGATTTTCATTAATTTATTTTTTCATTTGAAAAGAAATACAGACTATTTGTTAATATATTATTTCATTTGTAACAAAATACAGACTGATAAATGAGACGTATCACATAGGGCCTATATAAACTGAGAAGGTTTCTCATGGCCAAGAATGGCATACAAGTGACATTAACTGCATATCATGACTGTACAGGCTATATCTTCAGTACATTCTATTCTATATTTCACCCTTAGTAAGAACCCAATTTAAAAAGTCTTCAAATTCATGCTAGAAATGAGATTTTAAGAGATATAACAGGGCCACCATTAAAATTACACGAGGAGAAAGGTAATTTACTCAAAGCTGAAAATTAAGTAAATATAAAATCCTTGGTTAATTTTTGAGTTATATCAAAATGTATAGAACAACTGTTATATCCTACAACTGATTAATTTATTAAAATTATTATCTATATATCAAAGATATATCAATAATATCAAGGATACATTCTCCTGATCTGACTTTCGCTTATACATGAAATATTTAAAAAAGAAAGATATTTATCGAGTTTAACAGTGATCAAATTAAAATAGTAGCCACTATTGTTAAAAGTCACACTCTCGTGTATATAAAGAGCAAACTTCTTTTTGCCATCTGGTAGGTTGGACATTGACAGAAAATCACATCATGAGTACAGTCTCATGAATTAATTTGCCCTAAGGCAAATCAGTTAAAATGAGATGAAAGGTTGATGATGAATTATATTTGGAAGGTGTTTATCGTAATAGATATTCAAGGTTTTTTTTTTCTAATTCCTTGGGTCACTAATTTCAGGAGACTATGGGAGGAGGTGATTTGTCCCAATATATGGTTGGGCTTAGTATAGATGGCTCTCGACAGCCTCCTCCACCTCCACCTCCTGATACTCGGCACTTAATGTATTGGCAACCTCATCACCTCCAGGTAATTTATTTATTTACTTTTTCTTGAATAATTATTAAATTAAGTTAATTAATGATTTGGAAACAGTGGGTTAGCTATCCATGGGGTATTTTTTTGTCTTACAAAAGCAATAAAACAAATTATGAAATCTTTCATTAAGTAGTCAGGTCTTGTGGATGTCAGTCAATGTAATATTTAATTACTATGGCCTTGTTGTCAACTTCCAGAAATTTTACATATTTATTAATGCATACATAAAATTCTTGCATCTTATATGTGAAATAAGTTAAAAGTAATTATTATACTTAGGCCCGAAACAGACATTAATAAGTCAAACATTTAGAATTTATCCTCAAACCTTAAAACTAATGAGGAGTGCATTTCAAAGTCTCACATATTAAAGCTCTAATTAATCTAATTTGAATGGTCATATTATGGGGCTCCATCAGTATGAGAAATCCCAAATCTTTACTTATACAAAAGTTATTTAATTCATTTAAACTGCCTTAGACTTCAAAATGTGTCCTATGTGCATTAAAAAACTTATGGTCCCCCTCCTCCCCGTTTTGAAATAAAAATATGCACTGGAGCACAAAGTTTTCTTCATAGATATAAGAGCAATTAACTCAATTACACTTCTTGGAGGAAAATCATATATATTTATATCCCAATTTTAAAGAGTAGAATCTCTAAGGTTATAAACATAAAATATTTTAGTTATTTTTGTTTTGTTCACAGAGTCAACCAGGAGGTGGAACTGTCTATTATGCTGCTCCAAGTAGTGGTCAGAGGTACCCTCCTCAGGTTCCGCCCCAAGCCTACATCCCTCCTCAACCTCCTCAACCACACATACCTCCAGAACATCCTGGTAATTAATCACATTGTTAATTTTTCTAAAACTTATACATTAAGTGACTTATAATTTAAGTAAAAATCAGATGATCATGAGTGGAGGTTTACTGAAAGCTGAAAACATAAAATACAAAAACTCATTAACAAAAAAAATGTATTGAACAACAATTTTATAAATTTGAATATTTAACAAGATTTGTTCTATAAAAATTTTCAAATTCTTCCCTCCTCTAAGTTCCCCTATATCACTTATCCTTTTTTATTAATTATATGATCTTTAATACTGAGTGGTTAAATATTAGTATGATATAGATCAAATTAACATTTTCGAGGTAACCATAAAATCTTAATTGATGATGTCATCATCACACATGACATATTTCCATGATCTACATGGTAATGGTATTTTTAATACAATATTTGGTATTGAAGGTTGGAATAAGATGTGTCATGATATAGTGCAAGTATGGGCAACCTTTGACATGTAGTTTAGAGAAAAACTAATGTTATATTTGAACTCAGCACCAAAAATACTTCTAGAAAATGTTATTTCAGCTTGTGAAAGAAAAAAAGTTCATTTTTGTTGACTAGTGTAATAATAGATAGATAACTGTGATGTGTGAAATGTTTCCTTCATGAACCAACTCCAACCATTCATGATTAAATTTTGACTTTATTTCCATAGTTTTGATTAACCTATTTCTGTTTCAGGTAATTGTTACAGTGGAGGCTATTCTGCTTCCGAGTGCATACCATATGCTCCATCTGCAGTCCATATGTATTACACTCCTCCATATAACAGGTATGTTTTTGAATGATTTGATCATTTACTTATATCGGTTTTTTTTTATTTTTTATTTTTTTTATTTTTTTTTTTTTTTTTATCTGTTGTAGTAAATTAGAGAAGGTTATTTAATTCTGAATGGCTTATCCCCGATACCTAATACATACCATTTTTGATTAACTCTAAATCTTCATCTCAGCAGAGCTCAAGGACTAGGTACTGGGGCTACATTAATTTGAATGTATTAAATGACATAAGAATGAACAAATGTGAGATGAGCGAAGGGATCTACAGTCATCAATCTGATTCTTGTTTGAAACCACTAAATTAAGTCTGAAGTGATCGCGTTTTCTCTCAAAAGTCACTATCAAGTAAATTTTAAGGTGTAGTTACTTTATATAGATTCTATCAGAAGTACCATTTTCACCTTTACTGTTTACTTGACCTCAAATTCTTAACCCCATGGTATAAATACCACACCTTAGGGTATATTTTATATCTTCTTTCAGGTAAATTATATTGTAGTCAAATTAAAAAAAGGAAAATGAATTTTTCTAATGTATAAAGAGAACAGAAAGTTATAAATTGTTAATCCTAATTTTTGTCCAGTTAATAAAGAAAAAATTGTTTAAAACAATTTAGAGCATTTAAGTTTATGAATCAATTTTATTTTTATTATATAGTGTCATATTTCTTTTTTGTTCACAGTGGGCAAGGTGGCACAAATCAAACTAATGGTGCGCAGCCAGCTGGTGGTTACTATAGTAATATGACTAACTGTGGTGCTCCTATTTTAGCAGTTCAGTATCCACAGCATTGTCCACACCCTACCTCACCCCACACCCCTCAGGTACATCTCATTATTTCATCATACTTATGGATATAGTTACTGGAGGACATACACACATGTTAAAGCATAACCCCCTCCACTGTTAAGATTTATTAAACTAAGAGAGGAAAATGTGAAATGGAACATGTTAATTATCAACATATCTACAAAAGCAGCCACCTTGAGTATTCAAAGTTGTACACAAGGTGGCTGCTTTTGGAGACATTGGTGATGGATGAATTCAGGGTATAAGATAGTACACATATAGCTATTACAGAAGATATCCCATCATGGATAGGTTTCTTGAAGAAATATGCTTTCTCAGGAGTGTGGGATTTAATAGAAGAAATGGTGTTGGGGCTAGGGATACACCAAGCTGTGCATTGTTCAGCAATAAAAGCATTATGGAATGTTTAAGTGCTTCAACACTATTTTTATCCAAAATTTTGCTAGCTAAGGAAGTTAAATATTTTTGTATGATACTGGATTCTAAGTTAAACTGAGAAAAAAAAACATATTAAGAGAACAATAACCCTCTTATTTATTATAATAAAAGGGTAGTGTATATAAACTGGAGGAAAAGTCCTTCAGTGATGAAGCTATAGTAGGACCATGCCTGGGGTATGGTAGAGTTGTATGAGGGCTTGAAATACAAAATGTATCTAAGGAATCAGTTGGCTGAAATCCCTAAGATTATTATTATTATTCATTAACGTACACTTTTTGCTACTAAGGCTAATTGAGACGGGTTATCTACAGGTTACCACCCATTGCTAGCCAGGGTGGGACTAAGGATTTTATTTAATGAGTTTGTCACTTATTAAATACCTATTGGCCAGGAATTGAACTCGCCATGTGAGATTAAGGCCAATGCCCCTCCCAAAGATTAGCCTATATTGGAACATATGGGGTTTTTATTAGTATGATCACTGAACTACTGTCACTTGGTATATTATAAAGAGAGAAGGAGGGGGAAGCCCGAATGATGAGGACTCTGGAATGGGACAGGGAATGGCACTGGACATACAGGTATATTAAGATTAATGAGTAAAGATGCACCAATCATGGATTATGTGCGATTAAAAGTGAAAAAATGTGTCATGTTGGGGTTGAATAGTGGAGATTTCCCCATGTGCTGCAATTATGCACCGATAAATTTATCTTACTTTCTATTCTGATGACAGCATCAGGACTACTGTTAATAATTGACTTTGACAAACACGTGTAGGACAACAATAGTACTATATTACTTTGTTAATAATTCTGTTTGTATAATATTTTATGTTTATATAATGTTTCCTGAGTTAAACATGATGACATCTTTTGTCCAGGTCATAGAATGAAGTACTTTTTCTCATTAAATAAGCATATTCCTGCTGGATACTAATAGATGGGAAGAATATCTATCCTAGTGAATATCTCTCTCCCCCCTCTCTTCCCCCCCTCTCTCTCTATATATATATACGAGTATATATATATTTATTTGTCTGTTACCAGTCTATCAGTCGCAATTTTTGTTTGTATGTTACCAAACTCGATATTTAATCGTTTTATGTAAAAAGAAAGATCAAGTTCGTTAATGGCTGAAATTGAACCAGTGGAGTAAACTCGGTAAATTCAAAATATCTCTGGTACTATGCACCGGATCGAAAAATTGTATAGAACCAATCTTATTGCAAATTAAATTTACTATAAATACTGTTATATACATTTATTCTCTATCTTGAATATTAACGGAGATATTTGCATTTTTATTAAGTGTGTGCGGATAACAGATGGGATCGGCTGAAGTCAGTTCTATTCGGGACTTTCTGCCGAAAGGTAGTTCAGCCGTTTCCGTAACTGTTCGGCTTGTTTCCGTTACTGTTCGGCCGTTAACGTAACTGTTCAGCTCGTGTCGTAACTGTCCGGCTCGTAATAATATCTACAGTTGGCTTACTGAAACTTGTATAGTTGAATTCAGAAAGGGTCAAACTGGATAATTCTGTAGTCATTTAAAAACGAAATAAAAATGATTATTTTCCTTAATAAGATATTTTATCCAAATACTATCAGTTGCAGTGTTGCTCTTATTAGAATAACTTAAAAGAGTTTTGAAAATGAGTTATTTAAAGTTACAAAATTATTTTTGCAATTCTACCACTCTCTAATAATAGAACTGTAATATTTAAGATTATAGTTATAGTTCATTTAATTTTGTAGAGTGTCTGTGGCCAGTTTGCAGTATATAATAGCTGTTATCCCGCTCATTATAGTCAACCTACAGCTGCCCTTCCAGTTCCCGCACAACTTTTTAGGAAACCTTCCTTGCAGGTATTTCATTTTAAATAATTTTATTTTATTTTTTTTTTATTTCTACAGATAGGGCTTTAAAAAAAGTACAAAATGTCAGTTTTGAGGGTTGTTATCAATTATCTGGAAGCCACCCATTTAAAGACGATTACTACATCATAATTTATAGAAAATCACTTTATTATTTAAAATAACACTTCTAGAATTTTTAAATGACAAAGTGGTTAATGGGAGGCCACTCATTATTTATAGATAAAATATTTACTGGTTCAAAACTACTTATTGATGTCGCCTTATCGCCATTGACTGTTCATAATTGACTAGTTTATCTTAGTCATTCTCTTTCTTTTGTTATTAAAAAATGAGTGATTGTTTATTAACACCACTTGGACAACTACCTTGCCGAGTAAATCTGGCAGACGACAACCTGGGCAACCACTTTATACAGCTACTCCGTAACATTGTCCAGTTTTGGGCTCTAATTTATAATAACATTTTGTCATTTAACTAATTCTAGAAGTGTTATTTTAAATATTAAATTGTATGTTTTATTTTAATAAGTTCCCCCGTCAAAAGCTAGTTCGGCCGTTTCCGTAACTGTTCGGATCTCGTGAAATTTCTCTAATATAAAACTTCACGTGGGTAATCTGCTTAGTTTAGGGGTCTATCTTTTGGCACACCTAGCATTCACATGGCTGCAAACTTCACCAACACAAAATATCAAAAGCGTGGTGCGCAGCCCCTCCATGACTGACTTTTTTAATATGATTTAACAATCGTCTTTAAACAGGTGGCGTCCCGAGAACGGATAACGGTACCATTTTGAGAACTGAATGAATTAGTTTAACGAATAATTAATTTCAATTTTACATTCTTATTATATAAGTAAACTGCTGCACAGTAATATAAGCAGCTCCATGAAGCAAATCTTCAGTCACAACATACTTTTGAACTTCTAGGAATTTCCTCCAACAAGGTGCAAAAAAGTAATAATAATTCTAAACTGCTCTCTTGAATCTATATTACATTACAATTAAATTAGCTGTTCTGTTTCATGTTGGTAACGCGTATTAAGGCTTTTCCCAAGTATTCTTTTAACAGTATCTGATCTGTATGTTTAAACAAAAGTTCTAGTCTACTCCTTTAATTCATTTTTCAACATGACTGATTATAATATTTTGATGGCTAGGTTGGCATGAGGTGCAACTCACCACTGAGGGCCCAGTATCCACCATCACCTACTGTTAAAGACAGGTCGTCAGATGAAAAGCTCCAGCCTCTGCCAGTTTATGGATTTCGGGTTCTTCCAGGTTTGCTTTCTTTATTATGTATTATTGATTTTATATATATACTAGCTCAGATACCCGGCTTCGCTCGGGAATTCATTTGAGGCTGAATGTTGATGGTATTTTTTTGGCAAGGCTTTATTTTGCACAATATTTTGACATTTACCCGTCCCAGTGTTTAGGGTTAATACCCGTCGTTTCTGTGGATTTGTTAATAATAAAATTAATTTTTTATGTAAGACTTCACTGTCCTCCATATTGTCATATTTCCCGCTTCCTGTGCATTATGCATAATTTGAATTATTAAGGACTAAATATTAACATACATTTGAATTAATTTTTCCAGGTGAGGTACCTGGTAGTTCATATTGAAAAGAATTCTTGAGAAAATTTCTCTAAATAAAAAAATAAACAACTTTTGTTATGTGCATATTTGCCGAAACTACAATAGGAAACGAAATATCAATATTTTTAATTTCAGGTCTCCCTTATAACCCCCACTCCTGCCTGTCCCTAGAAATAGTATGGCTTTTTATAAGGAAGGCGTTAGTGCTAATACATATACTGAGTGTTTTATTTAGTTCGGTTGAGTCTTTTGTGCCAAATAAAATTTTTTACTTCCGCTATAATTTTTAGCGTATATCTCGTTTATAATTCGGTATACGAAAAAAGTGTATATATCAAAAGTTACTCTAAATAGCAAAATAAACAACTTTTGTTATGTTCATATTTGCCGATAAACCAATAGGAAACGAAATATCGCTATTTTTAATTTCTGGCTTCCCTTAAAACCCCCACTCCTGCCCGTCCCTAGAAATGTTGGTATGGCTTCTTATAATGAAAGCGTTAGTGCTAATACACATACCGAGTTTTATTTATTTCGGTTGGGTCTTTTGTCCCAAATAATATAGTTGACTCCCGCTATAGTCATAAGCGTATAACTCATTTAAACTTCGGAATACGATGAAAGTGTTTATGACAAAAGTTACTCTAAATAACAAAATAAACAACTTTTGTTATGTGCATATTTGCGAAAAAACCAATAGAAAACGAAATATCGCGACTTTTAATTTCAGGCCTCCCTTATAACCCCCACTCCTGTTCGTCTCAGAGAAAATTAATATAGCCTATCTCTCAAGTTGGACCAGACTGCTCACGGTGTGCCAATTTAATTTAAAATCGGTTAAGTAGTTTAGGAGCCCATCGCGGACAAACATCGTGACAGGAGATTTATATATATTAAGATATATATATATATATATATATATAGATCGAACTGTTTCATATGAAATCTGGACTCCGTGGTACTATAGCCAGTTAACATTGTTCCTTTTAGCACATGGTTTTAGCAGATTTCCCTTAAGGGAAATCAGCTATTGAGGTCGTACTCATGATGCGATTTTCAAAATATTTCTTCAAATGTCCATCGATCCTACCCAGAAGATGACGAAAATGAGGTCCATTCAAAATTATATATATATATATATATATATATTTGTCTGTTAACGCTCTAGCGGGCACAATTTTTGTTTGATCATTACGAAACTCGATATTTAACCGTTTCATGTAAAAATACAGATCAAGTTCGTTAATGGCTGAAATCGGACTAGAGGGAGGGGACGTTTAGAGGAGGGATTTTCGAAAATTCAAACTATCTCAGTTATTATGCACCGGATCGAAAAATTGTATAGAACCAATCTTATTGCAAATTAAATTTACTATAAATATTGTTATATACATTTATTCTCTATCTTGAATATTAACCGAGATATTTCCATTTTTATGAAATCTGTGTTCGGGTATAGTTTGGATTAGGTCGGCCATTTTCGTCATTGCTTGGCTCAGGTGGAAACTTCTTCTAACCTTACCTTACCTTCGCTACTTTGTGAGATTTATTCAAATACGTTCTGCTCATCCGCACCCCTCCCCTTCTTTAGTTCTTGGACTACTAAAATTTGAGATATTAAAATATAAATTATTCTTACAATTCAGAAGCCGTTTCATTTGGGAATTTATTTTAATTAACTGAAAGATTTCTCATTACCGTTTGTATTTAATCACGGTGGTGTTGTGTTACCAGTATGAAGATTTCTCTATTGTAAAACTTCACATGGGAAATCTGCTTAGTTTACGCAGCCCCTGAGTGACGGACTTTTTTGGTTAGAGGTTACATTTTGGGATCATTGCTCCAACAATATTACACTACCCTTAATATGATTTACTATTCTGGAACTGGTTAATATGAGTTTATTATACCAATTATCTGTCAAATTATTAGTAGTACTTACTTGACTTCTAAATTATAGAACTTACCTGGCAAGCAAAGTTGTTCCAACAATTTTTTAGTTTAAACATTTGATCCTGAATTTCATATTAATTAAAATCTCATTTTGTTATTTATATAAATATTTTGTTAGAATCTTACCCTTAAGGGAATGTGAATATTTATTTAGTTATTTTTAATGAATTTTTATGATATATATATATATATATATATATATATATATGTATGTATGTATGTATATATATTTTAGACCTAATTGAATGTTTAAATTAACTTTTAGTAATTTCATGTTGTGAAAAAAGACCCTTATATTCTCATTATTGTATCTGTATGTCTTTCTTTAACCTTTGTTTAGAGAGCCTAAATTAAATGGGGGTGGGGGAGGCTTGAAAATTTTGTTCATGACAGCATACTGCAATAATTCATTACAAACTCATTAAAAAAAGATCATTTTAATTGTTTAATTTCAGAATAGCTAATATACGGGCACCTCAAAATGACATTTTACAAAATTCATTTCTAATATTAAATCATACCTGTATTGAATGAAAATTACATTGGCTATTATCCCGAATTTCTGAGAAAACCATTTGGTTTTCGTCATAAATTGTGTTTTACTATTGTCTATATCAATTTTTGTTCTAATCTAACATAATTATAACTTTAATACCAAAGGAACTATTGACCACTTTGAAACAATTTAGAAATGGGAAGTATTTTGAAGAAATTTTGTTCTTGGGTGGTTCTATTAAAACCTCTATTAAAGGCAGTCTCCCCTCCTAACTCTCCCATATTCAACTATTGACATAAAATTGTTTCTATTTATTTTGTTTCAGTGTTCCAAAAGAAAGTTATTTTACTTTTCAAATATTACAACCGATCCTCCATTTTGTGTGCATTCATTCTCAATACTAGGCCAATTTTTTTTATTGTGAATCTTTTTCCAGAATGAAAATAATTTCCAAAATGGAAATACGTAGGTAGTTGCATCTAATTTATTAGCTTAATTAAAAAAAAAAAAAAAATGAAAGGAGCATGTATTTATAAAAACTCAAAATTATTTGGATTTATCTTCATGAATATAAAGGCTTCATTTAGCCAAAAATAGATTTCTTGTAGTTGACATTTGTTTGGAAAAAGTTTTAATTTGAAAAAGAGAGTCTTTCATTTAAAAAAGTTCTATTTCACTTAAAAATGATGAGTGTCCATGGAAATTTGTAGTTTTCCATTAATCAGCAAAATTAGTTAGGAGGAAGGTGTTTTTTTTTTGTTTGTTTTTTGGAGGGGTGGGGGAGAAGATGGAAACACATAATTCTTAATTTCTGCACACTTATTAGGAATACAGGAAATATACAAGTCCTGAAATACTTCTTGATCCAATGTACAGAAATATTTAAGATTTTTGACCTCCCTTACAACTCCCAACTTAGAATGATTTTTATAGGTCAGTGAATTACTTTTTCATATATTTAAGTACTCCTTCAACAAATTTAAATAGTGATGTGTTTTATTGCTATTTGCGAATTTAGTTTTAAAAACTTAATTATTGGAAACTGAAATCATCAAAAATATGTCCATAAAGTATCACATTCCGACACAGTAACTAAAAGTAAAACTACCTTTATTCCAGGGGAAATGAGGCTACTGGGCAATACTGGAAGATTACCATTTACACTGCAACCTCCACCCAAAGCACCGCATCCAAGAAAGCACAGGTATTTTCTTCTTAAAATATTAAACACTTTTATTTAATTCATTCTCTTTTCATAACTATTGTTATGTATTGTTTGTGGTTTAAGCAGCCCTTCATTTTTTTCAATACTCTTCTCAAGGTGGGTTATCATATTTCTGAATAAGTAGTTAGGGAATTTCTTAGGGAATAGTTTTTAATTTTATAAGGAAAATGTTCTGTTTTAGTGAAATTTTAAATAGTATTTTTAATCTAAAGGTTGAGTAAAAAAAAAAAAGAAAGATTAAGTTTCTAAATTTCATGCCGTACATTAGCCGAGGGTCTTGCAGGACCTGGTAATCGTCCACTTTCTCAAGCCATTCTTTGTGGCCTCCAGTTGTGATCACTTAGTTCCTTACATTAAATACATTTCTGATAAGGTTAATGGATTAGCAGTTTAGTGGTATTAACGGGGCAAATCTAGTTCAGGTAGTGTCAGCAAGTTATTTCACCACAGATAGACAGCTACTATATAGTATGACTATACATGAGGGCAAATTTCAAAACACTGCTACAAGGAATGTAATCTTATGTAATATATGATTCCTATTATTCACTTAAATGTAATGTAACAAAAACCCTTAAACACTTAAAAACGACTAATACTAGAAAGATTATTTCTTGCCGAGACATATTACGAACATTAGGAATACAAGAAGAAACATAAATACGTTTTCCTTATTAATAATTTTTAAAATTACTTTTAAAACAGCAAGTGAATCCTCTTATTTACATCTTATCTCTTCTTCAGGTTGAAGCCATTGTTATATTGACAGGTATGTTTGATATATTTCAATTCATGCACAGTAAAACAACAGAAGCTGAATCACTTAAAGCTTATACATTTTTAAACAGACACAGGGAAAAAGAAATCTGTTGTGGAAACCAAGTTTCTTGTACTCCTATTAAATTAAATAAAGAAAATGTTTTGTTGCAGTTCATTCAAAATTATTTCATTTGAATGTCACAGACTACAACTCCGCTCCCAATGCATTGGATCAAAAAATCTCATAGATCACAATTTATAGACAAGACAAACAATATATATAACAATATACCCAATACAAATCTCTTGTATCTCTAATTAGTATGGAGAAATTTACATTTTTTTTTTAATTTTAGCCCCCTTTTTAAACCCCCTCTCCCCCTTAGTTAATTTTGACTAAAAAGGGAGGTGCACAGCTGGAGATTAGAAAAAAACTAAATTTGAAATTTCACCATTCTAAGACTAGGATTTTGGACTATGCTAGATACATACATAGTATGCAAAAACTAATCTCAATGGGTTCAGGGTAGGTCAAAATGCATAATTCTGTTAAAATATAAAAACCTAATTTTTCATCATTACAATACTTTCTTTATTTTGTACAAGGAGGTAAAAATACCCTATTTCTGAAGGGGGGGGGTATTGGGCAAGGTATCATTATGTACAGACTAAACAAAAATAGTTATAATGAAACTATGACAACAGTAACAAACTGTTATCAGATTTTTAAAAGCAATCCATCACTAGTTTGTAACTGGAGCATAATATACACTATTTTGCTGGCACAAAACAGTATAAACTCCTCAAACATTTTAAGCACAATTCAAAGTCTAAGCTTGGGTTCAATAATTCTTTGCCTTTTAACAAGAGAAATGTTGTCTATATAAATCAAACGTCTCATATCATAACGACTCCAGGCACAAGACATAATTATTATCATGGGACATGTGCTTGATCATTATCACAGAGTAGGACTACTATTCTAGGAGAGTCCAGTGATCTTGGGGCATGACTATACTCCCTCAGCATGACTATTATCACTGAGCATGACTATTCTCACTTAGCATGACCACCGTCCCATACCTACTAACTTAAGATGACTACTATCACAGGGTAGTGTAATTTATGTATAAATTTAGCATTAGAGACTGTTAATGTTGATAGAAACTGCAATATGTATTGCAAACAAATTTTTTTTTTTTTTACTCAATCTATTAGATGTCATACAGAACAAACATTTTGACAATTAAATATTTTTGAATGTTTTATTATTTTAATTGCTTTAAAATAATAATAAAAATGTTTTAGTCTCACAATTAATATGAATATTATTACACTTGTATTATTATGATAAAGTAAATATCAGAAATAGTAAATTATCTCCTATCATTTTAGATGCATGACAAAATAAATTGTAGAATAAATTTCATAACTTGTTATATTTTCTTTCAATTTTTTTTTGGATTTATGTTTCTTTCCTGAATCTGCTCCATTTAATAATTAATTTATTGGGAATATATATTTTACTTTTCCTCTATTTATATTCTTTTATGGAAACAATATCTAGCTCATAATTTGACAACAATTTAAAAATATATAAAAAAAATCATTCCTGCTATGTCTGTTGTCTGGTGTACAGATCTCAGGTTCATGTTAAATGCTTTTTGTTAAAGTGTCTTTACTATGTCTATGTGGGACGGGTTATCAACTTTACCACACCTTTCTTGGAGGGTGGGACTGAAAACTTTATTTAGTCAGTTTGTCACTAAAGAAATCCCTATTGCCCATGTAGGAATTGAATCCATAACTCTTTGTTTACGAAGTATATGTAAGACCTATGCCTTAACTTATATTGCTAACCTAATCCTTGTTTTGGTTAATGCAATTTAAAAGTTGGTTTAATAGGTCAAAATTACATCTTCATGAACAGCTTTGGCATGTTTCAGAGAGCAGGTATTCCAGAGGAGTGTTCTTTATTACTATATCCATTATTATGGAATTAAAATAACATACATATTATGGGGACTTATTATTGAAAACAGTCTTTTTTGGAAACTATATTAGTTGGACTTTCATTTCACATACTAAATATGAAAATTTCCTATTCTTTTAAGAGACAAAATTGTTATTAGAGGAAAGACTGTCACACAAAGGTGTGTAAACTAAGCAGATTTCCCACTTATTACAATGCCTTGTTCATGACATCATACCACATTTTATTCTATATTTTCCCATGATTAGAAGGCTATGTAAACAGGACTTGAAATTTAAGCTAGAAATGAGGCCTATGTTGGCATATTTCCTTTAAAAAAAAACAAAAAGCCCGTTAATATTCAAGAAAAAGTTTATTAACATCAATTGTAGAAAATAATATTTTCAATTTAATATTACATTATTTATATCCACTTTATATATTTTTCAATTTTTTTATTTTATTTATTATTCACTTAACTCCCTGTCTCCATCGTCTGATTTTAATTTATAACAAGTGCAACCTTCTGTGATTACTTGAAATGATTATATCGATAATCGTGTTGAGCAAATAAAAATTAATCCATTTACAAAATTAAGGCCTCTATGATGAAATCACATCACAAAACTATCTCTTTACCTTACAATGTAAAGGTCAGTTGGCTCAAGAAGCATTGTTAAATAAGAAATGATCAGTGTATAAATCAACTGTGTGTGCTTTGACATCAAAAAGATGGTGTTCTTTTTTTAACTTAAATGTATATGTAAATCTTAAGATATTTACATGAAACAACCGAATGTTTTATAGAACCACAAATTCGAACCTTTTCTGGGAAAGTTAAATCAAAGTTTGTATGGGTTAAAACAAGCAGTGAGGACATGGAATGAAAAATTGAATTCAATTCTTCTGCAGATTGGATTTCAGAGAAGTGAAGCTGATCCCTAGTTGTATATTAAAAATGTAAAAGATAGGTTCCTATATATTCTCACTCATTTGGATTAATGCTTTGTGTTGGTTCTGTAAGTTTAATAGATGGTATATTCAAAATGATAGGGACCCAGTTTAAACTTAAAGATATGGGAAATATGGCTAACAATTTAGGAATAGAAATAGAAAATAATGAAACAAGTTCCTGATTCACCACAGGCAGAAAATAGAAAAGTTAGTAAATAAGTTTGGCTTGGAGGACGCTAAACCAATAAGAACACCAATAGATGCATGGATTTTCAAAGCCAAATGTGCTTCAACTCTTCTATCTGACAATAAGAAATATTGACAAGCAATAGGTTTGCTTCTATATATTTCTGTAACATCTCACTCAGACATATCAGCAGCAGTGGGTTTCCTATCCGGACACTTAGAAAAGCCAACCAAGAGTGACGGGAAGAGATTTGTGATTTATTTCAATACGATGAGAAACACTAAATTTTGGCTTGGAGCAAAAAGCAACACGACCCTATATTGCTTTATATACACAGATTTGGGAGGAGACATAGGTAACCTTAAATCACCGGCTATCTTTTCAAACTAGGAAAGTCATGTGAGGTTTGGTTGTGCAAAAAACAACAATCGGTGACACTTTCTTCAACAGAAGCTGAGTTTAAGACTAATCAGAGTTGTATGAAATTTGTTGAAAAAGAAGAAGCTTGTGCTAGGATCAAGCACTTCCGAAAGTGTTTCATTCGTAATCTTGTTAAAAGAAAAGAAGTTAATCTCGAATATTGTCCAGAAGAAAACGAAGCAATTTATTGACGAAGCTACATTTACGTCAGAAATTACATGTTCCATCATTAAAAATAGAAATGTCCATTTGTTACAGATGATGTTAAGGTTAAAATTGTCATACCAACATGATCCTGTAATATGAACATGTGTGTGTTGTCTGCTTATTTTAACAATTACAACCTGCTTTTATATTTTGGTCTTTGACCTTTGCTATTTACCTTTTTATTTTATTTTTTCTAATAAGATATTAAAATAAAGCAATATAATATCCAATCACAGCAAGTTAGATGGATATATCTGGCTGTTTTTCAAGTATTAGTACAACAGATCCCATTTTCTCCGATTCTGTTTTATATTTATTTAAATAAAATTTATTTATTTACACTCAACAGAATGAGCTGGATATGAAACCTTAAAATTTATTCATTTCATATTGCAAACCAATATTATGCAAACTAAAACATTAATTGACATTGCTTTAACTACATATGTATTTATTGTATTGTCAGTGTATTTAAAATATGCAACTATAAAAAATATATAAAATGATTTTTTTTTTTAAAAACAAACATTTTTTAGGATTTTTAGATTAGGTGAATGAATTATAGTTTTTTGTATTTTTTTATTTACATTTGATTTCATTAAAATAGGTCTAAGCTGGGAGGGAGACCACAAGAGGCATATCATGCTGCAAGTAAGGCATAAGTCTTCCTTGGCAAGTCACTCATTAAGGTATTTAAAAGGTAAGTTTTTTTGAATATAGGAAACCATTTTCACATTTCGATGATAAGAGTATGCATGTTATCCAGAGATATATCTTATAATTTCCCTAAGTTAGGGATCCCTAAGATAAGAGTAGCATCCCCTCTTACTGCCTGTTCTGATGATTTGATTGTGACTAGTCTTGAGACATAAATAAGTTGTTGTTAGCATAATTGTACTGGCTAATGCCTGCTAATAGGCATATGTAATTTCATTGTTTTTCATTTTTTGACCTTTTGCAAATTTAATTTCCAATTAAATTGTTGGTATGTGGAGGCTATTTGTTATTAGTATTAAGTAGAAGTTAAACTCTGGCTTAATCTCTCATAAGTGCAATCACACAGTGAAACAAATTATCACCAGCTAATGCAACAAAAAATAAATCAGGATAAATGATAAAAAGCTTTGGCTTATTTATTAAGACAAGTGAACTTTCAAAGTTTTAACTATGGATTGCTGGTAGAGATTGCATACGTTTTTGACAAGCAGGAAGGTGACAGAAGTATGAATTCTGTTTGAAAGTTCTCAACTTTTAGCAGATTTATCTTGAGAGAAATCAGCTATTGAGGTCGTACTCATGATGCGATTTTTGAAAAATGTCTTCAAATCTCCATCGATCCTACCCAGAAGATGACGAAAATGAGGTCCGTTCAAAATTATATATATATATATATATATATATATATATATATATATATATATATATGTATATATATTGTTACGTTTTTGTATAACCAAAACCAGTAATAAACGTTTAAGAGTTCTTTTGGATTGCAAAATTGAATACTCGCAAGTTTCACAGTTTTTATCACTGCACAATTTATTTGGATAATGCACAATAAACTTGGTAATTATTCTTAATTACTACTCACAGTATAGACTGATAGCGTCACTGTTCTTCAGATTACACAGTCCAATAATTCACTGAAATTCACAGAAAGACGGCACTGCACTGTCCTTTGCTTCGCGGCACTGCACTGTCTTCTACTTCGCGGCACTGCACTGTCCTTTACTTCGCGGCACTGCACTGTCTTAAACACGGCACAACACTGTTCTTCTTATAAAAACACTTTACCGCACTGTACTAGGTCGCACTGTAGCACTGATGTGAACATCAAGACAGGTGACAATAAAACTGACTGCCTCGCAGCTGGCCGCTCTTTATAGGTTGTCGGCATACATCAAAGGGGAATTGTCTCGTTCATTCGAGGCTGGGCTAGAAGAGTCTATAGAGGCTAGAACTTTCTGTCGGCTGCTTTGATCTACGTCACACTTTCCAAATACGCGACTCTCTCTCTCTCTGAAGGATTATTCATCTATTTAATTTTCGCAACAATATATATATATATTTCTCTGCTAACACTCTAGCGGTCACAATTTTTGTTTGGTCATTACCAAACTCCATATTTAATCATTTTATGTAAAAAGAAAGATCAAGTTCGTTAATGGCTGAAATCCAGTGGGAAGGGAGATTTTTGAAAAATCGAAATATCCCCGTTATTATGGTCGGATCGAAAAATTGTATAGAATCAATCTTATTGCAAATTAAATTTATTATAAATATTGTGCTATGCATTTATTCTCTATCTTGAATATTAACTGAGATATTTGCATTTGTATTGTGTGTGTGTGGTCGGCAGAAGTCGGCTGTATTCGGGACTTTCCGCCAAAAGCTAGTTCGGCTGTTTTCGTAACTATTCGTCCCTGGTGAATTGGTTTAGAGATTCATTACTACTACTGTTGTTAGTAAACAGACTTCTCTAATGTAAAACTTCACTTGGGAAATCTGCTTAGTTTATGTGACAGACTTTTCTTATGTAGATTAGTCTCTCCTAAAGCCTTTAATTCACCACTATTGTTTTTTGTGGCCTTTCATAAGATTCATTAACTGTACCATCATCCAAGTCATATGGAAGTTTGAAAAGCTTGTACTAGTTTAAATTCATATAAAAAAAATCTGTCACGCAGGGGCTGCGTTAACTAAGCAGATTTCCCACGTGCGCCAGTATTTGCATTTATCTCAGAACTTAAAATTCAATGAGGACAATACTTGGTAATTAAGTTTCAAATAAAGTACTTCAAAAAATAATAGAATATTGTTAATATGAGATGAGTAGGAATGGGGCTTTACTGAAGACCGAAAACTAAAAAATGCAAATATCTCAGTTAATAATCAAGATAGTGAAAAAATGTACATAACAACATTTATAGAACATTACACTTACAAAGCATACAATAGTTGCATAATAACAAAAATAACAATAACACAGTATCTATGGTACAACATAAGAATAAGTTTAATTATTACAATTTATTATTTAAACAACACACAACAATAATTAGTTGTAACATAATAAAATAACAATAACATTGTAACTTTAATATAACATGAAAATAGCTTTAACAAACTACAACAATTGTGATAACATACAGCAATAACAAATGTAACATAGTAAAGTAGCAATAATTGTAACAAAACACAACAATAATTAGTTATAACATAATAAAATTAAATAACAATAACATTGTAACTTTAATATAACATGGAAATAGCCTTAACAAACTACAACAACAATTGTGATAACATACAGCAATAACAAATGTAACATAATAGAAAAGCAATAATTGTAACAACAATAATTAGTTGTAGCATAATAATAAATTAAACAACAATAACATTGTAACTTTAATATAGCTTTAACATAATATAACAATAACCGTGACAACATATATCAATAACAAATGTAACATAGTGAAATAACAATATTATATCAATTTTATTACTCCATAAAAATAGCTTTAATAAAAAATAATATAACAATAATTATAATAACACATGTCAATAGTTATAACATAGTTCAACAAACAAAAGACAATATACTGTAGTAATACAAAACATAAGGCAGTGACCAAGCTGAATATAACAGGCTTGGGTAGGTTATACTCTGTACTCCTAATGTAAACAAAGGAACTACAGTGATGTACAATCATTTTTAAATATCTTGGCTAAAGTGCATTTTAGTTCCCCCCCTAGCCGCCATCTTGTTACGTCACTGTCCGACATCTTGTTTCTTGCTACCGTCCGACATAATAAGCGGTGTGAATAAAAACGAGTACGACGAGTATTTACTTACAAGTGTAAAGTGTAACGAGTATTTAAACTCCAAGTAAACCGATGTGAATAAAGCGTCGAGTTTACTTGTGACCGTGTACTCGCCAACCCGAGGGTATACTAGCAAGTATTTACTCGCGAGACAACTGAATTCACAAGAAAGGCAAGTAAATACTTGTAGCGCCACACAGACTACTACGCATCATTTCCTGTTGTGACTTGTTCTGTTTTCGCCGCTAAACTAACTTGACTCCCCGTCATTACTCACAAGTCAGTTGTCGTTCCCGTTTGTTTTTGTCCTCTTGCAGCTATGGATGAAAGTAGTGTGACTTCCGGTTGTGACAATAGAGCTATTTTTGTAGCGTTATTAAGCCTTTAGTGTTGTGCTAAATAAATCCATCTTGCCTAAAGTTGCATCTGCTAAAGAGAAGGCATGGGGATGTTTAGCCGACCAATTTTCGAAAAACGTTGGGAAGCAAACTAGTGTTGGACAGTTAAAAAAGCTATCGAACAATATGAAAAACGCAGTCAAGAAAAAAACTGATGTCAACGCAACTGGAAATAAACCAATAACATTGTTGTCATGGGAGGCAGATTTCCTAAAAATTTGCGATTCAAACGAGAACCCAGTTTATTGCAAAATACCTGGGGCTTCATGCGTTGGATTGGGAGCAAGTTCTACGTTGCCATTGCCTGAACTCAATGAGGAGAATGAGAATAGGGAAGACGAAGATGACCCCGTTGACATGTTAGCATCAAACCAGCCCATCACACCAGTGACTTGCATACGTAAGAGCGATGCGACGAAGTTGAAAAAAGATAAGAAATTGAAACTCTCAGCTGAAACTGAAGAGACGTCAAAGTTGACAACTGGTGAGCTGCAGCGTTTATTATTACTTGAACAAATTAAGCTAACAAGACTTCAGGCACGTGAGTGCAATCTATAACACCAATGACAGTCGGAATGCGAAATTTTGAAGCCCAATCTGCCTTGGCCTGATCCATATCTTCAATAGTGCGTGGAAATTTAATCCAATCTTCAGACTTCGACACTATATTATCCAATACACTTGAAAATGTTCTGCTGACGGTACTTCTTTCAACCCCCATGTCGTTGGCAACACCACTTTGGAATCCTGGATCACTAACGTATCTCAGAAAAATTGCTACAGAAGTATTTACTTGCGTTTATTCACACCAAAATGCACTTTCACCAATATCTTTAGTCTTGGTAAGCAGAATTAACACAAACACTATCTATTACACTCTAATAACAATGTGCAATATATATATATATATATATATATATATATATATATATATATATATATATATATATATATATATGGAAGATGGACGCATTTCCATTGAAAATTTGCAGAACAATGAAAATTCCAACCGCTGGAGCAGACAGCCGAGGTTCTCACAATGATAATACTCCCCAGCGATGCAGCCTCAAAAATAGAATATATATATATATATATATATATATATATATATATATATATATATATATATATATATATATATAAAGTAGTACCTGTACTTTTTAGCTCTGAAGAAGAGGAAATAAATATTCTCGAAATATTGGAATGAACTAAGATTTTTTCACTAACACTGACCAAAACTCCAAAAAACAACAACACCATATATATATATATATATATATATATATATATATATATATATATATAAAACCTGGTCGAAAACAACAACACTAATATATATATATACACACACACACACACACACAGTTTTGAACTGACCTCATTTTCATCATCTCCTGGGTAGGATCAATGGACATTTGAAGAAAAATTTTGAAAATCGCGTCATGAGTACGACCTCAATAGCTGATTTCCCTTAAGGGAAATCTGCTAAAATATTTTTCAAATACTATTGATACTAAAATCTTGAATATTTCATAATAAGATAAATATGTTATGAAAATTAAAAATAAATTAAGTTAGTACCATTTGTGTAATAAATGGATTGCCATAAATAATAATTTATAACTAATTATTACCTTTTTAAAAAGAAAAAAGTTTTGATTTACTTAATTTTAATGTTTCAGGAATCTCTCAACATCAGGACTCTAAATGAACTTTAGCTAGAAGAGGTGGACACTTCAAACGTTTGAAACCCTGTGACTTTCCTAGTATCGTCTAAAACGTGTGTTTTTCACGTGCCATGGATATGTAAAAGTATAAATCATTTTGTACCAAGGAGCTCTTATCTCCCATCCATTTTCATTTGTGACAGGGTCTTAACGGACCATCTCAATTTAATTATAAAAGATAATAAGTGACTAAAATTAGTGAAATGTCTTTCAAACTGGCATAACCTGTTTTAGGTCCTCGAGGTACTGTGAGAATAATTTGTTACCTGTATGAGTGAGTGTGAGGCTGTTTATAAGTTTGCGCAGTCAAATACGCTTAATATATGGTGAGAAAAGAAAAGTTTCCTGTTATTATGAGAGATTATAATATTCCCTTTATCCTTCCCCTTCCCAAATTGTATATTAGTGATATATGGATATCTGTGGATACGCTTTCCCTTTGTATATGCATTTGACTACTAGAAAGTTGTTCATGAGTGACTCTTGAGTCATTTGATTCAAGTCATATATATTTAAATCAAAGCTCATGTGGATTTATATTCCTAAAATACTCGTGATATTTGATGATTCTTGAGTCCTCATCTACGTGCGCCATATTTAGATTAGTGCTTTATACACATTTTTCATTTCTTTTCTTTAATGTATTTAGCATTATGGTTGATCTCAAATGGTCTTCTTTGTTTGTCTTATTTTTATATATTGTCCACCTGACATACGATGCAGGAAATCTCTAATAACCTTAGCTGATTCGCCCTTTCTTGTACCACATTGGTATTAAATCAGTTAAAGGTTTTATAACCATCACTCATGTATCTCAATGTTTTTTATAGACCATTTTTTTATATAGTCAAAAGCCATTTATTTATTTATCCAGTTACTATTTGTATCTAGTCCTTTTAAGAGTGTATTGAAAACCATGAGCATAGTCAAAGATGGATGCATATACATTTTTTATGTGTATGTGATAGGGAAAGAGTATGAGTGAAGTGTGCTCACTTACTGTTTATTTTGTGTTGTGTAGGATAACAATTTTGGAAAACTACTTATGTATAATCTCGTGTGATAAGTACAAAGAAGGAAATCAAGGAGAAAGAGAAAACAGAGGTAAATAAAGATATAGTTTTAAGTACTTAAATAAAACACGTTTAGATGTAGTGTGTGATTTACCTTTTGCTCTGTTATAAATCAAAGGTTAGTTTATTCAAAGTTGTTATACTATAAATGTAAATGTTTGTATGTTATTACTCCCACTTTTATTTTCCTTCGAGATAAAATATCGACTTTATTATATCTGTTTTCATAGATATTGAGAAAATAGGAAAAAAAATTAAAAAATAAAAATTATAAAAAATAAAGATGGAAAAATAGATTTTAGTGCTCTCATCCTCTGAATAGTTTATCTGACAAAAACTGTTAAAGCTTATATGTTGATTTAAAAATTTCTGTTCTGTAGCATTCTTTTTAAGAATTGTAAATTTACTATTAATAAAATGGAAAATTACACTTTTGTTTTCTTTTCCTAACCTATAGGATAGTAAAACCCAGTTCTCTCAGAATCTGAGAAATATATTGAATTACTGAGTTTGAAAAGTTCTTTACACTTAAATACTCAAGATAGTCCTGCTCATTTCCTATGAGCTAGTCTCAAAAGTGGATTCTCCTTCAAAGCCAATAGGGACAAGATCTGTATACTTAGTAACTATAGAAGTGTGTAATGATCGCAATTGCATGACTTATTGTGCTTTATAACTAATAAAAGTTTGGTATGTGATAAAAATATAAAATAATAAGTTCTTTAACCACTAGTATGATTGCGAAAGCCATTGAAAATAGTAGCACTAGGAATTGATAATACAATCCCTCATAAATGGAATTATCCCTTAAGGGAAATCAGCTATTGAGCTCGTACTCATGACACAATTTTCGAAATTTTCCTTCAAATGACCATCGATCCTACCTAGTATATATATATTGTCTGTTACCGCTCTAGCAGTCACAATTTTTGTTTGATCGTTACCAAACTCTATATTTAATCATTTTATGTAAAAAGAAAGATCAAGTTCGTTAATGATAAAAAGCTGAATAGAACCAATCTTATTGCAATTAAAAGGTGCTATAAATATTGTTATACATTTATGCTCTATCATGAATATAACCGAGATATTTATATTTATTTATTATTTATATCACAAATTTATATTTTATCCTGGTGTTAAACGCACACAGGAAATAAGTTAGCATAATTAACTGTGTTAGACCCCAACAACGCCCGCTCCTGCTTGAGTGTTATCAGCATTGCTTTACTTGTGAATAAATAATAGTGGTACCCTAAAAATAATTTAATTTATATTGGAAAAGCGAGGGGAGGGAATGAGATTGTAGCAGCCCCCCCCCCCCCCGCAGCAACCTCCAATTACATTGAGTTTAAAAGCATATTGTCTTTTGTTATAATGACAATACCTAGTAATGTTTAATAGTTATGGATAGTACATAGTCATTTCAATATTGTCAGCGTATTATTATTCTAATTATGAATCTTGACAAAGAAGGCATGAAGAAACTTCTCAACTTGAAGAATAAAGTGAATTCTAATTATGAATCTTGACAAAGAAGGCTTGTAGAAACTTCTCAACTTGAAGAATAAAGTGAATTCTAATTATAAATCTTGACAAAGAAGGCCTGGAAGAAACTTCTCAACTTGAAGAATAAAGTACATTTAATGAATAGAGTTGGATTTTTAAAGCATTGTAAAAAGAACAACAAATTTCCTAGTTTTATATGTAATAAAACAAAATGTTTATATAATATTGTTACGTTTTTATTACCAAAACTAGTAATAAACGTTTTTAATAAGAGTTCTTTTGGATTGCAAAATTAAATACTCGCAAGTTTCACAGTTTTTATCACTGCACAATTTATTTCACAATGCACAATACACTTGGTAATTATTCTTAATTACTACTCACAGTATACACTGATAGCGTCACTGTTCTTCAGATTACGCAGTCCAATAATTCACTCACGATCACTGAAGTTCATAGAAAACACGGCACTGCACTGTCCTTTATTTCGCGAAGTTAACAGTACTGCACTTCTTAAACACGGCACTATACTGTTACTTACAGAGTCTGGGCACAACACTGTTCTTCCCATAACAGCACTTTACCGCACTGCACTATGTCGCTCTGTAGCACTGATGATCACTTGAAGACAGCTGAGAACAAAACTAAACTATCGGCCGAGCTGTATGCTATTTATAGAGAAGCGGCAACATCAAAGCCAAATTGTCTGGACTCTTCGGGGACTAGGACTGGCGCGACCATATGGCGGCACCCCTTTGATCTCCTGCGTGCTCCCCAAATACGTGACTATCTCTGTTTAATTTTTAATGTATTTCATTTTCGCAACAATATATCCAATTTTTATACAAATATTTTGATTGTTTAATTTTAACTACAGACGAAACAAATATTGACAAATTACTAGCTAAGTACAATTGTAAAAGTAATAATATTCAATTCACTAAAGAGGTTGAAGCAGATGGCAAAATAGGATTTTTAGACGTGGAATTAATAAAATGCAAAGAGTGTTTAAGTGTTAAATGTTTATCAAAATGTATCATTCAACAAGAATGGTTAATTTTTACTCTAACCACCCATTGAGGTTTAAAAAGAATTTGATTTATAATCTTTGACATCATTAAAGAGAACATCCACACAATATTTTGAGAAGATAAAAAATAAACTTAGATTACTGTTTAAAGAAAATAGTTACTCTAGCAAATCAATAGAATGTGGAATTAAAAAAGCAGAAAAAAATATCATTTATTCCAAATTAAAAACGTGCAAATAAATTTCAAATTTCTTCCAAATATTTTTCAATTTACTGACAAATTCTTTGCAGATATAGATATACACTCGCTAAAGTACCCGGCGATGCCCGGGAAATCATTGTTGACTGACTAATAATGGTATTTTTATAGAAAGACTAAAATGTGTACAATTACACTACCCTCCACGACAAAATGTTTTTCCGAAATACCCAATCCTAAAGGTAACTTTTGGGGACTATTAGAATTGAAATTTTAGTTTTAAAGAATAAATGAAAATGTGTTCCTAACTTATACCTCTAGACTTTTTACTCGCCGGCTTTGAATAATTCAAATCATAATCAGCATTTATTACAATTAAATATCATCTATTATGAACACATTTCCTGTCAAAAACCAATTCGAGCACATATAGTTTAAGCATAGTTTGTAGGTAAATTATATTCGTAATAGTAAATCTCAGTAGAGATTACTTCCAGTAATGCCAGCATTTTACAGGAAATAAGTTAACTCAATTAACTGTTTAGCCTCCAGTCAACTTCCGCTCCCGCATGAGAGTTATCAACATTCTTCTCCTTAAATAATTGATTCAAAATAAATGTTTAATAATTTGTCTACCTAATGGAATTAAATAATATTGTTAGCCTAAAAATAATTTAATTTATTTTCTAGGGAAAATAAATAAATGAGAAGGGGGCGACGAAGATTTATAACCTCACTAATCCGAATCATACTTAGAACTATCACATACGACTAAAACGTAACATCATTAGTCATAATATGCATTTATTAAAATCACTTAAGTAAGTATTAATAAAATTAATGACTCCCGCTACAGTTTCAGAGTATATCCCGTGATTACTTCAACGGCAAAAGTGAATGCAACAAAAGTTACTCTAAATAACAAAGTAATCAACTTTTGTTATGTGCACGTTTGCCGAAAAACAAATAGAAAATGAAAATACGCGATTTTTTATTTCAGGCCTCTTTTATAACCCCCACTCCTGTTTGGACCTCAAAATTGTAATATAGCTTCCAATCATGGAAGAATTAATGCAAATTCACATACAGAGTTTTGTTAAGTTCCGTTCAATCGTTATTGCTCAATAAAGTTATCGGACCCTGCTTTAGTTTTTAGTGTATATGCTTTATACTTTGTTATACGACAAAAGTGTATATAACAAAAGTTACTCTAAATAACAAAATAAATAACTTTTGTTATGTGCATATTTGCCGAAAGACCAATAGGAAACGAAATATCGCTATTTTTAATTTCAGGCCTCCCTTATGACTCCTACTCCTGTTTATCTTAGAGAATATTAATAATATAGCCTAAAGTCTAAGTTGGGTTAGTAGTAATATACATACCAAGTTTCATAAAATTCGGTTCAGCCGTTTACGCGTGCAAAGGTAACAAACAAACAAACAGACACGAAAGAAACAAAATGCAGTTATGGTGTCCATGACATGTGAAACGAAAAGTTATCTTGACATTTCGCGAAAAAAATCAATGTACAGACAGAGGTTACAATTTATATATATATATATATATATATATATATATATATATATATATATATATATATATATTGTTGCGAAAATTAAATAGATGAATAATCCTTTAGAGAGAGAGAGTCGCGTATTTGGAAAGTGTGACGTAGATCAAAGCAGCCGACGGAAAGTTCTAGCCTCTATAGACTCTTCTAGCCCAGCCTCGAATGAACGAGACAATTCCCTTTTGATGTATGCCGACAACCTATAAAGAGCGGCCAGCTGCGAGCCAGTCAGTTTTTTTCTCACCTGTCTTGATGTTCACATCAGTGCTACAGTGCGACTTAGTACAGTGCGGTAAAGTGTTTTTATAAGAAGAACAGTGTTGTGCCGTGACTGTAAGTAACAATTTAGTGCCGTGCATAAGACAGTGCAGTGCCGCGAAGTAAAGGACAGTGCAGTGCCGCGAAGTAGAAGACAGTGCAGTGCCGCGAAGCAAAGGACAGTGCAGTGCCGTCTTTCTGTGAATTTCAGTGAATTATTGGACTGTGACTCATTGAAGAACAGTAACGCTATCAGTGTATACTGTGAGTAGTAACTAAGAATAATTACCAAGTTTATTGTGCATTATCCAAATAAATTGTGCAGTGATAAAAACTGTGAAACCTGCGAGTATTTAATTTTGCAATCCAAAAGAACTCTTATTAAAAACGTGTATTACTGATTTTGGTAATACAAAACGTAACAACTGGTGTCAGAAGTGGGATTGCAAAATTAAAATCAACAAAAATGAAGTTTGAAGAACTAAAAGTGGAACAGCTGAAGAAGGAGCTGGCTAAACTGGATATGCCAACAACAGGAAATAAGGCTGAATTACAAAGGCGGTTGACAGATGAATTCCAAAGACGAGGAATCGATATAAGTACACACGAGTTTGACGATAAAGAAGACATTGCTGTAAGTAATCCTATCTCAAGTAGCAATTTGGACTTAAATTCAATTTTAGCCGCTATCATGGAAAATAACCAGAAACTCTTGGACGCTTCAAAAAGTAACAGCGAGAAAATCTTAGCGGAAGTCAGACAAGAATTTCAGGAATCTTCTAGAGTTAATTGCGAGAGGCTAGAAGAAAAATTCCAGGAAGCTTCTAAAAGCAACAGTGAGAAATTATTAGCGGAAGTCAGACAAGAATTCCAGGAAGCTTCTAAAAGCAACAGTGAGAAATTATTAGCGGAAGTCAGACAAGAATTCCAGGAAGCTTCTAAGAGCAACAGTGAGAAAATATTAGCGGAAGTCAGACAAGAATTCCAGGAAGCTTCTAGAGCTAATTACGAAAAATTAGAAGAAGCTTCTAGAATTAATTACGAAAAACTAGAAGAAGCTTCTAGAGCTAATTATGAAAGACTAGAAGAAGTTTCCAGAACTAATTGCGAGAGGCTAGAAGAGAAATTTCAGGAAGCTTCTAGATCAACTAACCAAAAACTCCATGAAATGTCAGAGGTATTGGGCAAACGAGTGGAAGCTATAGAGCAGAGAGTCAGCGAGTTTGATGAAAAACTCTGCGGCATTTCTGCGGCACAGAAGAAGGTTGAAGAGGACGTGTCCAACCTAGGAAGAAAGATGGACGATGAAATACGTGAGCTACAATTCCAAATGGATAATCTACATGTTCGAGAGGGTCCGGTGAGGCTCATTTCAGAAAATTCCAGCAAGATAAAGACCCCAACTTTTGACGGTAATGTACCACTTAATGTTTTTAAATTCCAATTTGAGACGGTGGCCAGTAGAAACGGATGGAATAATGAAGAGAAAGCGGTAGAATTGATTTTGGCACTGAAGGGAACCGCTGCAGAAATCCTGGAGAGTTTACCATCAGCTTGTAGGAATAATTATGAGGACATTATGTTGGCATTACAGCACAAGTTTGACGAGAACTTTACACGATGGAACTAAGGGGCAGAGTGCAGAAACCGAACGAGACGCTACAAGATTTTGCCATGGAAATCGAACGTCTAGTGCAGCTGACTTACCCAGGTGAAAATCATCCATTCTTGGATCAGTTCAAGATTGAAGCATTTGTGAATGGTATACGAGATCCAGACGTTAAATTCGCGGTGTGTGCTACGCAAAAATCATCCTTTGCTGAAACCATCTCTTATGCGCTAGCCCAGGAGACCGCTAAAGTAATTTCAAAACCACAAGTCTTCAAGGTGCGACGTCTTGAGGCTGATATTCAAAATGACGCCCAAATGTCAAGGAGTGACATAGAAGATTTAGTCAAGCGAATAATGGAGGAGCAAAGGAACAGATCACGCTCAAAGTGCTTCAACTGTGGCAAGGCCGGCCATTTTCAACGTAACTGTAAATCACCGAAGAAAAGGTCAAGATCTGTTTCGCCACCAAGGGAGAACAAACGGACGAATAACCCCAAATCTCAAGAGACGCCGTTAAACTAAAGCGAGCTAGCACTAAGGGGCAAGAGCTAGCTCCTACAACCGCTGGCCCCACAATCTCCATTTCCATAATACAACAACAGAATAGCAACCTTACAGCTCGTGGGCTCATTAACGGCAGGAAGCAGATCCTCACCATAGACACAGGGGCGTCGCAGTCCATAATTAGGCCCGATTTGGTAAAAGGATCAGTGGAACCATTAAACGACGTTCGACTGCGCACTGCTACTGGGGAATCAGCCACCGTCTATGGAAGAGCCAAGGTTCGACTGACTATCGCCAACACTAGCGCCGATCATGTATTTGTTGTCGCCGACATAGTGGACGAAGTGATCATCGGTGCAGATTTCATGATAGCCCACGGTATCAATCTGCACATGGGTCAGCAAGTTATGATCTGGCGCAACGTCGAGATACCCTTGGATGTTGGATATGAGAGCAAAACCACAGTAAGGAGGATATTTACCGTCGGACGCCAGAAATTACCACCCCAGTCGGAAACCTTAGTATGGGCACGTGTGGAAGAAGATTGTGAGGATAACCGGTTGTGGGTAGTAGAACCAAAGGAACTTAAAGATGACATTATAACAGCTAAAGCCCTCGTGAAAACCTGCGACGATGGACGAGTTCCGGTGAGAGTACTAAACCTATCCAACAATGAGAAGATTATTAACAAAAATTTTGAAATAGGTCAATGTGAGCCAGCAGAAGCAATAATTAACTGTGCCAAAAATTCAGGATGCCCGAAAATGACAGCCAAGGAGCGCGAACTACTTGCAGAAGAAGAGGAAAAGTGGATGAAAGGACTGACATCGCCTGAAAGAAACAAAGCAAAGGAGTTGCTAAGAACACATGCCTCCGTCTTCGCCCAAAGCAATAAAAGCCCAGGTAGAACAGCTGTAGTGAAACATGAAATAAATACTGGTGAAGCGAGACCTATAAAACAGGCACCCAGGAGTGTTCCCCTAGCGAAGCGGAACGAAGTTAAAGAACTTGTCAACGAAATGGAGCGGAATGGAGTCATTGAACCATCTTCGAGTCCGTGGAGCTCACCAATAGTTCTAGTAAAGAAGAAAGACGGCAGCACCAGATTCTGCGTCGACTACAGAAAACTCAATGACGTCACCAAGAAAGACAGTTATCCGCTGCCAAGAATTGACGACACCTTAGACACGTTGGCTGGAACGAAATGGTTTTCTACCTTGGACTTGCAAAGCGGCTACTGGCAAGTAGAGATAGCCGATAAGGACAAAGAGAAAACTGCCTTTAGCGCAAGCAATGGTTTATGGCAGTTCAAGGTGATGCCATTTGGGCTCTGCAACGCCCCAGCTACTTTTGAGCGTTTAATGGAACGTGTGCTAAAGGGTCTCAATTGGAAGACATGCTTGGTGTATCTAGATGACATAATCGTCATGGGGAAGACTTTTGAGGAACATCTTAAAAACCTGGATGAAGTATTTAGTCGCATAACAGCAGCTGGGCTGAAGTTAAGCATAAAGAAATGTGCTCTGTTTCAGAAAGAGGTCAAATACTTGGGACATCGGGTAACAGCAGAGGGCATCTCCACTGCAACCACTGAGGACAAAATACGGGCAGTAAAGGACTGGCCTCGACCACGAAATCTTCACGAGCTGCGTAGCTTCCTGGGGCTTTGCACATACTACAGGAGATTCGTGCCAAACTTCGCTCAGGTAGCTGCCAGCTTGCACGAGCTAACCAAAAAGTCCCGACCATACCACTGGAGTGAGGCAGCGGAAGATGCGTTCCAGAGGCTCAAGGAACTCTTGTGCACAGCACCTGTCCTTGCCTATCCAATCGCTGGACAGAAGTTCATAATTGATACGGACGCCAGTGGCTATGGAATAGGAGGAGTACTTTCTCAAGTAGTTAATGGGGCAGAAAGAGTCATTGGCTACTACAGCAGGGTACTCTCCAAGCCCGAAAGAAATTATTGTGTTACCCGACGGGAGCTTCTGGCAGTGTTGGAGTGCGTCAAACATTACCACAAATACTTGTATGGTCAACACTTCACCTTAAGAACAGACCACTCCGCACTACGTTGGCTGCTGCAGTTCAAGAACCCAGAAGGTCAGCTGGCACGATGGATTGAACGTCTGCAGAGCTATGACTTCAGCATCGAGCATCGAAAAGATGGGAAACACAATAACGCTGATGCCCTTTCAAGATGGCCTTGTAACATAGAATGCAAACATTGTACTAAAGCCGAGAAAGAGGAAAGCGTGATTGATGTGCGACTTACCCGTATTGGCTCAGACGAGGACTGGTCGAAGGCTCAGAAAGATGACCCGATTCTGGCGAAGATTATATCGGCTAAGGAATGCAACAGAAAACCAACCCGAAATGAGACATCAGCTGAAAGCCCACTTGCGAAATCATACTGGGTACAGTGGAATAGCCTAAAACTGGTAGAGGGCTGCTTATATCGATCTTGGGAGAGTGCAGATGGCAAAACCACAACCGACCTAATTGTCGTGCCCACCTCCAAGATAAATGAGGTATTGAAGCAGTTCCATAATGGTCCCAGCGGCGGCCATCTGGGCATTACAAAAACCCTGGAAAAGATAAAACAACGATTTTACTGGGTGGGATGTCAGCAATCTGTAACCGATTGGATAGCCAATTGCGAGCAGTGCATTGCAGCCAAGGGTCCAACGAGAAGAAGTCGTGGCAAACTTCAGCTGTACAACGCAGGCGCCCCTTTCGAGCGGATAGCCATGGATGTTGCTGGTCCATTCCCTGTCAGTGAGGCTGGAAACCGGTATGTCCTAGTTGTAATGGACTACTTCAGTAAATGGCCCGAAGTATATGCCATCCCAAACCAGGAGTCGAAAACGGTTGTAGATGCCTTTGTAAATAATTGGGTGTGCCGATACGGGGTTCCAATAGAACTTCATTCTGACCAGGGCCGAAATTTCGAATCGGCCATATTCAAGGAAATGTGTGAATTGTATGGCATCAAAAAGACAAGGACGACATCGCTTCATCCACAATCTGATGGCATGGTCGAAAGATTTAATCGGACACTGGAGGAATATCTCAGAAAAGTGGTTAGCACACAACAAAGGGATTGGGATGTGCACATACCAAAATTACTACTGGCTTACCGGTCGGCAATCCATGATTCCACCTCACGTACTCCGGCGAAAATCTTATTTGGAGCAGAATTAAGACTGCCAGCGGATTTGGAATTTGGGGCCAAACCCGGACCGTCCTGCGAAGACAATGGAAATACTCCCCAGGCACAGGAAGACCTGCATGAGCTCCATGAGTTTGTTCGCAACCGTATTAAAATGACAGGTGATAAGATGAAAGCCAGGTATGATCGGGCAGCAAACACGGAGGGATTCACTGAAGGGCAAATGGTTCTACTATTCAACCCACAACGAAAGAAAGGACTATCCCCGAAATTGCAAACGCACTGGGAGGGACCTTACAAGGTGATCAAGAGATTGAACGACGTTGTCTACCGGATACAGAGATACCACAATCCGAGGTCTAAAATGAAAGTGGTACACCTAGAGCGACTAGCCAAGTATGGCAACGGCGATATTGAGCCTATTCGGGACGAAAAGGCTTAAGTGGGCGGCAGTGTTGCGAAAATTAAATAGATGAATAATCCTTCAGAGAGAGAGAGAGTCGCGTATTTGGAAAGTGTGACGTAGATCAAAGCAGCCGACGGAAAGTTCTAGCCTCTATAGACTCTTCTAGCCCAGCCTCGAATGAACGAGACAATTCCCCTTTGATGTATGCCGACAACCTATAAAGAGCGGCCAGCTGCGAGCCAGTCAGTTTTTTTCTCACCTGTCTTGATGTTCACATCAGTGCTACAGTGCGACTTAGTACAGTGCGGTAAAGTGTTTTTATAAGAAGAACAGTGTTGTGCCGTGACTGTAAGTAACAGTTTAGTGCCGTGCATAAGACAGTGCAGTGCCGCGAAGTAAAGGACAGTGCAGTGCCGCGAAGTAGAAGACAGTGCAGTGCCGCGAAGCAAAGGACAGTGCATTGCCGTCTTTCTGGGAATTTCAGTGAATTATTGGACTGTGACTCATTGAAGAACAGTAACGCTATCAGTGTATACTGTGAGTAGTAACTAAGAATAATTACCAAGTTTATTGTGCATTATCCAAATAAATTGTGCAGTGATAAAAACTGTGAAACTTGCGAGTATTTAATTTTGCAATCCAAAAGAACTCTTATTAAAAACGTTTATTACTGATTTTGGTAATACAAAACGTAACAATATATATATATATATATATATATATATATATATATATATATATATATATATATATAAAATTGTAACCTCTGTCTGTACATTGATTTTTTTCGCGAAATTTCACGAATACTTTTCGTTTCAATGTCATAGACACCATAACTGTATTTTGTTTCTTTGGTGTCTGTTTGCTTATTTGTTGTTGCACTAACGCTTTCATTATAACAAGCCATACCAACATTTCTAGGGACCGGCAGGAGTGGGGGTTATAAGGATGGCTGAAATTAAATATAGCAATATTTCGTTTCCTAATACATTTTCGGCAATTATGCACATAAAAAACGTTGTTTATTTTGTTATTTGGAGTAACTTTTGTTATATACACTTTTGTAATATACCTAAGTATAAATGTGTTATACGCTAAAAACTACTGCGGAAGTCAACAATTTTATTTGGCACTAAAAACTCAACCGAACTAAACCAAACCCGGTATGTGAGTTACCACTAACGCATTCCTTACAATAAGCCATATTAACATTTCTAGGGACGGGCAGGAGTGGGGGTTATAAGGGAGGCCTGAAATTAAAAAAATAGTGATAGTTCGTTTCTTATTGGGGTTTCGGCAAATATGCACATAACAAAATTTGTTTATTTTGTTATTTAGAGAAATTTGCTGAACAATTCTTTTCAATATGAGGGGCTCAGGTTAGCCATTCGAGTTAAAGCGTTGACCTTTATCTCACATGGCAACCTAGAGATGGCGAGTTCGATTCTTGCCTGGCAAAGGAAATTATTTAGTGACGAAATTCATTAAATAACATCCTAAAATCCCACCCTGGCTAGAAAAGGGTGGTAACCTGTAGATAATCCGTCCCAATTAGCCTGAGTTGCAAAAAGTGGACGTTTAATAACATAATAATAATATATTTTGAATATGAAACTACCGCTGGTACCTCACACTGTGAAAAATTAGATTCAAAATTGTATGTTAATATTTTTGTCCCTTAATAATTCAAATCTATGCACTAAATGCAGCAGAAAACGGGCAATATCACAATATGGAGGGACAATGAAGTCTTAACATAAAAAGAATAATTTTACTTATTAACAATATCCACAGAAACGACGGGTAATTTAACCCTAATCACTGGGATGGGTAAATGTCAAAATATTGTGCAAAAGTAAAGCCTTGCAAAAAAAACCAACCAAACCCTATTTTATTATTAATGAACAGAAATTGGGGGGGGGGTGGGGGGGGGGGGGGGTGGGGGGGGGGGGGGGTGGGGGGGGGGGGGGGTGGGGGGGGGGGGGGGTGGGGGGGGGGGGGGGTGGGGGGGGGGGGGGGTGGGGGGGGGGGGGGGTGGGGGGGGGGGGGGGTGGGGGGGGGGGGGGGTGGGGGGGGGGGGGGGTGGGGGGGGGGGGGGGTGGGGGGGGGGGGGGGTGGGGGGGGGGGGGGGTGGGGGGGGGGGGGGGTGGGGGGGGGGGGGGGTGGGGGGGGGGGGGGGTGGGGGGGGGGGGGGGTGGGGGGGGGGGGGGGTGGGGGGGGGGGGGGGTGGGGGGGGGGGGGGGTGGGGGGGGGGGGGGGTGGGGGGGGGGGGGGGTGGGGGGGGGGGGGGGTGGGGGGGGGGGGGGGTGGGGGGGGGGGGGGGGGGTGGGGGGGGGGGGGGGGGGGGGGGGGGGGGGGTGGGGGGGGCGGGTGGGGGGGGGGGGGGGGGGGGGGGGGGGGTGGGGGTGGGGGGGGGTTATTTTTTCCTTTTTTTTATATTTTATTTATTTTCTATTTTTTTTATATTGTATTTTATATTTTCTATTGTTAATAATAAAATACAACAAACAATTTTAATATATTGTTATGTTTTAATACACAATTGGTAATAACCGTTGTTTATAAGAGTTCTTTGGGATTGCAGAATTAAACACATACAAGCTTCAGAGTTTTTATCACTTCACAATTTATTTAACAATATTTAACACTATACACTTTGTTAATTATTCTTAATTACTACTCACAGAATGCGCTGATAGCGTCACTGTTCTTGTTATTACATAGTCAATAATTCACTCACGGTCACTGAAGTACACAAAAAAGACTGCACTGCACTGTCCTTCACTTCGCGTTGTTAACGGCACTTCACTGTCTTAATCACGGAACGAAACTGGTACTTACAGTCATGGCACAACATTGTTCTTCACATAAAAACACTTTACCGCATTGCAACTAAGTCCCGCCGTTGCACTGAACGCACTTGATGAGCACTTGAACACAGCTAAACTGTCGGGCGAGTTGTACACACTTATTCAGAAGAGCGGAAATCAAATGATGAGGCCAAGACTCTTCGCGGTCTGGACTGGTAGGGACTAGGACGGGCGCGACCATATGGTCGGCATCCCATTTATCTCAGTGCTCCCCAAATACGTGACTATCTCTGTTTAATTTTTAATCAAAATAATATATTCAAAATAAATAATAAAACGTGAATATTTACAGTTAGAAAGTATAAACCAGGATAATTAGTAAAAGCCAAATAGTCAAATTAAAATATTTAAAACAAATAAAAACAAAACGTGAAAGAACACACACTGGAGGAGCTATAGGGAGCAATACATATAAAAGAAAAATAGAGGAGCGAGGCAATGACGTACCTCTTCACACAGACGTTACTGGAACCAAGGATTCCCTGTGACTGAGGCCTCGAGACCGGAGAGTAATGAAGAGGCTTCTGAGACATGCATCAACCTGGTTCATTCTCCTGTCGTATTGATATTGAGGCCTCCTTTCCTCATCCTGTCCCATTTTATGTATAGATATTCCGCTATCCTGAGGTTCATAGAGTAACTCGTATTTTATTGAAGACTTCTAATGACTCTCCTTGATTTGAGCGTGGAACTCCTGTGTCTCTGG
The DNA here is from genome assembly GCA_019009955.1 of Riptortus pedestris. Taxonomy (NCBI): domain Eukaryota; kingdom Metazoa; phylum Arthropoda; class Insecta; order Hemiptera; family Alydidae; genus Riptortus; species Riptortus pedestris. Next base: position 200,144,121 of record CM032228.1, on the reverse strand, counting down.
TAACATGTTCTTTCAGCCGGGTTCTAATCGTTCTTCCACTTCGCCCGACGTACGACACATCACAACTCGAGCATGTTATCCTGTAGACCCCCGACTTGTTGAGTGACTCAAGAGGATCCTTGATCCTCGGCAGCATCGCTTTTAAGGAGTCTACAAAAGTGTCTTCAAAAGAAAACGGTCATCAACCCAAGTTTCTTGAGTTTATTGCCAATCTTATGAAACACAAGACAACCCCCCAGGCAAGGAATAGAAAGAGGAAAGCGTACATCCTTATTTAGGCTCACCTGACCGTCACCGACCGCCATATCCCTGGTTAACTTCCTGTGGAGACTCCTCTTGCCAAGTCTGTCAACACCCCCCCCCCATCCGTGTAGCCGTTGTTGGATGCTATGCACTTGATGTGGCGCAGCTCACCCTCATAGTTCATTGCATCCAACGGCACACTCAACAGTCTGTCCACAAGGAAAAGTAGGCACTTGCTGACATCTTGTATTCGGGGTGGTGGAAAGAATCCGCCGGTATTGGTGACGTTTTTCTAAAAATAATGAAATACTATCTATCTCTAAAATCTAGGTAGCAAATTCTGGTGTTCTATTTCCAGGGTGTACGTAATTGTCCCATGTCAACTATTCAGGTACGAGTGTAACCCATTTAGTTCTTGCAACGTACCTCTAAAAATGATAAGAATATCATCTACATAGCGTCCTCAGGAATCGATGAGCCTGAAGTAGGGGTAGCGTGGAGACAATATAAACTTTTCCTCCATGTAGTTCATGAACCTATCAGCAGCCTGATCCCATAATTAAACCGCGATCCATTTTATAACAGCTACCTCCAAATTTAAAATAATTTTGACCTAAACAAACTCGACAAAATTCACTTGCAATTAAGGGATTGAAATTTTTATTTTTGGAAACAAGTCTCGAACACCTTGATGGAGTGTGCGGGTGGAATATTCCCAAACATACTGACGAAATCAAACGATGCTAAGATTCTAAGTTCTGTGAAAGAAACATTGCTTAGCTTCGAGACAAGCTCACTTCTAATAGCTATAGAGTAGGTTGGTTTGAAGTTCAATTGGTGCTCAGAATATGGTCAGAAGAACACAAGGTGGACAACAACTCAGTAGGGCCTCTTGTCAGTCTCGCACAGGGCTCTCCTGCACCACTCCTCGGCGACGAATAGGTATGGGCCTTAACAATTTGTCTGAAGCAAGATTCAGCTTGTTACTAATAGTAATTTTTGAAATATATTACTATGAGTGGCTGTGAAAGTGATAGCGAACAGAAGGTAAAAGAATTATGTTCAGGTGACCAAGCTGAAATCAATGCCCAAATGCAAATTTGGAATTATTTTTGTGATCACTCTGAAGAACTTCATTGGGGTTGAATACCCTGCAGAAAAGTTTTTTTTTTTAAGTAACACGCCCTCACCTTCTATCCTTGGCTCTTGTAGAGCGTTTATTTTCTTTTGCCCCGATGACGAACGCCCAAAAATCAAATAGACTGTACAAAAAATTATAGTTATTAAGTTATTATTATTATTATTATTAAGAGTCGAATAAAGGCTAATTTTTTTACATTTTAAAGTATTTCACTCAAATAATAAAATTATTTTTAAGTTATTTCATTCGATTTGGGAAAATATGAAAAGGAATTTACATTTATTTGATTGAAAATTATTTTCAGTTAATGTAGGTATGATGAAAAAATGTTGTCTACGTGTCCACTATAATAAGTTCCACTATAATTTTCATCATACCTACATTAGAAGTCACTTCCACCTGCCAGAATACCAACTCAGAATATTTTCAGTTATTATAATAAGATCAAAACGTCTGTCACGCAGGGGCTGCGTAAACTAAGCAGATTTCCCATGTGAATTTATACAATAGAGAAATCTCCATACGAGAGCCGAACAGTTACGGCAAAGGGCCGAACTAGCTTTTGGTGGGAAACTCATTCGTCGGTTAGCTGCCCACATTTAATAAAAATGCAAATATCTCGGTTAATATTCAAGATAGAGAATAAATGTATAGAATAATATTTATAGTAAATTTAATTTACAATTAGATTGGTTCTATACAATGTTTTGATCCGACGTATGGTAACGGATATATTTCGAATTTTCTAAAATCCCCCATCTAACCCCCCCCCCCTCCCACTGGTCCGATTTCAGCCATTAACGAACTTGCATAAAACGTTTAAATATCGAGTTTGGTAACGATCAAACAAAAATTGCGACCGCTAGAGCGTTAACAGACATATATATATATATATATATATATATATATATATATATATATATATATATATAATTCTGAACGGACCTCATTTTCGTCATCTCCTTGGTAGGATCGATGGACATTTGAAGAAAATTTTCGAAAATAGCGTCATGAGTACGAACGACGTGGGTTTTTCTTAAGGGAAATATGCCAATAAAATTTTGCATGAAAACATTGGATGAAGTTATTTCTTTACAGCCTCAACTACTTCAGTCAGTGTTTCACACATTGTTTTAAATTAACTATAGTTGCAACTATAACTGTAGTAGGTACTACAGTTACTGTACTTGTTTTTGGAACTACTTATTTTCTCAGTAGTTAACTGTAGTTGTGAAATTGCAATTACTTTAGTTGAAAAATGTAATTGCCCATTACCAAAAACTCATTACATTAGTAGTTGTAGTTGTGAGTATATTTGAACTAATGTAGTTATAACTTTTAAGTACAATTTTGGTCAACTCTGTTGTGCACTATCGATATAGTCTGTGAGTGCTAAGAAGGTATAAGAGATAGACAGGTAGGTCTGTTGAATAGTATAGAGTGGGGGGAGTGAAGGGGTAATGACAATTGTGGGTGGGGAGAGGTGTTTTTCAGCGGGAAGAGCTGAGCTAGAATGCTGATCGATTGGGAGGACTCGCCTTCACTGATTTGCAACGTGTTGCTCGACAGTAGCGCGGGCCTCCCAGCTCTAATTCCACCCCTCCAGGAGATGTGCGCAGATTGCCCTCATCCCCCACCACCCCCTCCCCTCCCGATTATTATCACATTTCCCGCCCCCCCCCCCGCCACAACTGTCATCGCGCTCCATACCGCCCTCACCACTCTAACTGTGAGTACCCTTTATATTTAGCTATAGCGTAATATTTTTGAGGCTCGGAGCTTAATTATCCTGCTTGTTTCTATACGAATAGATGTTATTTATTAACTTTATTTTTGTATAAACTTTGATCTCTGCATCTGACACTGTGTAGCTTTTAGCCCACTGTTTCTCGACATCATTTACATTCTTTCCTTCTTGAAACATTCCTGTAATTTAAAATAACGCCCGGTACCTGGTAGTTCTAACACCCAAACCCATTTTACAAGCACAAGGGGTCTACCATCTCTATCCCACGCAGGGTTTACACGCTCTGCACTTACTTTACATGTCAATTGGCGCCATACTCAGTTTATATATGTAATGTATATATATATATATCTATATATATATATATATATATATAGATACATACACATACACATACATACACAACACACACACACACACACACACACAGAGACATATACATATATACACACTCTTCAAGTCGATTAAATTTTCATTTGTCCATTTGATTACACTGGAAGAATTAGTGAAACGGAACAGTAAAAAATCATACTTCTTAAAGTTCATATGAAAAAAGTAGAAAACAATCTAGTTGTACAGCAACTATGCAATTCTGCTCATGGGTTTTCATTTATGGCCGACATATAACTGATGTTTATTATTTGCGATATAACTAGGCAGAATAAGAACCTCATGCTCCTCCTTTGTTGGTGTTGTTGCGTGACTAAGAAAATTTCCCTCATTCTGGACACGCTGATGACATGACACCATCAAAATGATAAAAATAACACATAATATCTATTTGTCAATGGTAATAAATATTATTATATGTAGATATTTCTATTTCCGAGCTGCCTGTAAACACCTGAAACAACTGAAAATAAAGTGGTTCGCAACCTTTGTGTTTGAAGGGAGAACTTTTATATATGCGAATAGGCGTCTCGACTGAAAACTAAAACAAATCTTCTTAAAATGCAAATATCTCAGTTATTATTCGAGGTAGAGGAACAAAAAGGAACAATTGTAAAAAATTAACTTTAATTAAATCTATAGCATTACATGAAACGATTAAATATCCAATTTTGTAACTTTAAAAAAAAATGACAACACCCACAATTTTTGCGAATACCCCATATGTTCAAACGGAAACAGACGATTATTATAAGTGAAATTTTAAGGGATCTCCTTAGTAATATTGATTGACATTTGAAGAAATCGTCTCATCCATTAAGGAAAATCTAACACAACAATTACTTTATGCATATATATTTATATATAGGCATCTTGGAAGAAAATCGGCACAATTGGACAACTAGTAGTTTGGAGAAAATCGCATTTAAAGATTTAGCCAAAGTTAAACTGCGTAAAAACACATCACCCATACCTTTTACTTTATAAAGTGGTAATTTACCTCGCATGGGGAAATTATTTGAATCTGTGGCACACACGAAGAGCTTCATGTCAAGCTGTCCCTTCGACACAATAGAATTAAATAGTAATAAGTAGCATTTTTGTAGTATATTGGCATATCATCACTTTAAAACAAAATAATGTATTATGTGTGTGTGTGTGTGTGTGTGTGTAACACATTAATAGTTATAAATGTTTACTCTACTGCCATTCAGTGTTAGTAACTTGAATGGAATTTATCTCTGGTGGCCCAGGTGGAAGGTGTAGTTATCCCTTTAATAAATCAGTGATTCACTGCTCCCTTGCAATAATACTCTCAACATAAGCTTTTAATGTCTAAAATATATTTCTGCTTGTATCTCCAATATTAAAAGTTCAAAGTATTATCATCTGGTGCTTTAGACTTTATTAACCCTTGGAATAAATGCTTCCGGGATGAGGCTTACCTGATCTTAATGACATTTATCGAAAAGTTCAAAGCACATTCTTCGAATCTATATATAGTTTTATGGGAACTAGTTTTGTTTGTGCTACAGCGTATTAAACATGCCAGAGCAAAGTGCATTTCCGGCATAAATTACTTTTTTATTTCAAAAAAGGCAATTGAGCTGCTGACGCCCAACAAAATATATGTGGCGTTTATGAGGACGAAGCTATAAAAGAGCGTGCTGCACAGAAATGGTTGGCCAAGTTTCGTTCTGGAGATACGAGTTTGGACGATTCGCCCAGCAGCGGTCGGCCAACAGTGGTTGATTCAAGTGATATCAAGGTACTTTTCGAGCAAAATTACGAGGCACAGTTACGAGAAATTGCCAAAACAAAAGGAATAGGTTTAGGGACCGTTCTTAAGCATTTGAAACAGCTAAGCTCCGTAGCCCCTCTCGATGTTTAGGTGACACACAAACTGACTGAGCAAACCGCACATCAATCTGTAACTCGCTCCTGAACCAGCATGAAAGAGTTTCTCAAACGATTAGTCACGGGCAATGAAAAGATGATTATTTATGAAAATGCAGTGCTTAGGAGGTGATGGTCAATTGCTGGTGAGCCGATGAATGCTGCCCCTAAGGCCGGCCTACACGAAAACGATTCGAAGGTCTACTGTACGCAGCTAACTAAAGTCCGACACGCAGGGGCTGCGTAAACTAAGCAGATTTCCAACAGATAAATCTACAGACTGGTAACGCAACACCACTGCGAATATTAAATGAATAAATACAAACGATAATTGGAAACCTCCAGACAAGAAACACCTGAAACGTAAACAAACAGAATTGCCAATTTCTCACAGGAAAGAAAAACAAATACTGAAAAATATCAGAATATAACATATTACTTGTATTGAAAACTGTTTACTATACTGTAATTTATAATGGATCAGAATAATTTTTGTCTCAATCAATCAAATTCTATTAGACACAAGAATATAAGACGGGGTGGGGTCACAAGAACAAATTAGCATTTATCTCGTATAATAAAGGTTTCTGGAAAACAATATTTGATATTTGAGCTCCGAATAATGTGGTTTATTATATAACAGAGTATTGTTTATGTAAAATTATTAGAGGTTGGGGTTTACTGAATGCTGAAAACTGAAAAATGGAAATATCTCGCATCTTAATATTCAAGATAGAGAATAAATGTAAAAACAATAATTATAGTACATTTAATACGACCTCAATAGCTGATTTCACGTGGTTAAGGAAGGGAAATTTGCTAAAATTGGACCAAACATTATGGCAAACTCCCAGAATTGGTCAGTCGCAAAGGTGTGATTCACGATGGCAATGCTAGACCCCACTCCGCAATAATCATACAGCAAAAATTAATGCAACATGGCAGAGATGTTTTGCCCCACCCACCTTGCTCCATCGGACCACCTGTTCCGGCCCCTCCAAAAGAGCCGCAACGTGAAATCGTTTCCTGATGAGAGACATGTCACAACCTACTCTATGAGTTTTTCGCTTCTAAGCTCCAGACGTTTTACGAGAGCGGAATTTCTATACATTATTAAATAAAATTGATTCTTTGTTTGACAAAAAAAATTATTTCAGAAGAAATAGAGAATCTATAACATACAATTTTAAAAACTGTATGTTGCCCCAATTTCGATAAATGCTGTATGTGCTATGTAGGCATTCAGATCAGTTCGCCATCATTTCCTCCACCTTAAATAATTTATTCCACTTCCAAATCCTTTTGTACTAAAATGGGAAATTTGTATGAAACGTTCGTATCGCAGGTGAAGCAAAAATAACTAAATTTCATAAATACGAGTTGATGAGATAATAACAGTTGTTGATTTTATTTTTATTTTTTTAAGGACTAGGTGTTCCTTCGGATGTCACTCCACACTCCTGCCCTCTTACAGGTTAAACTGCTATAATGCTAGTTTACATACTCAATTCTCTTCACGTAAGCCTTTGTTCACAATTCTGTTTTCATTATCTTCACTACACTAAAATATATGATCAAATAATTTTAATGGAAAACTGACTTTTCTGATTAATTATTGTTTGGGGGAGGGGGAGGGGAAGCATAATACATTGCAGACAATTTCCAAAAAATCCGATTATATCCCCTACAATATGCACCCTTGATGACCTTCAGCCTTCCTTTTTGAAGAAAATGGAAAAAGTAGACAGAAGACGTGCTTTAGAAATATTAAATATCCAAGTGGGGGTTTGCTGTATGCTAAAAACTGAAAAATGTTAATATCTCGGTTAATATTCAAGATAGAAAATAAATGTATATAACAAAATTTTAATTTGCAATAAGATTGGTTTTATAAACATTTTCTATCCGACGTATATAACGGAGATATATAGAATTTTCAAAATTGTCCCCCTCTAAACCCCCCTCCTAATTTAATTACGCAACTGTCAAAAATGTTAACGCTCTAGCGGTCGCAATTTTTGTTTAATCGTTACCAAACGCGTAATTTTAATGTTTTATGTAAAAAGACAGATCAAGATTTCAAAAATTCGAAATATCTCCGCTAATATGCGTCGGTTCGAAAAATTCTATAGAACCAATCTTATTGCAATTTAAATGTACTATAATAATTTATATATATATATATATATATATATATATATATATATATATGTTCTCTATCTTGAATATTGACCGAGATATTTGCATTTATTCAGATTAAAGGTTAAAACCTTTAACCTTTTTCTTTCTTAAAAGAAGGAGTAAAACAGAAAATTGATTTTACGTCATTCACCAATGACCAATTATATCAAAATATTAATCAATATTTGGCATCTTAATTTCGATGTCTATAAAGACTAGCCATGAGTTACGGCAAAATCCAAATTTTATAAATGCCGAGAATAAATATTATTATCATGCATTTATAAAAAGGAATACTGGAATTTATTATCCAATTTAGTTCCATTTATTGGATGTGTGACGTTACTTACAATAATAATGATACACCACTTCACAATTAGGTATTCCCTGGCAGATAAATAATTAAATTATTATTTTTATACTAAAGACATTTTCTGCCCTTAATATCAAAAAATATTTTTTTTAAACATTCAAGCTTTTTCACAATTATTTGAGAATAGCTGAGGCTATATTTAGTGCATTTCTGATATATAAAAGAAGAAATAAGAGGTTTTCTGGGCTGAGAGAACAAGCAGCGCTAATGACTAAAGGAAATTCAGGCCGACATTTTTAATTTAACTCCGGTGAATTTGTAATCCAGTGTAAAAGGAAGCCATTAGAAAGATAAAATTAACTATCCCGACTTATAATTACTTCTTGGAAAGCAAAGTTTATTTCCTTAAGAAATATTCCACAGTTCTTTCATCCAACTTAATGAACACACAAAGAATAAGGCGATCGATTTATCGGGTACCTTCCTCGCTTACAATAGGATTTTCATTTAGAATTTTTTTCTGAGTGCAAGGATTTCAGCATACTACAAGTTCCTAGATAAAGACAAAATCGAGTCCACATGTTAATGCTACAATATATTAATGACATAAAAATGTATGATATAAACTTCAATATTTTTATTTATTAAATATTATTTCATTACAAATATGATGCAGGCACTAAAAAAACTAAACTTAACCCACTACGTTTTTTTTTTTAAGCTTAAGGCCTCAAGTGGTGCTGAATATAAAACTTAATGTTTAACAATTAGTTGCATTTTTCTAACAATATTTCTTCATAACTTTTACATATTAATTAAGGTTAGTGTCGTGAATCTCAAGAAAACCCACACCACCTGAAACAAAATCCATCCATCTCCAACACCTGAAAAAAAATCTGTCACGAAGGGCTACTAGCGTATCCCTACTCATATACAGGCGTAGTAGCCTACTCAAATACAGAAAAAATGCATGAGCAAATAATTGTACAAAAATTAAATTTGCAAGAAGATTCCTTAAGTAAAAATCTTTCGACCGAGTCATAGTAATGGAGATATTTGGAATTCTTTATTTACCCCTCTCTAAATCCTTCGTGGTCCTATGAAAACAAAATAGCCTTATTTAAGCTTCGAATAAGACTTTGTGATATATCGGATTATTGCTAATATGATATGTGTAGGATTGATGGATTACTGAGGACGGAAACTAAGAAATAACATTGCGAAAATATAACCTATTTCACTTTACTTAACTCGTCTATGGTGGAAGTTCAACAAAAAGTGAAAACTTCAAATGATTTTTATTTCTTTACTAGTTTCCCTTCCAGATGACACCTCATCATGAGAATTAATACACAAAGGAACTAAACTAAGGGCTACATCTTTCCCTATGACCTTCCACTAGCCGTGCCAGTCGGAGAATGGCTTACAAAGATGGTGGGGCAGGTCAGCTGATTTATATCGATAAGTCACGAAATACAAATATATCGATTAGCCCGATGAAGTGTAACGGACGAGCTATGGTCGCTTTTATACGTTCCCGCCGAAAGCTAGTTCGGCCGTTTCCGTAACTGTTCGGCACTCGTATGGAGATTTCTCTATTGTATAACTTAACGGGGGAAATCTGCTTAATTTATGTGACGGACTTTTTTTAATGTACGCGTTTGCCGTATGCTGCCAGAAGTCCGACAACCCCATTCCACTGACCACGAATATTTCCACTGCCATCGAATAGTTGATTTTTTCGCCTCCTCGTTCGAAAAGAAGAAGTACCGTTCTGGAGTCATCCTTGACGTAGCCCAGGCTGTTGATAACGTTAGGCACCAAGGTTTACTGTTCAAACTAAAAAATAGGCCCGTTTTACCTACTACCTCATCTTTAAATCATACTTTTCTGACACTTTCAATTTTCATTTGGTTCCTCGGTCTCTCCTTTATTTCCCCAACTGACAAGGGTATCCTAAGTCCTTTCTTATTCCTTACCTATACTACTTCATCCCATCACATCATGTGTGCAGATGATACTGCATTTAAGAATAAACTACATTTTAAGACGGCTAACTCTGATCCAAATAGGCATCCGCATCTCTACAAGAACACCTAGCTCTGCAAGAATCCTGGCTGACTCAGTGGAAGAGCAAGGTCAACAGCAGAAAATGTTACTCAAGTAAATGTTACTCTCCTAGGTTCCATTTGCCCTCCAGTTACACCCAATAGCACACTAATTCCTCAAAAATCTCCAATTAGGTATCTAAGACTAAAATTAGACAAGCGACTAACTTGGAAACCTCACATCACATCAAAAAGACAAGAATCGAATCGACTGTTCAGAGTTTTACTAAGACTATTTGACAAAAGATCTAAACTATCACTGCAGAGCAAATGATTGATTTACACAACAGTATTCAGACCAATATGGACACAGATGGACATTCTATCTGTCCATTCCATTTTAAAAATTCCCCATTTTACTTATCCAATTTAACTTTCCATACTGACCTGAGCAAACCTTTGGTCCATGCCCTCTCAAAATCCCGATATCAGAAATTCCACTCTCTCCTTCCCGTACGTCTTAATCCAGGAATCAATCTCATCCCCCATATTCCAGAAAATCTAAGACGACGTCTGAAGCGTAAGTGGCCAAGAGATACTTGTCATTTGCTTGTAATATTTATATATTGTTGCAAATAAACGACTAAATAAAAAAAAATTAAAAATAAATAATAATTATGACACGACTAAGTCGTGCTCCAAAAAGTAATAAAACAGAAGAAAGAAAATTTTATTTGGACCAATACGTAAGTATTATACACAAATGGATGTTATTATACAAGATTTGTTACAAAATTAAGAGATTTTGGTACAATTTAGGATGTAGTCATCCTTCAGTCATTGGACCTAAATTATAATGAGTTGCTCCACTTGACATTGGGAGGTTGCCATGATACATCCTTACAAGTTGTTGAAGATGTAGTAAAATAGGAGCAACCTCCAATTCCCTGTGGATTTGGCTGTTCCTAACAAACCTGGGAGCATTCGGCGCTATTCGAAGTACTTTGCTCTGGAAGGACTGTAGTCTCTTTTTGTGTGTGTTGCTGATGCCCAGCCAGACTAGGCATGCGTATGTTAATATAGGGAGTATGAGTGTTTTGTAAAGTGCGCAGGTCAGTTTCAGTGGTGTATTTTTGTTCGTTAAAGGGTATATTTGTGTAAGTCGTGTGTGTGCTTGTTGCACTTTAATGTTGATATGATGCCGCCTTGTAAGTCGTGTGTCCAAATGTACTCCGAGATAGCGGATGCTCTGGTCCTTGGTGTCCAAGGAATTGAGTGATGCCCTATTATCAGTTCAGGAAGATCTTCGTTCTTGAAATGACGAAGAGCAAAAATCTTGGCCTGCGTTTTATCAGGGTTTAACGAAAGCTCCCACTTCTTGAACCATCTTGAAACCTGGTTGGCTGCTGTTTGGAGGTCGAGTAAGGAGGAGTTTAGTGATTCGTCTTGAGTGAGGAGGAGTGTGTCGTCTGCGAAAGTAGCTAAGACAGAATTTCCGCCTGCGGGATGTCACTGCAGTAGAGGATGTACAGCAAAGGGCTAAGTATAGATCCTTGCGGTACGCCAGCTCTGATATTCCGGTTTGTGCTGTGAGTGTTGTTTACTTTCACTTCAAATGTTCTTCCTTCTAAGAAGGATGTAATAATACTATAGAGGTATGCTGGAGTGTTTGTAATCCTGAGTTTGTGAAACAATCCTTCCCCGTCGTGTTATCGGGCGGTAATTTGCTGGGTTTCCTCGGGGTTTTCCTGGTTTGTTGAAAAATATGACATGAGCGTGTTTCCACTTCCCCGGAAAGTATGCTCGTCTGAGGCAGGCGTTAAAGATGCTTGTGAGGAGAGCAATACATTTACGGGGAAGCTTCTTCAAAACTGCATTGCTTATTTGATCTTCACCAGGAGATTTCTTGAGGGGAAGCTTGTGAATAAGTGAGGCTATCTCTTTGGGGGATATAAAGTCAATGTCGTGGTTCGTCAGTCTAGTGTGTATGAAGGATGAGGATACTGTTGCGTCTGTTTCTGGGTCAGTATAGTTTGATGTTTGGAATTTATTTTCTAGGTAGTCTGCTAGTAATTTAGATTTGTCCTCGTCGGTTAAGGCTGGAGTGTCTCCATTAGTCAGTGAAGGTATTTCACTAGTTTGGTTGAGTAGTCGTTTAGTCTCTCGCCATATCAATGGGTCACCTGTATTCATGTTAGACAAGTATGTTTTGTATTTCAACATTCTGTCGTTGTCTAGTTCAAGCCTAATTTTCCGAGATAAACGATTGACCTCACGTTTAATTTCTGGCTCCCTTGTCCGTTGGCACCGCTTGCGAAGAATATTCTTTTTATGAATAAGTTCCAGAATATTTGGGGGCGTAATAGTATGCGCCGCCTGGCGGTTGTAGGACGTGGCCTTAAGGGTTGAATTTTGAATAGCTGAATAAATATTGTTTGTTAAAGTCGAAATCGCTGTGTCTATATCATGATTGGTTCCGTAAGAATTTGGGATGACGGTTTTGTCGTGCATTTCGGTCTTGAATTTTTTAGCAGATTTCCCTTAAGGGAAATCAGCTATTGAGGTTGTACTCATGACGGAATTTTCGAAATTTTTCTTCAAATGTCCATCGATCCTACCTAGTAGATGACGAAAATGAGGTCCGTTCAAAACTATATATATATATATATATATATATATATATATATATATATATATATATATATATATTTGTCTGTTACCGCTCTAGCGGTCGCAATTTTTGTTTGATCGTTACGAAACTCAATATTTAACCGTTTTATGTAAAAAGACAGATCAAGTTCGTTAATGGCTAAAATCGGACCAGAGGGAGGGGGGGTTTAAAGGGGGGATTTTCGAAAATTCCAAATATCTCCGTTATTATGCATCGGATCGAAAAATTTTATATAACCAATCTTATTGCAAATTAAATTTACTATAAATGTTGTTATATACGTTTATTCTCTATCTTGAATATTAACCGTTTGTATTTATTCAAGGTGTTGTGCTAGCAGTATGCATATTTATCTATTACTAAACTTCCCGTGGGAAATCTGCTTAGTTTACGCAGCCCCTGCGTGATGGACTTTTTTTGCCAATCAACTGGTCCAGTAATAAGTCTTGTAGGTGGTGGTACTCGTTTTGGTCTTTCCCGGAATGTTATTATTACTGGAAGGTGGTCAGAGTCCAGTTCTGTCAGTATGTCATGGAATATAGGTGAGTGAAAATTTTGTATTAATGGTATGTTTAGAATGTCGGGTTGATATCGTCTTTGTGACGGATAAAACGTGGGTTCGTCTGGTGCAGTAATAATGAGTCCTAAGTTTATGGAAATAGTCGTGAGTTGTGCCCCATTGTTATTTTGTTTTCTACATCCCCAGGTGACATCCTTACTATTGAGGTCCCCTACCAAAATAGTAGGATCACCGGTAAATATTTTTTCAAAATCTGTTTGAATAAGCCTCGTGCCAGGGCGGTTGTAAGCTGATATTATTCTTAGGAAACTGTTATCGTGAAGAATCAACCCCACCCCAACAGCCTCGAGATGATCAAGGGTTGGAAGCAATAAATTATGGTGAGAAATGCACTTTTTTACTAATATTGCAACTCCTCCACGTCGTGTTTCTTGGTCCGTTCTGTATATATTGTATCTGGGAGTTCGGTATTTGTCAGTGTTTATGAGGTGTGTCTCAGTTATGCAAGCGATGTCAATGTCATGTCTATTCAGGAAATTGGTTAATACGTTTTGCCTAATCTTTAGGCCGTTGGCATTCCAGTTGAGCATAGAAAGATTTCGTATATTAATCACTGCCATGATTAACTGAGAATAGGTTGGTTAGAAGCTGGGTTAGAAAGGATTTTATTTTAGGGATAAATGGTTTTATTAAACTAAGTAGTATGTCTGTCAATTGATCATCAGAGTGAGTGGTGGCGTCACTGAGTTTAGGTGTTGTGGTCTGTTGGTGTCGTACCCTGTTTGTCCAGGCATTCGGTCTAGGGCGGTGTGTCGAGGAATCAGGGTCTGAAGTTGATGTTGGTGGTGGTGGAGATGGTGGGGGTGGCGGTGGCTGGCGAGGAGAACTAGGTGTCTTTTTTGGGGACTTATTTTTTGATAGATGAGATGTAAAATTGTTGAATGCTTTACAGTCCCTGTAGTTTGCTTTGTGGGTTTCACCACAGTTGGCACAATGGGAATCTTCGGCATTTCGGTGGGGACAAGCGGTGTAATTGTGATTGCCAGAGCATTTACTACACCTGGTGTCTAAGTGGCAATAGTTCTTGGAGTGTCCTACACGAAGGCAATTCGTGCACTGAGACACCCTTTTGGATTTCCGTCTTGGCTCAACGATCACAAAAGCATTGAAAAGGGCTTTTAAATTAAATATTTCTTTGCTCTTAGCATTGTCCTCAAGTTCTACAGCCATGAGTGGGGTCGGGTTTCGTTCTCTATTTAGTAATCTAGTCACTTTGGCAACTGGGTACTGTATAGCAAGTTAGTCCAATACCTCTTGCTCAGAGATGGTGTATTGCCGAGAACGAGCTAGACCATCGGTTGGCTCCTTTCATCTATTCCGTACTTCTTAAAATATGTGATTAACTCTGTTTAATTTTACATATATGTAGTTTTCGCAACACTGCCGCCCACTTAAGCCTTTTCGTCCCGAATAGGCTCAACGTCGCCGTTGCCATATTTGACTAGTCACTCTAGGTGAACCACTTTCATTTTAGACCTCGGATTGTAGTATCTCTGTAACCTGTAGACCACGTCGTTCAATCTCTTCATCACTTTGTAAGGCCCCTCCCAGTGCGTTTGCAATTTAGGGGATAATCCTTTCTTCTAATCTAGTAGAACCATTTGTCCTTCAGTAAATCTCGATATGCCAGTAGATATTTTGGTAAATGCACATCCCAATCCATTTGGTGTGAGCTAATCACTTTTCTGAGGTATCTAGTGTCCGATTGAATCTTTCAACCATGCCATCAGACTGTGGGTGAGGCGGTGTCGTGGTCGTCTTTTTGATGCAGCATAATTCACACATTTCTTTGAATACGGCCGATTCGAAATTTCGCCCCTGGTGAGAATGAAGTTCCCATTGGAGCTCCCTGTATTGGCACACCCAATTATTTACAAACGCATCCACAAGCATTTTGGATTCCTGGTTTAGAATGGCATACAATTTGGGCCGTTTTCTGAAATAATCCATAACCACTAGTACATACCGGTTTCCAGCCTCACTGACAGGGAATGGACCAGCAACATCGATGGCTATCCGCTCGAAAGGGGCACCTGCGATGTTCTGGTGAAGGTAGTCACGACTTCTCCTCGTTGGCCCCTTGGCTGCAATGCACTGCTCGCAATTGGCTATCTAATCAGCTACAGATTGCTGGCATCCCACCCAAAAACCGCTGTTTTATCTTCTCGAGAGTTTTTGTATTGCCCAGATTGCCACCCCTGGGACCGTTATGGAACTCCTTCATTAGTTCATTTATCTTGGATGTTGGCACAACAATTAGGTCGGTTGTGGTTTTGCCTTCTGTACTTTCCCAAGATCGATATAAACAGCCCTCTACCAATTTTAGGCTATTCCACTGGACCCAGTATGATTTTGCAACTGGGTTTTCAGCTGATGTCTCATTACGGGTCGGTCTTCTTGCCCTCCTTAGCCGATATAATCTTCGCCAGAATAGAGTCATCTTTCTGTGCCTTCGACCAGTCTTCACCTGAGCCAGTATGGGTAAGTCGCACATCAATGACGGTTTCCTCTTTCTCGGCTTTAGTACAATGCTTGCATTCTACGTTGCATGGCCGTCTCGAATGGGCATCAGCCTTATTGTGATTCCACCTTTTCGACGCTCAGTACTAAAGTCATTGCTCTGAAGACGTTCAATCTATCGTGCAAGCTGCCCTTCTGGGTTCTTGAACTGCAGCAACCAACGTAGTGCGGAGTGGTCTGTTCTTAAGGTGAATGTTGACCATACAAGTATTTGTGGTAATGCTTGACGTACTCCAACACTGCCAGAAGCTCCCGCCGGGTAACACAACTGGTGCTGTGACAAGAGTTCCTTGAGCCTCTGCTACGCGTCTTCCACTGCCTCACTCCAGTGGTTAGATCGCGACTTTTTGGTTGGGACTACTAAAATTGAGTGATTGAGATAAAAGATATTCTGATTCATTATAAATTTCAGAACTAGATATAGTAAATAGTTTTCAATAAAATTAATATTTTATATTCAGATATACTTCAGAAATTGTTTTCTTTCCTGTGAAGAATATTTCTATTCATCAATTCAAGTCTGAGAAGTGGCAGACCTGTTTGTTAAAATTCAGACGTTTTCTGTTGGGAGGTTATTAAAATTGACTGAAAGATTTCTCATTACCTTTTGAATTTATTCACGGTAGTGTTAAGTTTTACCAGTATGTAGATTTCTCTATTGTAAAACTTCACGTGGGAAATCTGCTTAGTTTACGCAGCCCCTGCGAGATGTAAATTTTTATTTGAAGGTAACTCGTCTCCATGAACTGGACAGGATTCGTTTTTTTTTCTTTTGAAGTGAGAGCTAACGATTCAGGAGAAAACACCAGGAGAGGGAACGGTTCAGGAGTTGGTACAACTTAGAGCAAATGAGAATATGAGAGAGATAGAGAGAAGGGGTAGAGGAGGTGGAATATTCATGACAGGAGTGCTGCTGGCAGGGTCCAGTGATTTAGGTGTCCATCATATTTCGGTGGAATTAATAAGCTTATTTTTCAAGGAAGTTTAGTAAATAAAACTGGAATGAGCAATCGGAGTTACTCTCGTAACACGAGGTTTTAAAACTTTCTTCAATTGTCCATCTACTCCTGGATTGGGAGGTACATAGATTTATATGCAGCCATTTTATCTTTCTTTGAGGCCTCTATTTTTCCCGAGAAAGCCTTTCCTGAGCAAAAAAAAGAAGGCTTGGGCGAGGAAAACTGCATTAAAATAGAAGAGTTCGGTAAGTTGGAAGCGATCATTTTAAAAGATGGTGGGAAGCAGAACTTGAGGAAGCAAGACTGGCCATGAATAAGAGAAGGCGTTATTATTACTTGGATACTAAGTTGGTTCCGCCGGTAGATATAATACTATTGTGAAATCTGTCGGTGGCTGCAGTCATTATTGGCTGATGATCGAGGATACGCTGTATGCATGGGCACCATTTTAATCCTGTCGACAATTGATGTTCTTAAGCACAAAAAAAGGTTTAGAATGTTTAATCAGTATGTGTCTCTTTATTATTCATCTGCCCAAAAACAAAAGCATATCTAGTGAATCTACAAAACATATGTTTTTACAACTAACCTATATCTTACAATTCCAAAGAGATATAAATATAACAATCTTTTATTATAATATTCACTCCCTAACAGTTGTATTCTTTACGCTTATAAGTATAAGAAATAATTATCATTGAAACTGATATTTAGTATGTATTTGAACATTCACACCAGCCATTTTAAAATGCACTTAAACCTATTTCCATATGTGCAATAACAACAAACATCTACCAACCCTTTATTTGATTTACTAAAATCTACCAAACTTGACAATATGTTCAAATGAAAAAAAAATACAACTAACTCACCAAAATCAGAAACAGATATATTTCACAATTTATTTGAGACATATAATTAAATGGCGGATGAGAGGCAGCGGGGAGAAACAGGTTGAGTAAGGTGTTAGCTGTCATATTGACGCGGGGAGGGCTGGATTTGCATTGCAAAGTGGGATTAGAGTCCTAACTAAGCCTTCCCCCACCCCGAGGGATTATTCCACCGTCATTCCTGCTCCTGTCAATCCTCTTCCAAACCCCTACGCTCCACTTTTCTTATCCCCGCGACTAACAGATCGATAACAATATGGCAATAGTGCCGTGTACTTACTTGCAAAACTATACAAACTGAATGCGTCAATTTATAAACTATATTCACTTAAATTAATTGAAATAAAACTATCATTTTACTTACTTGTTATGAAGTGTATAGATTTGTCGATGTGTCTCTTTATTCATATTAACAGTCATCTTCCCTTTGCCTGCTCTTGTTATTTTAAAGTTATTCTTCTTTGCTTTTTTTGTGACTATATTGTTTTGTTTTCCTTCAAATCTGGAGTGTTGTTTAACCATTTTTCCACCCCCCCCCCCCAAAAAAAAATATCAGCTATCTTATCCGTTCTTGTTTTAGACATGTAATAGCGTTTTCACGTCGTAGATTGTGTTAATCCTTTTGAAGTAGTTCGGTCTCTTTTGGAGTAAGTGTTAATGAGAATTTGCTCTTCTTCCAAGGAAATGAACTGTTTGTTGCCTTTAGCTTCGTCTGCTTTGATACTTATTAGTCATTGAATCTTTTCTTGTAGGTAAGTAGAGAATAGCAATATAATAAATGTGCAATAAGTTTGGTCCTATACAATTTTTCACTCAGACTATAATAACGGAGATATTTCGAATTTTCGAAATTCCCCCTCTTACCCCACCCTCCTCTCACTGGCCCTATTTCAGCCATTAACAAACATGATCTTTAGTTTTATACAAAACGTTTAAATATCAAGTTTGCTAAGGATGAAACAAAGAGCGTTTACAGATAAATACATATGCATACACACAGTCTCAACCACTAATTTCCCTTTAGGGGAATCTCTAAAGAGAAATCTGCTAATGTCACCTCCGACCACTGCCTCCACAGACCCGACTGTGAAGTGCCTCCAGTGGAGCGAGGGCGTCATTGCGGAGTGTGGCAGCGGTGAGCCTCACATCCTCATCGTTAGAGGGGAAAGGAGTAAACACTTCATAGGAGTTGGTACGACTTTGAGCAAATGAGAATATGAGAGAGAAGGGATAGAGGAGGTGGAATATTCATGACAGGAGTGCTGCTGGCAGGGTCCAGTGATTTAGGTGTCCGATAGGGTCCACCATTGTTACTAGCCTTGCTTAATGGACCTCTCTCTCCATTCGATAGTAGTCCACTGTTTACCGCCTCACTCTCTATTCCATTGTCCAATCAAAATTTAATGATCATCATATTTCGGTGGAATTTAATAAGCTTATTTTTCAAGGAAGTTTAGTAAATAAAACTGGAATGAGCAATCGGAGTTACCCTCGTAACACGAGGGTTTAAAACTTTCTTCAATTGTCCAATGATGCCATCCACTAAGTGAGAAAAATAATTAATTATTTGGTTTGTAGTGCTTCCAAAACCCGATCATTTCACATCCCTCTTGAAGGCTTGTGGTAGCCCTTGAATCTTCATGCACTGTCTCAGTAAAATATTGCAATGGCGACAAGTGAAAGGTTTATGCCTGACAACGATGGCATAGTAGTGTTATAAAAAACATAGTTGGGCCACTTTTCAAAATTATTTAGAAGTCTTGCAAGTTTTTTAAGTTTTTTTTTTTAATCAACAAGACCCTTGATGCTCTCTCTAGTTTCGATTGGGCATGTACTTTGTGGTGTTCTAAAAAACATACGTAGTTGCTCCGATTTTACACAAGAAGAAGCCTTTTTCCCACGCAGACTTTATTCAAAATTGCCCTAAAATGTTTCGTGGGCCTCTTCAGGAACTGTTCCTTTTCTACAAATAATAACATTAATTTATAAAGTCCCATACGTATGTATTCTATGTTACATAAAATCATTTATAAATGTTAACTAGAATAATATATTAGTTAAATTTGACTGCGTACTGTTTACTAACAGGTATGAAGTCCTCCTCCCACCTTACACTCGTAGCAAACCTTCCGCACTGGGGAGATCGTTGAGACTGAGATTCGTGAAGCAGCTTACGTCTGTTGACTTTAAATCGATTATTTTCAGTGTACGTTTTGAATCGATTAATTCGCGGCATGCTTTAAAATCGATTATTTAGTTTTAAAATACAATTTTTTAGAATAAATGGCTATGAGTATTTAATGCGTATTAAGAAAAAATACGAATTTCATTTAAAATTGTGGAGGTAAATCGTCTAATCAACGTATTACTTGCGACCTTAAGGGTCAAAAAAGAGGAAGTTGGCCTACATGAAAAAAAGTTCCATAAGATTATAAAAAATTACTCAGTTGACAAATAAACAAATTTGTCGATATTTTCAAAATGATTCGAGGTGTTTTTTTCATAGACCGTATCACTCTGAAGATAATTACAAATTTGTTTGAAAAAAAAAAACAAGGTTTATTGCGGTTTTTCTTTGGGGGGGGGTCTTATTAATGTGACGTATTATGATGAAAAAGTTATATTTACAATGGAGATAAAATAGAGAAAGGTCAATAGATAAACAACAAGTTAAATATGTTCTACTCATTATTCATTTTCCCCTTCTACTTCTTTATTTCGTTGTTCATCTTGTGTTTTTGTGGATTTTCATTCTGTTTACGAGCTTGTTTAATTTTTAAACGCTAGATAAAAAAAAATATATAATAAAAGCAATAGCTTCTTTGAAGTTTAATGTGCCGTTAAAACCTTAAAGAAGGAAGGCTACATTTTTGGGATCGAAAATGTCTGGAGATTATAGCACAGACAGGAAAGCAGAATCGGACTTTTATCTTGTCCTCTGTAAATTTGGAAATATCTTCAAAAGAATTGGAAGCAGTTAACAGGATTGTTATTGGATAATTGTTGCTCTTGCTTCGGATGGTAATATACTTTACCCAATAAATGTGAAGCCATTTGACGCCCAACCAAAGCCTTGAGGTATAGACGTCCTTAAAAGACTGAATAATCCAGATTACATTTTCTGGTATTCATGATCACTGGATGACCTTACCAAAGGTCATGTTTTCGACTGTTTCGGTGTTCAAATTATAACGAATTGTTCACGGTTTTCCAAAATATTGAAACATAATAAAATTCAAGTCCCCAAAACAACTGGATAAGAGACTGAAAGGTGGATGAAAAAAAAGGGTTGGAGATAAAAATTGTTTTGTGAGAGAATCGATCTGGAGTGAGGGGTTGGTGGGGGAGAGAATGAGGCGGATATTAAAAGGATGGCAGGGACAAAGCCTCGTAATCTGTGGATCCCTGACAGACAGGCTACCCTCTCCTGTCAGCAGCTTTGTTTCTACCTCTCCTACCCTGCTTTTAGCACCAATCCCATCTCTTATTACAGCCCCATTCTACAGCTCACTCCAGGTTAATTTGAGTCTCATAAGCTATTTTCCAGGCACAGAAATTTATTTTATTTAAAACCTGCAGGGAACTAATAGTCTATATCAATAGAGTATGTTGGGCAAAGTACATTAAAACTCCAGTATGTTCCTGCCAAAGAGCTGTATTTAAAACACTACTTAATTCTGCCGTGATCGCGTGCAGTATAGATTTTCCCTCTTATTGCTGTTCAAAACTCCTGGTTTGAACACATAATGCCTACGTCTTAATTGCCAACACTTGATATTACAACACATTGCATGTAATATACGAAACATTTAAATTGTTGGTTAATTTGTTGTTCTTAATAATTGCATATTATGTGTAATGTAAAACGTTATTTTTTCAGGAGTAGTTCAATTTTTTAAAGCTCACATGAGGTTTTGGTGCTTATAACCTCCTCCCCCTCACATTGGTTTGTGATTTATTGCTCACCATTTTAGTAATGTGGCGATGTAGCAATAATCAGGAACTCCAACAATCCTACCCTTGCCCTATTCCAGACCCAATCAGCTGTCCAGGTATAACCGATCAATTCTAATTATCCATGGCCGACGCCCTTATTTTCTCCTACACCAAATAACACCTATCCTATTCTAAATCTGACCGCGTAAAGCAAGTCCATTAAAATTTCCAAACTCATTTGCTATCTGAGCATCACCTACGACCATCTTTATGAGTCCATCTTAATAAGCAAGATCACGCGCCAAATGTTTCAACTGTGGTAAGGTCGGACACTTTCAGCGTAACTGTAAAACACCAAGGAAAAGGTTGAGATCTGTTTCGCCATGGAGGGTCAAACAAACCGGTGTAACTTATAAATCTCCGATTGCTCCACAATCTCCATTTCCATTATATGACAGAAGAACAGCAACCTTACTGCTCGTGGGCTCATCAACGGGAGGAAGCAGGTCCTCACCATGGACACGGGAGCGACACAGTCCATCATTCGGCCCGATTTGGTAAAAAGGGCCGAGGAGCCGTTAAACAACGTACTACTGAGCACTGCTACGGGGGGGGGGGAGGGGATTCAGCCACCGTCTACAGAAGAGCGAGGGATAGGCCGACTATCGCCAACATCAGCAATGAACATGTAATTGTTGTCGCTCACATAGTGGATGAAGTTATCATCGATTCAGACTTCACGATAGCTCACAGCATTGCTCTGCACATGGGTAAGCAAATAATGACCCGCCACAACGCAGAAATACCCTTGGATGTTGGACATGGAGCAAGACCACAAGGAAGTTACTTCCCGACGGATGCCAAAATTATTACCTGGAGCAGAAACCTTTTCTATTGATCATAGGAAAGGGAGAAAATACTATGACGCTAAGGCCCTCTCAAGGAGGTCATGTAACGTAGAGTAAAAGGATTGTACAATAGCCGAGAAAGAGGAATGCGTCATTGATGTAGGACTTAGCCATGTTGGCTCAGGAGGAGACTGGTCGACGGCGCAGAAGGGTGACTCTATTCTGGCTAAGGCTGACAACAGAAACCCGACCCGTTATGAAATATTGCACCGCATTAAAATGACCAGTAACAAGATGAAAGCCAGGTATGATCGAGCAGGAAATACGGAGGGATTTACGGAAGGACAAATGGTTGTACAATTCAACCCATAACGCAAGAAAGGATTATCCCCTAAATTGAAAACGCATTGGGAGGGACCTTATAAGGTGATCAAGGACTTGAACGACGTGGTTTGGAGGATACAGATACCACAATCCGAGTACTAAAATTAAAGTGGTGAACCACTTGCCAAATATGTGAAAGGCGATGTTGAACCAATTCGGGACGAAAAGGCAGTGTTGCGGGGGGTTGGTGGCAGCGTTGGAAAAACTACGTACATGAAAAATTAAACAGAGTTAATCACATATTTAAGTACGAGTTAGGTGAAAGGAGCCGCCCGATGGAAGGACCATTGGCACCAGAAGTTTCTAGACTACGCCGTCTAGCCTATCTCTTTGATGTTTCTGCTTGCCTATAAAAGTGGTACAGCACACCCGAGAGTTTCGTTTGTTCTCAGTTCTCTTCGAGCGAATAACAGTGCGTTCACTACAGCTTTAGAAAACAGTGTTCGGTAGAGCCGTGTTTATGTAAAGAATAGTGTAGTGCCATGTTTATGTAAAGAACAGTGCAGTGCCGTGTTCTTTGTGAAGATCGGTGTGCAGTGCCGTGTTCTTTGTGAAGATCGGTGTGCAGTGCCGTGTTTTTGTGAACTTCAGTGATCGTTAGGTACTGAACTGTGCAAATAATAACTGTGAAGTTATCACTGCATACTTTGAATAATAGTTACGAATTATTTACCGAGCGTGTTGTGCATTGTCGAATAAATTGTGCAGTGATAAAGCTCGTGTGTTTAATTTTGCAATCCAAAAGAACTCTAATAAACAACCTTTATAATTTTGTAATAAATGTAACAATATATTAAAACACTTTGTGATTTATTATTCTATGGCACATCTCTTTAGTGTAATGAAATCTTTCAGTTCCCGTGATTTATTAATATTTTTAGCAGATTTCCCTTGAGGGAAATCAGCTATTGAGGTCGTACTCATGACGCAATTTTCAAAAATTTTCTTCAAATGTCCATCGATCCTACCCAGGAGATGACGAAAATGAGGTCCATTCAAAACTATATATATATATATATATATATATATATATATATATATATATATATATATATTTGTCTGTTAACACTCTAGCGGTCGCAATTTTTGATTAATCGTCACCAAACTCGATATTTAATCGTTTTATGTAAAAAGGAAGATCAAGTTCGTTAACGGCTGAAATCGGACCAGTGGGAGGGGGTTTAGAGGGGGAGAATTTCGAAATATCTCCGTTACTATACGTCGGATCGAAAAATTGTATAACACCAATCTTATTGCAAATTAAATTTACTACATTGTTATATACATTTATTCTCTATCTTGAATATTAACCGAGATATATGCATTTTTATAAAGTGTAACGGACGAGCTATGGTTCCCGCCTAATGCTAGTTTCCGTAAATGTTCGGCACTCGTATGGAGATTTCTCTATTGTATAACTTTACGTGGGAAATCTGCTTAGTTTACGCAGCCCCTGCGTGACGGACTTTTTTCTTCCTGATAAGGAATTTTTTAAACACTGCATCCAAGCTATTTGGCAAGTGTTCTAAACATATTAGACTAAACGACTTTGACAGATCTCTATTTTCCCTTAAATTAAAAAAAAAGAAAGCAGTTTGTTACAGTTTCGGATGATGTAGTTTCCTACCCTAAACATCTCTGAAGATGTTAGTTTTCTGAAAAACTACTATTCAGATATATTATTATTCTGTTTTCTTTTTCTATTATGGTTATTACTACTATCTTCATGTAATTATGATTCATTTTTAATTATAATTCCATTCTAAACTGATTTACAGTGTTATACCAGTTTATAATTTGGGTGCCTTTTTAAATTGAGTTTAGCAGAATTCAATTAAGGAAAATTAGCTGTTGTGGTTGTACTCATGATGCGATTTTGACAAATTTCTTCCACTTCTACTCATCGGATTTTTTTTAGAAATATAGAATTTATGGCGAGTTGTGATTATTTGTGTGTCATGCCAGCATATGGGAAATTTACCTAGTTTATGCAGCTCCCTGCTTGGCAGACCTTTGGTGGGACTAGTTTCTTTATTATAAAAGTTCCTATGTTAAAAGTCTCATCCTGAATTTTTCTCAGACAAAAGCAATGGAGGCTGGTGGATAGAGGATGTCACGAAGAGAGATGGGAGGTGGGGAGCTGGTGTGCCGGCTGGTAGCTGCGACGCCTCCCTACCTCTACAGCCCTGCAGGCCTACCTCATGCCTTCTTCTTCAGCGAATTGCTCCGAGGACTGGTAGAGGCTAGGGCTAAGCGAGGTGCCAGTCCACCCCCCTCCGCTTCTGGCAAACGACTCCGCTGTGGCACAGGTGAGCCCACACCACCTTCTTCTTATAACATAAAAAATGTTTACAGTATATTCAAATATATGAATCGATTATTTATTGCTTGTTGTAAAACAGCATAGACTGTGAGCTAGCTTGGATTCACGTTTTACAGAAAAGTAAGTATAATATTCAAATAAAAGCTTAAGGAAATTTGCAGCTCATGCTATATGTAGAAACAATTAATAGAGAGCGAGAGAGAACAACATAAGTTAGTCTCCAGTTAGAAAAATAAATTGACATTTTTATTTTTCTTTTTTTTTAAAAATTAACTTTCACTTCATGGAATTGAGGCTAATCACGATGGCTTATAACAGAGACTTAACACAATACAAAATGCAGGTATTTGAGTAGCAATAGGCGCCTTAGGTCCATCCCTATTGAAAGTATTCTTGTTGAAGCTGAGGAAACAGCATTTGAGAGCAGAAGACTGCTATTAATGGCAAAGTACTATAACAGAATCCAAGTGTTCCCTGGGGAATGTTGCAAGGATGAAATTTTACAAAACCCATTCATTGCACAATACAAAAACAAGCCCTCATATATCTGTCTTTTTGCTATCAGATATAATGAATGTGAATGTCTATTAGGTATCCAAAGCCAGAATATATTCCCTCTAAGGCTACACCTAAAACCCCTCCTTGGCTTATTAAGTACGTTCTAGACCTATCTTTAACAAAGTTTACAAAATCAGACAAATCATCCACAGTATTTTTCAAAAATTACTTTAAGTCATTTTTAGCAAAGAAAAACTTCAATTCTGTTTGGTATACTGATGGATCCAAAAGTTCTGACAAAGTCGGATATGCAGCAATCACGACGAGAGACATTTTTTTCTGAGAAGAATCCCACTACAGCATACCTGGAGCTGAACTCCAGGCAATTTGGTTGGCACTTAAAAACAGTTCAATACTAACTCTCTGAGACATTTACACCACTCTCCCAATAGCTCTAAGCATAAAAGAAGAAATTTATAAACAACAATCTCACCAAAATGGGTATTACCCTATATTGGCTGCCAGGACAAGAGAACCTTGGACTTAGTACGTCAGTGAACCACCAGAATAAACTAATTACCCAGAAAACTCAAACAAACTTACTAAACAAAGACATAGTGAGACATATACAACACCGAATCTTCGTAAAATGGCAATCAGAATGGATGAAAGTAAACAACCACCTCTGCATTATCAAAAGTATAATTAAGGAGTGGACATCAAGCCAGAGGAGTACTAGAAGAGAGAAAGTTGTTCTTGCCAGACTCAGGATCGATCAGCCACACATATATAATACATAGATAAAGTACTTGATGACAGAAGCAGACAACCCCATATGCAAATATTGCAACAAGCACCTAATGATAAAACACATACTGAAGTCTGCATTTAACGAAAAAACCTTGATATACCCCACGATATGAGAAACATACTGACAGCAGCCCAATATTTATTTATTAAAGTCCACATTTTGCAACTTAGGTAATTGGGACAGGTTATCCTAAAGGTTACCACCCTTTTCTAGACAGGGCCAATATATTACACTGATACTAATACATCTAAAACAAAATATTTATCAACATATATATAAAATTGAAATACAATAGGTCTATAACATACTTACAAAGATTTACAAGGGATAACTTTTATTTATTCTAATAGGCAAAGTACGGATATGAGAAAACCTCAGATATTTAAGGAATATTTTCTATACTGTGTAAATAAAGTATCAAGTTTTACATGAAGAAATTAGATTACTATAAACAGAGATGTGCCGCTTAACATCATGCCAATCACCTTTGATGAGGGTAATAAATAAACATTAGCACTTAATGATTAACAAACTGATCAAAGTTTTATGACTGATACCTGACACTTTCATTTCTTTCAATAGGTTCCGCATTTGCTGCCCCTCAACCTGGATCAGGAAAAACCAGTGAATCTCAAAACCCACTAAGCACTTCAAGGTTGCTGCCACAACTTTCAACAATTTATAAATCTATAAGAGAAACAAGTAAGGAACCTCTTCCAGCAGTAATTGGGTTAGAGTTGGTGGTAGACTATGTCAAACATGAAAAGGAACCATCAAAGCAATAGAACTTCAATAAGTAGGACACTATTTAACTTTTTTAAAGAAAATATTGTGTTAATAGATACATAAAAAAAAACAACACAAAAAACAAAAACTAATATTGAAGTTAATTCTTGAAAATTAGAGTTTTATTAAAATATAAATAAGGTTTAACCTTGTCCTTTGGTTGTACTGTTTAAAAAAAATATATGTAATAAACCTAATTTTTGTCTATTTCTAAGTTATTTTTGCAAACCCTTAATTTGCATGTATATATGTTATATATTTAATAGCTAAGGTACTCGGCATCCCCAGGGAAATCATTTGAGGCTGATGACAGTATTAGCAGATTTTCCGGAAGGATCCGTAAGGATTTTATTTAATGGGTTTGTGACTAAATAAATTCCAATTTGCCCTGGTGGGAATCGAACTCACCACTCCAGGTAAAGTATTGGCTTTATTTTCACATGGCTAACCTGAGCCTCCTTATATTTTAGAATAAATGTTTGATTTGACCAAGAAATGTGAGGATAATTGTGTTGAAATCTTGGCCAAATCAAACATTATATTTAAGAATAAATGTTTGACTTGGACAAGCTTTCAACACAGTTATCCTCACATTTCTTGGTCAAATCAAACATTTATTCTTAAATATAAGGGGGCTCAGGTTAGCCATATGAGTTAAAGCATTGGCTTTAATCTCACATGGTAAATCTTGAGTGGCGAGGTTGATTCCTGCCAGGGCAAATAAGAATTTATTTAGTGAGAAACTCATTAAATAAAAGGGTGGTAACCTGTAGATAACCCGTCCCAATTAGCCTGAGTTACTAAAAGTGGACGTTAATAAATAATAATAATAATAATAAAATGGACATTAATAAATAAAAAAATATATATAAAAATTATGATAAAAACAAATGATTTATTACTTCCATAACAATTGAACAGTCCATTACAATAATAAAACATAAATAAATAGGTTGAAATGCAATTAATTTAAGTGCCTAATACTACTTATGAATTAGTATCATTGCTATAGGAGATGACTTATGTGACCTGATCACGTACAAAATCAGTAAAGTTGTACATATGTAATGAATGACTAGAATCCATTTGGCTTGTTTCAGATTACATATTTCAGTCATTTATTTTAAAAGAATACATTATGCTCTGAGGCCAATCAGACACTGATTAATATCATTAAAGAAATCTATCAATCGGTGGTAAAAGAAATCAAAAATAATAGATAAATAATAAATATAATAAATACTGCAAAGAAATTTTATTAAGAAAATAGTACAGAAATTTATCAAGACATTAATAACAGATTTTTTAAAACAGTCTAAGCTGTTAACTAACACATATTTATAAACTGTGTGTTTTCACCATTGCTATCTGCCACAAAAGTATATGATGAAGAATGAATGAATAGTACATAAAGTATGTGGATATGCTCATTATATTCCAGAACTTCTAATTAAATGGCTTTCAAGAGATTTTTCGCGCAATTTTGTTTCTACAATAGAGTGCTCAGCCACAGCAATACTGATGTCCATTTCTGATATTTCTTTCTTCACATCTTTTATAGCTTTCTTGATATGGACGAGAGGTGCTGTAAAATATGAAATAAATTAGAAATAAGCTCAAACTAAACAAATATTCTAGAGTGGATATATGTAGGGTTGGCAACTAAGTAATTGCAGATTTCAATTGAAGGTGACTTTAATAACAATGTGTGTTTTGTATAATTACTGAAAATTAGAATTAGTATTATTGCTCCTTTATAATTCCAAGTAAATATTGTGATGATATTAACATTGTGTTTGAAATAGGCAAATAAAATGGATAGTTTTGCCATATTCCTTTTACCAGATTTCCCCTATGGAAATCAGCTGTTGAGGCTTCAAACAAGACCTCTGAAAAGGTGGTATTTGGTACAACATGTAGGCTACATTTTTGAATTAGTACTATAGTAAATCAAGATGGCTAATGATCTAAGCAAGAAAGTAATTGTATATTGAGCCAAAATAATTGAAATAATATTTTATAAATTATTAGGCTTTAAAAATCCAAACATTATAGTAAAAACATTAAAAATAGAAACGAGTGGTATAAAACTAGAGTAAAAAATATTTCCAGGAAAGTAATGCAAACTGGTTTATATCCAAGCAATCTTAAATAATTCATAACAATTACATTATGGATAGTAGAAATTTATTTTATCTTCAAGATTAAAATAATGCTACATTGTAATAAGTGACTAAACCCGGAATAATTAAGGACAAAGCATTCTTGTTGAGATTTATTAATCATCAATGACGTCATTGATACTTACCAAGGACATTTTATGAAATGCATGTATTTCAAATAAGGTCTTCAAAAATATTATGAAAAACAGAATCAATAAAATTACAAGAATTGAGAGCAAAGGTAAACGTATCACAAATATAGTAGAATCCATAATTTATTTTCAGTAAAATGTATTTATGAAATAAGATACTATCTGAAGTATGTTTTGCTTTTCTATCTTATAAAAGACCAATTGTATGAAACCTTAGATTACAGATATAATGCATAAAATTGACTTACAGCCATCAGACATTGTAGCCCCTCTCTCTTCCATCTCCTGCTTCACTGATTCGAGGGTATCAGATATTTGATTCAGAGCTTTTTGCCTCTCAACTACACCAACATTAACTTCTCTATATCTTTCATTAACAGTAGCCAGCTCATCCTTTAAAACATAAATCAATATGAATTAAAATTGTACAAAATAGACAATTTGTTTATATATGTATTAAGAGAATGAATATTGTCAACATGGACTGTGCATATTTTACTACTTCTAATAGGATTCTGTAGTTGATATCACATGTATTCGATAATATTTTTGTTATTGCCCGTATTATAGGAAAAATAGTCTGGTCACACATTTTATTCTCTATTTCTCCCATAATAAGATGCAAACAAGAAGTAGTCAGGACTTAAAGGCTCATTTATGCTGGGCATGATATGATTAATGATACAGGTTTGAGTGAAAATAGCACGAACAGGAATAGGGGTTAACTGAAGGCCAAAAACAAAAATATACAAACAACTATATAATAATCCGCATTGGATTTTTTTTTTGTTACTGGGAAAAAAAACAAGTAAATAAATATCCTTGTCCATGAAATAATTTGATACTTTTATAACAACTTACATACCTGAAGAGATCTGTACTGAATAAGTAACTGATCAAATTGACTATTAATGAGTTTTTCTCGTTTGGATACTTTCCGCATAGTTTCATCTATTCCATTACTGAATTTCAATAACTGAGAAGATACAGCATTTGAAATTTCACTTAGTTCAGATTGATGCCTTTTCATCAAATCCAAATGAGATCTCCAATCTGTACTATCTAAAATGACAATCAATTAATCAAAATTACTATAACAAAATAATGAAAGTAAAGAAGATAAGTGAGTACAAAGCTATAGGTTTGGCAAGGAAGTAATTGCACATTTCTTTTATTTTAAAAATAAAAGCAATTTATTTGAAAATTAAATTTATTCAATATATTTCTTACTAACTTTAAGTAATATCAATTTTTAGTTAATTCACTGAAAAGAGGGCAAATGGCCAAGTTTGTATATCAATTGAAAGAGCTCAAAGCTTCTCATTATTATTATAAGTTGCAAAAGACCAGAAACATAATGTATTCCAGTGTATCAACATATAAAAAAAAAATTAATCTAAAATATATATATGAATGGGCTACATAGGAGTGTCGTTGCCAATTTTTTTCAATTAAGTGTGAAAGTGAAAATATAACTTTAGTATAAATTGCTACCCAATAACTTCCAACTAAGGAATGGCCATCCTTAATGTTTCCCAAGGATGATAATCTGTAATGAAAATGTTTAAAATATCCCTAGTATGACACTAAAACATTAAAAAAGAAAAAAAAAGTGATATTCAAGTTTAAACCGAAAGTGCAAATTAACTTTTTTACTTAAGGTGCAGTTAAAGTGCAAACATATAAGTGAACTGACTGGCTTTTATTGAGACTTTCAGTAAAGGCATGACTCTTTCCAGTTCTAAGTTCCAAGCTTCAGATGTAACATCAGATTCAATAATTTCTTCTTGTTTTGCTGATTCCATGAAAGCCTGGTCAATGGTAAGTTAAGAATAATAAAAGAAAAGTTAACATATTTTTTTGAAGTTGACATATTTTTTTCTTAAGATGAAATATTATATTATTTATTGCTTAAATCAATTAACTATTTACTGCTACAGTCCATTATCTCCAAAAGATATTTAGTGTTATCCGCTACTAGGATTCTCCGATTCCAAGCCCCAGCCTCTGCCAGTCTTCCCTCAAATTTCAGCTACCTCTCTAACTCACCCCACCCAGGGGGGATGGCATTGGTATGCACAGATCGTGACGTTTTTGCAACTTTGGCACATGACGTAGCTCGATGCCCCAGATCAGCTTTGTTTACCTTGTAAACGTCTTTCAGTAAATTGTTTTATTTTCTATTGTTATAAGTTAATTTGTTTGCAAAATATTGAGTGATTGTGCTGTAGCAACATGTCCAACAAACCTAGGAAATCAGGCAAGTCTGTATTATCATTGGTTTCCGAAAAAAAAACAGAAATTAAAAAATAGTGGGTAGTCGCATGCAGACAAGGAGATTTTAAATTTATTCCTGATATTTATCGGGTTTGTTCAGAACATTTCAGCGATAGTTGTTATGAAAGGAATTTAAAAGCAGAATTGATAGGCTACGTTCCTAATAGATTGAAGTTAAAAGAAGCTGGGCCCCATCGAAATTTACCAGTGTCGTCCGTAAATAAACAGACATCTGCTAGCTCTACTTCTGACTCAAAAAGTGAAACATCTAGACAATGTAGGAGTAAAAAACGTGCCCTGTGTCACATTAACAAGATTTCTTCCAAAAAGATGAAAGTGATTTTTCAGTTAATACCGAAGAATTTGATTGTAATGAATAGATTCTCTTAAAGAATAAAGTTTCTGAATATGAATCCAAATTAAAGTCCTTGCTGATGCAAGTCAAAAATTTAAAATGTAAAAACATTAATTTAAAAAAAAAAAAAAAAGTTACTAGAGAACCACCAGCTAAAAATTAATGCAAAAAGAAGAAAAATTGCAGTGAAAGAAGAAATGGAAAGGATTTGCCATCCAATATTATCCAAAGCTCAAATTCAGTGCTTCATAAACGAAAAAGTAAAATGTCATTGAATGTCATATACAACTGTTTGTTGATTGGCCATTTTGTATATTTGAGGTGGGGAGCTTTTTCAGAATACTTGAAGAAGTATCAGGGGTGCATCCACACTATTGGTCTCAGTAAAAATCCCTCTCAGGAACCTGAATATACTACAATTAGAAAACTTGAACTCTACTAATTTGAAAAAACTACTGATTGAGATGGTCCATCTAGAGGTATTAAGCACTCTCTGTATTTATTATGAATCTGTGAGGCAGCTAATGACTCGATATTACCTCCTCATCATACACGGCATGCTGAGTAAGCTTGTATATAACACCACCAAGGATAGTCCTTATTTTGTGTATATAATCACTTCCAGAATGAGGTTAAACAGGATAGGTGATAAAATTAACTTTAAATAAGTACACTTTGTGCGACAGTTTAATTGAATGGGTTATCTAAAGGTTTCCATCCTTTTCAAGCCAGAATGAGCTAAGATTATATTTAATGAGCCTGAGAAATGGCCTTTCTTATAAGAGAAACAAACTCTTAAGAAAGATTTTCAAAAGTAATAAAAAAAAGACCTGGAAATAATAAGAATTGCATGTGTCAAAAATAGTCACTGGGCAGAAAAAAAGGAAATCTTTCAATGCAATTCTACTTATTACTCTAACAACCTAATCAGTACATAAAGTATGTTAGGAACATTATAAGAATTTGGCCTAAAAGATTTAATTACCAATGAGTGTCTATAACATTGATACTAGGAGGATAGATATCTACGATTTTTGGTTTCTGATTAGACAGTGACCAAACAATTCAAGTAATGTGTTCATGACATTTCAACTACTAGTTAATAAGATTCATAAGTAAATGGCACAATTGGTGTAATATTTAAATGAAACCAAATTGGAACTGTGGTAATTACCTGAGTTTATACTGTATTAATGGTCGCATCCATTAAATCTTTATGCTAGCTTTTATGTTTATAGTCAAAACCTTTCATCTTTTATCCCTTGAAATTGTACTATATAATCAATGTGCAAATCAATACTTAAGGTTTAAGAAAACTAGAAATTTCCATTAAATAAAAGGCATAATATAGTCTGTGGTTCAACATCCTATGAAGGGCAGTACAGGGTATTGGTAGGAGAGGGAATCAGCCTGTTATTATTTCCCTGCCTTGTATAAATATGAATACTCCATTGCACTAATTCACTACATTACAATTTAAAATTCAATAGTACTTTCAAAATGATTTTGAAATGAAGGTCCTTCTAAAACTAATGAACTGTAGGTTTCTCATAAAATATTGTTATCTATATATATATATATATATATATATATATATATATATATATATATATATATATAAAATTGTAACCTCTGTCTGTACATTGGTTTTTTTCGCGAAATTTCACGATAACTTTTTGTTTCACATGTCATTCACTACATTTTGTTTCTTTCGTGTCTGTTTGTTTGTTTGTTACCTTTTCACGCATAAACGGCTGAACCGAATTTTATGAAACTTGGTATGTATATTACTACTAGCCCAACTTAGACTTTAGGCTATATTAATATTTTCTAAGACGAACAGGAGTGGGGGTTATAAAGGAGGGCTGAAATTAAAAATAGCGATATTTCGTTTCCTATTGCTTTTTCAGCAAATATGCACATAACAAAAGTTGTTTATTTTGTTATTTAGAGTATCTTTTGTTTTATGCACTTTTGCTGTATACGGAAGTATAAATGAATTATACGCTAAAAACTATAGCGGGAGTCCACAATTTTATTTGGCACAAAAGACTCAACCGAACTAAACCAAACTCGCTATGTGAATTAATACTAACGATTTCCTTATAATAAGCTATACTAACATTTCTAGGGACGTGCAGGAGTGGGGGGTTATAAGGAAGGCCTGAAATTAATAATAGTGATATTTCGTTTCCTATTGCTTTTTCAGAAAATATCCACATAACAAAAGTTGTTTATTTTGTTATTTAGAGTAACTTTTGTTATATGCACTTTTGCCGTATACGGAAGCATAAATGAGTTATAAGCTAAAAATTATAGCGGGAGACAACAATTTTATTTGGCAGAAAAGACTCAACCGAACTAAATAAAGCACTCAGTATGTGTATTAGCACTAATGCCTTCCTTATAATATGCCATACTAACATTTCTAGGGACGGGGCAGGAGTGGGGGTTATAAGGGAGGCCTGAAATTAATAATAATGATTTCCTATTGGGGTTTCGGCAAATATGCACATAACAAAAGTTGTTTATTTGGTTATTTAGAGAAATTTGCTCAACACTTCTTTTCAATATGAACTACCAGATACCTCACCTGAAAAAATTAATTCAAATGTATGTCAATATTTTCTCCTTAATAATTCAAATCTATGCATAATGCACAGGAGACGGGAAATATGACAATAAGCAGGACAGGTAAGTCTTACATAAAAAAATAATTTTATTATTAACAAATGCCAAAAACGGGTATTTACCCTAAACACTGGAACGGGTAAATGTCAAAATATTGTCCAAAGTAAAGCCTTGCCAAAAATATACCATCACCATTCAGCCTCAAATGAATTCCCGAGCGAAGCCGGGTATCTGAGCTAGTCATTAAATATATTATAAAGATACAACAAACATAGGCGGAGAAGCTAACAATCAAAAATGCAATGTGAAAGCTATGAAATAAAAGGGACAAAGAAAATTAAAGCACATTAAAAGTAAGCAGAATAAAAAAAAAAAAATAGAGGGTAAATTCCTTTACAGCACAGGGACCTCAGTCTTGGAATATTTTTGGTTTTCTTCAAACTAAATTATTTCCCTACTGCACTATACTTTGTAACTGAAGTCTGTGAGAGAAAAGGATGAAATCATAAAGTAAGGGTGAGTAGCGTTAAGCCCATACTTACACCAGGGGAGTAGGGCGAGGGGAAGAGGAAGGTTCCAGAAATGGAAACTTTGACTAGTGGAAGGGCGGCTTAATATTAAGCTTCATATTTACCGATGCAAGGTAGAGATCATCTACGTCAAGCTCATTGTCTTCATCAGCATCACTATCATCCATTGCCATATCTTCTTCAATCCTATCAATGGCAAGTTCGGGATCTTCTCCATTATCCGAAGCTTCTAATGTATTATCATGCTCTACTGGTGGATTAGGTCTATTAAAAAAAAAAAAAAAATTAAAGATTCTTAAGGAAAATAATATTTAAGTTCTATTTTAACAGAACTTCATATTTCATATACAAAAATGTAATTAAAACCACCCTTGTTGAAAATGTAATATTCTAAAATTGACAGTCTGGAACATTTTTCTCTAACCTGAATATTAACAGAACTATTTATATTTTTGAATTCCCAGCCTTAAGAAACCCCTCATTACTATTAATTCCGTAAAAACAATAAGACAATGTATCAAGACACATCTAATTCCAACCTTAAATACCATGTACTGTTTTTATCAAACCATTGCTACTTGAGATACATGGATAAAGGTGCAATGTGATGTCACGGGATATTGGCAGTGACAGAATATTTGCAGAGGCACGCATACTTATTTGGTTAAAATATAAGCACCACATGGCTGCTAAACTCGACAAATTGGATAATAGGATCCATATTATCATTAAGTCACAAAAACATTTCTTGGAAAATAAAAATGTGAACATCCCTTGATATGTTGAAGGAGTATAATGTTTAACATAATCTTAATATTCTTATAATTGACTAACAATATTGAAACTGTTGTACC
Organism: Riptortus pedestris; assembly: GCA_019009955.1. NCBI lineage: Eukaryota > Metazoa > Arthropoda > Insecta > Hemiptera > Alydidae > Riptortus > Riptortus pedestris. Next base: position 200,107,995 of record CM032228.1, on the reverse strand, counting down.
AAGTCATGAAAAAGTCGGTGGCTGAGAAAATGATAAAATACCAGGATTTAGCTATTAAAATAAAATACATTTCCAATTTAAATACTTTCACTGTCACAGCAATCATAGTAATGACCAGCTGTATAGTTTAAAAAATCACAAATATCTTGAAAAAATATTTAAATATTCCTTTAGGACTATTAAAATTACCCCTAAAAGCAATATCAGTTTTTATTAGACACTCCTAGTTGATCACAAATTTTTAAACTCTCATAAAAAAAATATGAATTGATAAATACTCTTTGTAGTTGGTTATGACACCTACATTAACGCTATCTAGTAAACTGAGTGTAAATCTTTCCATTATGTCTTGGTTTTTACACTCAGTTTACAAGATAGCATTAATGTAGGGGTCATAACCAAGACATAATGAAATAATCAAAATAATGGAAAGATTGTGAAACAAAATATAGAACAATCCTAGCAGTTACATAGAATCAAGTCTGATTCTGAAAGTATGAGATCTTAGAATACCCTAGTCTGCTTTGTTCTGGTTGTTAACTTTTTAAATAAAGTCATCACCCAGGGCCTACATAACCTAAGCAGATTTCCCACGAGCTGGTACGACACACTTGTGATCTCCTCTCACCACATATTCTCTATTTCAATGTTAAAAAAAAAACAATGAGTAGAAGGTGGGGAAGGGAGTTACTTAAGGTTGGAAACAAGGAAGTCCGAATAACTTGCTTAATACTTCAGTTATGAAAAAATTGTAGAACACCAATAGCTTAACAAGATTGGTATGTAACATTTTATGATCCAACATAATAATGGAAATATTTTGAATTTTCAAAGTTTGCCCCTTTGAACACCATCTTTTCCACACCCGATTTCAGCCAATAGCAAATGCAATCATTAGTGTTGACAGAAATGGTTAAATACAGAGGATAGTATAGATAAAATAAACATTTTCGAGTAAAGAACAAAAACTCTTAATCGATGACGTCATCCAAATATATTTGCAAGTATCTCACAAAGTAAAAGTTCAATGAACTCCAGATTTAGTATTTAGTCTTGGAATGAAGTGGTTCATTATATAACAGCTCATTGTTAATATGACACGAGTAGGAGTGGGACCTTACTGAAAGCCAAAAACTAAAAACTCCATGCATCTAGTTTAATAATCATGATACAGAAAATATGAATAGAACAACATTTATAGAACATTAAATTTGCAATAAGATTAGTTACAAACACTTTTTCAATCTGACGTATAATAAGTGAGATATTTCGAATTTTCAAAATTCTCCTCTCTAAACGCCCCCCCCCCTCCCACTGACTGGTCCGATTCCAGCCATTAACGAAGTTTATATTTCTTTATACATAAAACGATTATATATCAAGTCAATCGAATTTGGTAACAATAAGACAAATGATGCAACTGCTAGAACAGTAACATTCATATATAATTTTTTGAAAATTGTATCATGAGTACAACCTTAATAGCTGAATTCCCTTAAGGGAAATCTGTTAAAAAGGGCTGAAAATAATTAAAATTATAGTCAACTATTCAATTTTATTAGGTAAAAAAGTAAAATTAATCAAATTTGGTTGCCAAGTAGTATATATAGAATTAAGTTGCAATAGTAAGCTCAGAATAACTAATTTAATGTTCAAAGATTGAAAATGAGTTTCCAACCAATCTGATTACCTCAAGTAGCCTTCTTTATTTTCTACATAAAGTTTTCTTCTTTAATTGACAGTAGAGATTGTCTTTGTAATACCTAAGTTATTATTGGTTTTAATAACAAAAATATGAATTATGAAGTCAAAATAATGTTTACAGTAAAATGAATTAAAATATAACCCTATATTGATAGTTTCAAAACTTTGAAATACTACTTTCAGTATATCAGAATCAGAATTAGGTCTCATGTTATGTTCTGATATGATTCTATTGTCATTAAATCAAGTTAAATAGGAGACTGGAAGGAAAGAGTGAAAATAACGAAGTACACTTGAAGAAAGCGGAATAAAACAACAATCATAATAAGAATTTGTAAAGGAAATATTTGTGAACTACCATAGAACAAACATTATAATTTAATGTTTAATTGGAAAAATGTATGCCGTAGCGTAAAAAATGTAATTTTAAATAGCTGTGTATTCAACAACATTTACATTACAAATGGAACACGAGAACAATGATATTTCTAAATTAAATGTATTTGATATTATTAACATACTTTTTAAAAGATAAATTTTGTATTGTCATTGCCTTGTCAACTAAAGCAGTTAAACACTGTAAAGCGTACATTCCAGAGCCCTTTTTTAGCTTAAGCGGTGAGAAATCTACGGAAATCCCCTGAAATAAAAATATGAAATCAATTCTTCAAATATATTATAGTAAATCAATTTATTATAAAAAGGTATTTACTATAGATCTTAAAGCATCCATTATGCTTGCTACTGTAGAATTAGGATCATCATCTTCTTGAGGTTGTTCAAAAGACACTCCACATTTTCCAATTAACCAAGCACAAAGGGCAACGAACATGAAAAATTGTTCTCCAGGATTTGACTGCAAGGCGAAGTAATGCCTGAAAAATAAAGCATATACAAAACCATTAACTTTTTTTTTTTAATGGATCCATATTACTGAAGGGCGCAGAAAATTCAAAGTTATGTAATGGATAAAAAAGTTACACAGAGTTTCTACAAAAGGAGTTCAAATCAATTTTTGTAGGCATTCTATTACTATATTATGGGCACAAAAGGCTAAAGCCAACCACACACACTCACTTGTGAAGAAAGCTAAAGAGATTATGATATTCAGTTTAAAATCTGGGAAAATTCCTCTAAATACTCCCCCTACCATCATCCCAAATTACCTTATGCAAAAGCTGCAGTTTGTGACAAAAGGTCAACACAATAAAACAGTCATTTTGTTGGTTTTTTTATTTGTTCTACATGCTCCATGTCTTAGGGCAACTCTTCAGGATAACACTATCGGAAAAAAAAATAATAAAATCATCATAGAGATATGATAACCTAGAATGGGGGGACAAGTCAAGAATAATCCATCCCAATTAGCCTTAGTAGCACAGAGTGGATGTTAACAAAACCATATGTTTATAATTTGTGTAAATCATCTTATTTTTTGTGGAGCCTAAATACACCAATATCAGTGAACATAGGCAACGACTCTTGTTTTAATACAGGTGAGAAAATAGTTGATTCTTCCATAGAAGATACTGCAATGAACCCCACATTTCATACTGACAATAAACAATTAGACAAAGTACAGGATGTAATTCTTTGTTATTTTATAGCAAAAATAGGCGAGAAACAATATTAATCCTTCCCTTATCAATAAATGGGTCTGCTCTTTCTCCTAGGACATCGTTGTTAAAATAATGCAAAAAAGTGGATCACTTTTCCTTGACTGTCCTGACACAATTGCAGCATGAAGATTTTCAAAGGCAAGTAGTTTTTTTAACCTCAAAATAAGTACCCCCAACCTCGAAAATCATTAAATTATTCTAAAGAAGTACTTCTTAACTGTAATGTCATAAAAGAAATGTCAGAAAAAGAAAATGCAAGAGAACTAAAAGAACAAAGAGTGATTGATGAGGTCCCTGAGTTCTAGTTTTTTTCTTACTGCATTTAGTTGTCCTGTCTTACCAAAACGGCTATTCATTGAATACATCTGAGCAGAGTTAGGAGAATATATAGAGTAACCTCTCATCTGCTCCAACTGTGGCGACCTGCGCACAATAGAACATGTTGTATAAAGGGCCTTTATGTCGAAAGTGCTCAAATCCCCCCTCCCAAGGTCCCATTCCCATGTCCATACTCTCAAATAAAATGCCGCTAATGAGGTTCAGACCATATTACCTCTGGGAATACTTGCAACATACTCACTTGAGAATGCAAAATAAATACTTTAATGATAAAAATGACACAAGAAGCAAAATCAACGGTGACAAAAAAAAAGTACTCTAACACACGCCGCTAAAGTAAAAGAACAAATAGAGCCCCGCTTCCTTCCAAAATTGGTATCGAAATAGGTTGACAGAATGACTAAAAGGGTCGAAGCATCAGAAAACAATATCCTACACGTAGTTAATCAACATCACACATCAAATCAAAAATAAATCAAACTATCATTTAGAACCCAAAAATTCAAAATTTGAAATATCAAAAGGAACCAATGACAAAAAAAAAAATTAAGAAAGTCTTACAAAAAGACAGAAGACTCTGATCACTTATGGATCTTTAAAGAAAATCAGAAAAAAAAAAAGACCACAATGAAATCAATCTAAAAAGAAAGAATCTAAAACTTCGGTATTGATGGCTGCGATAAAGGAAAAAATAAATCATAATTTTATTTTGTTTATTTTTTGTTGTGATATTTCATCATTTTAATTTCTCAAAGTTACTTCTTTTGAAATTTTATTTATTTACCTATTTAAATTTAGAGTAGTCCTGTTTTGTCCATTTTCAGGCATGACTACAGCGATGGAATATAAATAGAATTCAAAAGTACATAGGTGATCTACAGTGCATAATAAAGAAAAATCCTATTATAGTTGCTATTCAAGAAGCTTACTTAAGACCTGGTAAGGAATTCAGTATACATGGCAACAAAGCTAACAGAAAGATGACTTCTTGGAGGGTAGACCATGGAAGGATAGCTATATTTATTATTGATAACACATATCACACTCCTAGAATAGTATTCTGGACAAGTTAAAAAAAAATACAATTTTTAGTTATCCCTAAAGGCAGGTAGGTCTTAATGAGCCCTGCATGAAAGTAGCATCGTTATTTTCCCAGTTTCAGTAGTCAGCTAGAGTGCAGTAGTTACACTACTACTTGACTCGAGAGAGGAGTGTGATATTTTCTTCCTAATAAAATATATACATAATGAGGTTATAAAATAACAGAGTAACTCACTTCTTAAGAAGTAATAGCAAGCCAACTTATTTGATGGCTTAATTTTTTAATTAGATTAAATTTAAAATGTTCCAAAAATGATTGTCTAATGACTGTGACTTTTGACACTATCCTTTTTAATAAGACTAGGTATTTTTAATAATACCCCAGTTATTTTTTTAGCATCCAATATCACAGATGACGCTGCTCGATTCCTTAGAAGTCACTAGGTGCAAGCAGATTCCAATTAAAAAAACAAAACAATAAACAATAATGATTATATAAGCTATCCTCAGAACACAAAACTTTAAAAAGCGTTTTCCTTAAATTTATCACTTTAGACTTGGCATATTATTATTCTAGAGGTCCGATCTGGTGAACCTATAGAGCTAAGAACAACACTACACCATAGATTCGCCCTTATAACTAAATTGAACTACATTGGGGAACACAAGTAGGGCACACAAAAATAAAAATCGTACCAACATGAACACATCTAGCATAAATGAACAGAACTGGAAGATAACAAAGTCCATGAAATAATCTATCTTCCTTTATTGGAATAAATTGGCTTTCAAAATAATTTACCTATTTAAGGGGCGCATTTTTAAAGTTTTGATAAATCCTTCTTCATAATTTAACAACTTCAATTTATCCAAAACACTTTCCATCAACAGAAAAGGAATGTATCCTTGCTCTTCTTCGGCAGTTTGTGATTGCCTTGAAGGAGTACCTAAAGACGACATTCTTAGGTAATACTACTTTAGCTTAGAATGGAAAGGATATGATTTCTGGGATTCACATTACACGGAATAAAAAGGGAGTCAATAAAGGAATGTCTCTTAGGAACTCAACAATAATAAAAATACAAATAATACGGACATAACGAGTGAGTGTTCAACGAAAGAAGATCGATCAATAATAAGAAGAATGACACTCACTAAAAAGGAAGGTACGTATAATATAAAGTAGGACCATTTGGCGAATAACCAATCAGAATGCAGTAAGCCTTCTACGTCACACGGGACCAAGATTCCGAGCGGACCGGCTGAAATCCAATCAATATAAATTTTCTGAAAAATTTGGTGAAAAAAAATGTACTAAAATAGTATATGTCTGTAAATGATACAAATTACTTTAGTTGAATATAATTTACTTGAAATAAACCTTGTACAAATTAGATTCCATTGAAAATAAAAAAAATTGAGATATGTTCGTTTACATTTAAAAATCATAATTTCTCTAAGCAATTAAAACAATACAAAGAAAAACTTTACTATAATAAGATGAAATGTTCATGACACGAAATTAGTAATTATTACTATTATAATAGTCCTTCACGCAGGGACTGCGTAAAATAAGCAGATTTCCCTCGTGAAGTTTAACAATAGGTAGATTTACATACTGGTAACACAACACTACTATGAACATTAAGTGAATAAATACAAACGATAATAAGAAACCTCCCAACGGAGAGAATCTGAAACGTAACAAACAGTTCTGCCAACTTCTTACCGGAAAGAAAAACAATTAGTGTAATATTTCTGAATATAAGCTATAAATTTGATTGGAAACTATTTACTATATCTAGTAAATAGTAAACTAATTAGTACTGTAATTAATAATGAATCAGAATAATTTTTATCTCAATCAAATTTAAGTAGTACAAAAACTTAAGAAGGGGGGGGGGTCACCAGAATATATTTGCGTATATCTCGTATAATAAATGCCTCTTGAAAGCAATATGTGGTATTTAAGCTTCGAATGATGTGATTTATTACAAAACCGAGTGTTGTTTATGTAACATGAGTAGAAGTGGGGGTTTGCTGAAGGCTGAAAACTGCAAATATCTCGGTTAATATTCAAGATAGAGAATAAATGCATATAACAATATTTATAGTACATTTAATTTGCAATAAGATTGATTCTATCCATTTTATTTTCGATCCGACGTATAGTAACGGAAATATTTCGAATTTTCAAAATTCTCCTCCTCTAAATCCCCCCTCCACCTGGCCTGATTTCAGCCGTTAATGAACTTGATATTTCTTTTTACATAAAACGACTAAATATCGAGTTTGGTAACGATTAAACAATAATTGCGTCCGCTAGAGCGGTAACAGACAAATTCAAATGCAGTTTTGAACGGACCTCATTTTCGTCATCTGGGTAGGATCGATGGACATTTGAAGAAAAATTTCGAAAATCGCGTCATAAGACCTCAATAGCTGATTTCACTTAAGGCGAATCTGCTAAAACAAAATAAAGTTAATAACAGTGAAATAAATCAAGCAATAAAGAAAGATATCCAGTTACTAGAATATAAGTTAGTAAATAATTTTAAACATCAACTAGCCCATTCAGATAGAACCTTTTTAAAGGCATGTAGTCCTTCTAAAAAGATGCTTATATTTAGAGTCACTGGAAAACATTGGTTCCACTAGCATCCTTGTGAAGAGGATGACACTGATGTTGGAGAGTATGCATTGAAACAGCACTGCCCCATAAAATAAATAACTGTGAAAGAAACATGTATTATCATTAATGATGGAGCATGGGAAATAAACTCCTATACTGCACTACCTTTTTAAAGCTGTCATTGGCATGTAGACCTTCTTGTCCATTTTTCAATGCACAGATGATGATGCTTCTTCCCGTGGAGATGGTGTATGGAGATAAAAAGTAAATTGTATTCACTTTAAAATCATATTATATCAAATATTAATTTTAGGCTTGTAAATACTCCTATATTTAAAAAAGTCCGTCACGCCTGAGCTGCGTAAACTAAGCAGATTTCCCACGTGAAGTTTTAGAATAGAGAAATCTGTCTACAAATAACAGTAGTAGTAACGAATCTCTAAACCAATTCACGAGGGACGAACAGTTACGGAAACGGCCGAATTAGCTTTCGTCGGAAAGTCCCGAATATAGCCGACCACACACACTTAATACAAATGCAAATATCTCGGTTAATATTCAAGATACAGAATAAATGAATAAAACAATATTTATAGTAAATTTAATTTGCAATAAGATTGATTCTATACAATTTTTCGAAAACTGAAAAATTGAAGGTACGTTTTTCACTAGAATAAGCATCCTTTGAAAAAAATATTAGTTGTGCATAACTTTCCGAATATTACCACCGTTTTTATTTTCAAAAACTACAAAAGATATGGAAGAAACATTTTATATTATTCATTGGGAAACAGTTATTAAATAAAAATTGAATTATAAGAACATGGGTAACAGTTTTTTCTTCTTCCTAGAATGGCATTACGAGGGAAAACGGAACAGTTCACTTTTCTTTTTTATACCAGTTTGCGTGCATAAGATGTGCGTTAACATGTATGTATCTTTCAAAATCGTCCATTTTTTATGAAGAGTTTCAAGAATTTTGTAATAAATCTTGTCAGATAGAAGTATAGTGAGAAGACATTACTATTGCGCCATTCCAGTACACGTGAAATCTACTTAGTTTATGCAGCCCTAGCATGAGAGACTTCTTTTTTTGAAAATCACGAATACAACCTCAATAGTCGATTTCCCGAAATATACAGTTATGAAAATATGACCTATTTAACTTAACTAATCCATGGTGGAAGATCAACCAAAGAATAAAAACTCAAATGACATTTAAAATCATTTTTGTTTCTCTACTAGTCCATCTGACAACTCATCAAGAGAAATTCTACTACACAAAGGCAACTAAACTAACGGTTACATTTTCCAACATGACCTTTCATTAGCCGTGCAAGTCTGTAAATGGCTTAAGAAGTATGGCGGGTCAAAACAGCTGATTTATATCGATACACCTCAAAATAAAAATATATCGATTATTCCTCACTAGTGTAGTCTAAATAGTAAATGATAAATTTATAAGTTGATCAACTATCACTTTAAAGTTTCTAATAAATTGAGATATATATAATTCACATTTTTTATTTATATTTTCTTATTGATCACCTTTTAGCAGATTTCCCTTAAGGGAAATCAGCTATTGAGGTCGTACTCATGACGCGAGTTTCGAAAAATTTCTTCAAATGTCCATCGATCCTACCCAGGAGATGACGAAAATGAGGTCCGTTCAAAATTATATATATATATTTGTCTGTTAACGCTATAGCAGTCGCAGGACTTTTTCTATTTTTTTATGATGTGCTTTTATCCTCCTCTTACTTATATCTCTTTCCTTTTCTATTATATTTATATTTTCAAAATCAAAGTTATGGTTTCATTTAATCCCATGGTCGGCTAGGGACGTTTTATTGTCCTTATGGTCAATGTTTATCACATGTCTGATTCTTTTTACAGGTGTTGTTTCCGGACACCGTTGGAGAAATGCCAGAAACAACACCTGTAATAAGTTCCTAGCGAAGAAGTTGTCTGATTCTTCTTTTGAGTAATTGTGATGTTACTCCTATATAACTTTTATTGCAACCCATACAGTTCATTTTGTATATATTACATTTGGTATCTGTTGATTTATCTTTTATATGGCTAAAGCTGTTTTTCTTTCTGTTTAGATATTTTCAAGTGATTTCTCCAATATCTTTACATGTCGATGTAATCTTCCTGGCTACTGTGGAGTTGTTATTCAATGTACAGTCCAATTTTCTTTCACTATATTTTTTATTTGCAAAATTATTATCCTTTATTTGTATATATGTATACTTATATTTTCCTTGGTCGCTATTTTGATTTTCACAGAAATGATTAATTTTTGTTTGAACTAATTTTATTTTCTTGAGATTGGTAATAATGTCACCATCAGAATTGTCCTCAATATGTTTTCTTTTTCTATTAAAATAATTCTATTTTATTTTACCATTGTTTTGTATTTTTGGATGTTATCATTATTAAAAAACATCGCCATCTCTTTTTCTCTTGCTTTTGTTGTAAAAAGAGATCTTCAAAAATTTGTCTACGAATTTAAATACAGTTGGATCAAAGGAATAGTTTTTATCTTCTGTCTTGATTTGTACAGTGATACTGTGATAGCCTCCGGACAACTGCAGCTCCCTCTTGAGGTTTATCAACTTTACCTTAATTATTTCTTCAAAACATGAAAAATTTGAATATTCTAGTAATTTATATACCTAAAAATAATTTAATTTATATTCTAAATGCGAGGTGAGGGAAAGAGATTGTAGCCCTCTCTGCATCCTCAAATCATATTGAGTTTAAAAGCATATTGTCTTCTGTTATAATGATATTACCAAGTAATGTTTAATAATTATACTTTTGTTATATGCAACTTTGCCGAAAAATCAATATCAAACGAAATATTGTAATTTTTCAATTCAGGCCTCTCTTATAAACCCCAATCCTGCTCGCCCCTAGCAATGTTGGTACAGCTTATAATCTTGGAAGAGTTAATGCTAATTCATGTACGGAGTTTGATTTAGTTTGGTTCAGCCTTTAGTGCCAAATAAAGTTGTTGAATCCTGCTGTTTTTAGTATATCTCATTTATACTTCGTTATAGACAAAATTTTACATACATAAAGTTACTCTAAGTAACAAAATAAACAACTTTTGTTATGTGCATATTTGCTGAAAAACCAACAGGAAATGAAATATTGCTATTTTTAATTTCAGAGGCCTCCTTATAACCCCCCTGTTCGTCTCAGAGAATATTAGTAAAGCCTAGAGTCTATGTTGGGTTAGTAGTAATATACATACTGAGTTTCATAAAATTCGGTTCAGTAGTTTAGGCGTGAAAAGGTTACAAAAAAACCAACAGACACCAAAGCCACAAATTGAAAATATTGTGTCTATGGCATGTAAAACGAAAAAGTATCATGCAATTTTGAGAAAAAAATGAATGTGCAGGCAGACATTACAATTTTATATATATATATATATATATATATATATATATATATATATATATATATATATATATATATACATTGGTTTGAACATACCTGATTTTTATCAGTTCCTAGGTAGGGTCGAAAAATTTGCAAAATGTTTTTCAAAAATTGCTTCATCAATCCAACATCAGTAGCTGATTTCCTTAATAGGACATGACTGGGGTGTTGACATTACATTTAGTTTAAAAACTACCTGATCAATACCATGCTCGACATTCATCCATTTTATGGTAAACTAAATATTATATTACATTAGCCAATGTCTGAATTTTGCCTGGGAAAAGGGGGGGGGGCGATTTAAAGGGGTGGGGGAAATTGAAAGATCAAATATCACCATTATTCTGACTATTTGGAAGTGTAATAAAGAAGTTTAAGACCATTAAAAAGGTTTTTTTTTTTTTAAAAAAAATTGTTTAACAAAGAGCATTAAATTGGTAACCCCAACATGATCTGAATGTGAAGGTATCCCGTAAGTAAAAGAAGCCAACATGACCTTTCATCCAGCATACAATTTATTTACGTTAGACACTGATCATATCTCACACTGAGGGAGCACCAGCGAATACTTATTATGCCGTCGAGCCTACCTCAGCAGCAATGGTTAAGGCCCAGTTACACCCTTCTAGCCAGGGTAGGACATTTTTTAAACGACCCAATTTTCTTGCACCAGTGCGATGCTATCTTTTATTTATTTAATATAATTAAGCTACCTAAAACGATTTACGAGGCAATACGGGAGGTCACAACTTAATTACCCAACCTACTCTTGAAAATCCCCAAGGCAAGGTTTATTAAGGGCTGGGCTATAGTGATTCCACAAACACTCGCATACGAAAATGTCTCAGGGCTCAGCAGCTTGGTGACAGTCTCGGAGTAACATTAAAAACCGTCATCTCAGCTTCTACCATGAGAGGTTCCCAACAAAAGTAACTAAATGGCAATACCCCAGTTGAAGTTGTCGGAAAACTAATTTTAATGATTGATGAGAGAAAATCTGCCACCGATTGGAAGAGTCCCATCTCTCCCAGTGAAGAGTTCCACTAAAAGACCAGACTATGCTGCCATTTCAGGGGAAACTTTCCTGGAGTTTCGTGATAGCCAACCTGAACATCCCATCATCGGCATGAATCTGGTGTCTTACTACCTCATCACCTAGACCTCACCCGATGTCAGCTGGTGAGCAAAATACGGGAAATAGGGAACTAGACATGCGGGAAATTGGCAGACTTCCCTGTGGCCATGGTGTACTCTCTTCCAGCAGGAGAACGAGTCACTGATATCTTGAGGAAGAACCCACCACTATCACTAAGTAGCCAAAGCATGCAAAGTGATGTGTTATATTGATTCTTGGGGAGCCTCATACCACAAAATTCCATATCCTTCCATCCGAAAGGTACAACACTACCAAGAAGGTCCCCAATCTGTTATCCTCAACCTCGGGGATTTTAACATGAATATGCACTGTAAAAACAACGATATTGTCATCTGCTCCAAGGACCAAGAAGTGCATTAGGAATATATAGAGGAAGTCTTTCAGTGTCTAGAAGAACATGCTTATGGCCAATTTGACAAAATGTGTATTTGCTCAACCAGAGGTAAAATTTCTCGAGCACAAGATGAATACAGAGGGCATTACTGCGCTTCTGGCCAAAATGAAAAAAAAATCCCTACCTACCCTCACCCTACAACCGTCAAAGACCACCGACACATTTTGGCTAAGTTCAACTTCTACCGGTGTTGCATGCCAAGAGCAGCTGAACTTCAAGCCCCCTGTAACAAATAAGAATGATAAGACTCCTATCCCTTGGAGTCAAAAAGAAAATCTTTTTATACTTTTGGTCCCAGTGGCCGTTTTGTGCATATCCATATGGACATCATCAGGCCCTTGCCATCTTAAACGGAAAGTGTTACTTCCTCACCATTATCGTTAGGTTCATCCATTGGCCTGAAGAGTGCCAACTACAGGAAATCACTAGTATTGCAGTAGCAGAAGCAATCGAGGGCACATAGATAAGCAGGCATGGTATATAGTCCAGGACCTGCCTACTGACCAAGGACACCAGTTAGAGTCAGACCTCTTTGTCAACCTTACTTACACCCTAGGGATCGGAGAAATACATATAATAAGTGATGTAACAAGATTATGAGTAAATAACAAAATTATATGATTAGGGAAAGGAAGGTTATTTCAACCAAATTTGGTTCTTCTATATACATTATAAAAATATAAAAGATGTCATACCAATGTATTATTTAGATCCTTAGAGCTAATGGCATACAAAGTAAGTTTAGAAATTAATAATTCTTAAATTACAATGTAAGGTAAAAAAATATAATGATGATAAATAAGAGGTTGTTTTACTGTTAATTTACTTAAAGCTATTTCTCTGTTTTTGAAATTACCCTGAAGATGGTATATATGAAAACTAATTCAATAAATAAATAAATTAACAGGAAGACAATATCTCATTCATCCTGAAGGAAATGTCTTTTAACATTTGAACATTTAGAAAGTTAAGAATTTGTATTATGCATTATTAAGAAAATGGTTTAACAGGAGAAATGTTATCTTAAAGTTTTACTTCAGCAAAATAATACAAATGAATGTCATCTAATAATAATATAAAATTATGACAGTTATTGAAATAATTATATCAAATTTGTAAATCTAATAAATTATATAATAAAAAAAGTTTAAGAACTATATGTACATATATCAATTCTGTAGAATTTAAAGAAGTCCTTGTCTTTTGAGATCTTGATATGTTTTTCTATTAACTACATTGCCCTGAGAATCCTCATATTCCTCTTCGTGCTCAGGCTGCCATCGCTCTTCATGCTTCATTGTCTTCAATTTTTCCCACACTGAAAGAAAATGGTATATATGTTTATGTATATATATAGCGTATAAAATTCTATTATTTTAATTGAAAACAATTTAAAATTCTACAGTTTTAAGTATAAAAATTAATTCTTTTAAATTATGCCCATTAAATTGATAAAATAACGAACCCTTTAAAGCATTTTTAGAAAATAAAATATTATTCAATAACACATACAGTTTAACTAAAAAAAAAAACTATTTTCATTTTTATAAAGGGAGGATCACAAATTTATACTACAAATACTGTTACCGATTCGATTATGTTTTTTGCACAGAAACCAATGATTAATTTTATTTATATGTTGATTATTACAATGGAAAGATAAACTCAGAAATTTAAATAAAAATTGCATGCTTTATTTTGTGTAAATGCTTAAAGAAACAAAACAATGTAACTAAAGTCAAAATAATTGATAATGAAACTACCATTTTTAATCTATACTAATTTTAATAAAACAAAATAACTATATTAGGTGATTGTGTGACACGCTATTGAAAAAGTATTATTTTTTAATTTACAATAGTTTTGAAAGCCTTTCTAAATATAATAAATTAATAAAATGTTTACTTACAGGCAAGTGCATCTTCAATTTGAGTGACATTTGCAAAGTGGGCAGTATTAGGAATACCGAGGCATCGCATACCATGAGCATGTCTCCATTCCTTAAAACAATAATAAATATTATAAGGTTTAAATACAATGAAGTCAAAATACTCTAGCACATGACCAGGGGTCTCCAAACTTTCCAGCCTTAGGGCCATACTGATTACTCCAGTAAGTTCCGAGGGCCAAAACCATATTATCATTGTTGCCGGTGGTTTTTCAGAATCCTTTTGATACTGACATTGAAACCCTAGCCCCGGAACTTCAAATGGAAATGATTGATCTACAGTGCAGTGATATAATTAAGAACAAATATCAAAACTCATCTTTGTTGGAATTTTATAAGAGTCTTCCACTGACACAATTTGATAATTTGCATAAATTTGCTCGTGGGCTGTTTTCTGTTTTTGGTACTACTTATTTGTGTGAGAAGACCTTCTCCAAAATGAAGTACACAAAAAATGTTTACAGATCTAAATTAACTGATGAGCATCTTAAATCTTTTTTAATAATTGGTACAAGTAAAATTAGTCCACAACTATAAACTATTGTCAGTGGAAAATCTCAATTACATAAATCTCATTAGTATTTCATATGTCATTATGCTTGTTATAAGTTATGTTTTTATTTAAAATGTTAGTTGGTTTCATTTCAATAATTTGTTAGTTATTATATACTGAAGTTAAATTTTCTGCATATTATACATGTCTTTACTCATTGCAATTCTGTGTTTATTTATCCAACTTATCACAAAAACAATAACAATAAGCCTACAACAATGTTATGAGTAGTTGGCCCATGTAGATATCATATTAATAATTATTCAACATAAAATTATAATACTTCAGTAAACTAAATTTAATTTGCTATAAAAAATATGTTCTCTAAAAGGAGTTTTCAAGTATGCTAGCTCTCAGCGGGCCGGACAAAATCTGTCCACGGGCCGGATGTGGCCCTCGGGCCGTAGTTTGGAGACCCCTGCACATGACTAAGACAGACACATCAAGGGAAAATGTTCAAAAGTGTTCAGAATGTAAAGAATACAAATGGGAAACTAGGAACTGATGGAGAGTTATCCCTTCCCATGGCCTAATATCAGTCATTAGCAGATATAATGAAATGACTATATATCGACAATCGCAAAGATATAGGGGTGATAAAAGACTGACTTTTACATACAATAATACATATATGTTTTCGGTAGGTTATAAAATATCTGGTTAAAATCAGGCAATGAGGGGGGGGGGTTAGAGGGGAAGAAAGCCAAAATTCATAATATCAGCTGTAATGACTCATATCTAAAAATTTAATTTTCTATAAATGTTTTTATTATGCGTGTGTGTGTATTATTTTTCCCTTTGTGTACCTCTCAACATTAAATGAGATATTTGTACTTCATGGTATTCTGTCTCAGTAAGCCCCCACTCCTACTCATGTGATTTTGGAATAACTGAGCCACTATCTATCTAATATTCAGCTGATATTTTAATTCCTATTTACATACGCTTCTTATTACGGGAGAAATAGAGAACAGATGATTAATTGAGATCAGTGGCTTATATACAAATTCAAACTGGGCCTTAATTTATGAAGTCCCTGCATGCCAGATTTTTTTTTGTTTGCATCTTGCAACCATTGGTAGAGAGTTCAGTCCATTGGTCTTTCTAATTCAATTTAAAATATCCTGGCTTGTCCTACTATCCTTGATAATGAAAAGTACCAAGGTACTTGCATGACTCAACAGAACATAGTTGTTCACCATATTGTTACAAAATCAGTAATAAACATTGTTTATTGCAGTTCTCGTGGATTGCAAAATTAAACACACACAAGCTTTAGAGTTTTTATCACTGCACAATTTATTTAACAATGGACTACACACTTGGTTAATTATTCTTAACTTCACTGATGGTTTCACTGTTCTTTTTATTGCAAAGTCCAATAACTCAGTCACGATCACTGAAGTTCACAAAAACACGGCAATGCACTGATCTTCTCAAAGATAATGGTACTGCACTGTCCCTTTACTTTTCCATGGCACTACACTGCTCTTTATATAAAAATGGCAAAACACAGTTCTTCACACAATACACTTTACCGCACTGCAACTAAAACGCACTGAACAAACTGTTGATCATTTGAAGGGAGCAGAGAATAAACTGACTAACTCAGGGCAGGCTGGGTCCATTTTATAGCTTGTCAGCAAACATCAAAGCGGATTGTCTATACACATCTAGATCCCGGACGGCTATGCCTAGATCGAGCCAGATCATTGGTCAGCTCCTTTCATCTACTTTGTACTTCTTAAATATATGATTAACTCTGTTTAATTTTTCACGTACATAGTGTCCGCAACAATATGTGTAAACCTTTTACTCTTATCTCACTCCAATCATTCATGGCTGTTAATTGAGCAGATGAGCTGAGTTGTGGATCTTCAAAATGGTTTTTCTCCATTTATGGCATGCAAACCTGGACCTTACTAGAAATCTCTTTAATAGTCATAAGGTCCTGGGGTACACAGTAGGAAAGACTAGTTGTGGAGTTTAGATATGTAAATAGAATGGAGGATACACAATTTAAAGATTGAATAGTGAATAATGTATCTGGAATAAAAAATGATAAATGGGAAAATAGATTAGAACCTTACAATACTTTAAACCTGGAGTGACATTGCAATATTTTTCGAATAGTAAAATTGCTAAGCAAAAAATTGTGTATATTAGAGGCAAAAACACCTATTATGGAGACCTATAGAAAACAACTCCATCTTCCACAGTTGTTTTGAAACAAAGTTATGATAAGAAATTTATTCACACACTATTTTTATGCACTTAGTCTAACTAAAATGGTACACTCTTAATACTGCTTGATCCCACTTGGATGAGTTCTAAAGTAAAAGAAAGTTTCATTGGAAGGTTAAAGTTATTATTAGTTTGTTTTGATATTTTCTAATATAGTTTTCTCATTAGATTGTTATGCTATGAAAATTGAAATTCATGGTTTAAAATACAGATTAAAATATATTTATAAAACATATTATAGAAACATGTAATTAAACAATTTATGAGAGAAAATGTAATAAATAATAATTTAAATTAAAAAAAAAAATTGAAAGAAGGAAGAAAGTGACTTACTGCAAAATGCCTCTGAAAGGCTTTTGGTCCTTTATATATGAAATTACCACATATCTCACAGTTATAACTGATATTAAGTCCATGAAGTTTATATAGCCAGTAAGGAATAGGCTGAAACAAATGGAAATATGTTAAAAATTAATCTGTTTCCTAAATAAACCTTTCCAACTACAATTAATTAACCAGCTTTACTTATTATGAAAAAAAATAATGATAAAATGAATATAAGTTTTCAAATAAATTTGGCTCCCTACTGCAATATAGGAAATGGAAGATAATACAATAAAAATTTGATGCTGTTACAATCAAATAATGCATGCAAAAATAATAGGAGAACAATATAAATTTATGTGCCACTAAAGTATACAGTTGTGGCACTAATCCAGATGTGATTGTTTCCAAAGAGAGAGAGAGAGAGAGTGAGAGAGAGAGAGAGAGAGAGAGAGAGAGAGAGAGAGAGAGAGAGAGAGGTGAGAGAGAGAGAGGTGAGAGAGAGAGAGGAGAGAGAGAGAGAGAGAGAGAGAGAGAGAGAGAGAGAGAGAGAGAGAGAGAGAGAGAGAGAGAGAGTGAGAGAGAGATGGAGGGAGGGAGAGAGGGAGAGGAGAGAGAGTGAGAGAGAGAGGAGAGAGTGAGGAGAGAGAGTGAGAGAGAGAGAGAGAGAGAGAGAGAGAGAGAGAGAGAGAGAGAGAGAGAGAGAGAGAGAGAGAGAGAGAGAGAGAGAGAGAGAGAGAGGAGAGGGAGAGAGAGAGAGGAGAAAGAGAGAGATGAGAGAGAGAGAGAGAGAGAGAGAGAGAGAGAGAGAGAGAGAGAGGGAGAGAGAGAGAGAGAGAGAGAGAGAGAGAGAGAGAGAGAGAGAGAGAGAGAGAGAGAGAGAGAGAGATAGAAGGACGGAGAGAATAGAGAGAGAGAGAGAGAGAGAGAGAGAGAGAGAGAGAGATAGAGAGAGAGAGAGAGAGAGAGAGAGAGAGAGAGAGAGAAGAGAGAGAGGAGAGAGAGAGAGAGAGAGAGGGATTTGATTTGATTTATTTATTTAATAATCTGATACATTTAGGACTTGTAATTTGTAAGTCCTCCCTTACAATGCTCAGGAAAAAGAAAATTTACAATTCGAATTTACAACCTCAGTGTCAAGGCAACATAAAATAGTTTACTCAAAACAAAAGCAAATATACAATACAAAAATAAAATATATAAAATAACAAAAAACAAAAAGGATGTCTCTCTTTAAATGAATACAAAAGCTTTGAAATAAATACATTCATAATCTTGAAATACCATTAAGTTCGTATCTTCTCTATGGCACTTTTAATTGTTGTCACAGTCTTGCTTAAATCGATATGTGATCCATACTTATTGAATATCCTAGCGGCTGCTATTCTATAGGACCTATTATATACTGTGGTTCGGTGTTTCGGGATACATAGTAAGCTCTTTGAGTGTCTTGTTGCTCTGTTGTGAAAGTTACTTAGGAATTTTAGTTCTTTGTAGATGTATGAGGGCTGCTGACTTCAGAATCTTGCATGTCAGGAGTAACAAAGCCTTATCTCGTCTTTCTCTAATTCTGTCCCAACCCAACCTATTATAAAAGTCCGATATATGCTCGTGCCTTTGGGCATTAAAAATGAACCGTACCGCTGCATTCTGGGCTCGCTGCAATCGGTCCATCAGAGTACTTGCCATATCGGTCATTGCCAGGGATGCGTAGTTAAAGTGAGGTAAAACCAAACTTCTTACTAGTGTCTTTTTGATGAAAATAGGTACCACAAAATTAATTCTTCTTATTTGACCTAGGGTTCTATATATTTTGGCACATCTATTCCTGATTTCTTCATTCCATGACAACGTACTGGTCATTGTAATCCCTAGATTGCACACCTTGTTCTCTAGATCTAAGAATTCATTCCCAATTTTTAATTTCAGCAAGCTATCACGCTCAATTTTCTTATGCTGTGACGAATAGCCCATTATGATTGCCTTACATTTTTGGCTATTTATCAAAACTCCGTGATTGGCACACCAGGAGTGGAGTCGGCTTAGGTCGTCATTAAGTCTAATGATAGAAGCATTAAGCTCCTTTACGTCCGATTCTATATAGATTTGGAGGTCATCTACATACATTATGTACTTAGAGT
Organism: Riptortus pedestris; assembly: GCA_019009955.1. Lineage (NCBI taxonomy): Eukaryota > Metazoa > Arthropoda > Insecta > Hemiptera > Alydidae > Riptortus > Riptortus pedestris. The sequence continues at coordinate 200,088,444 of CM032228.1, read as the reverse complement.
GAGCAAAGCACTCTGTGATTTTGTTTAAATAAATAGTAAATAGAAGACCAGAAAGGGACGAGCCCTGCGGAACTCCGCACCTTTGCGTTTTTGTCCCTGATGTTTTTCCATTGGCTGCTTTCACCACTATTTTCCTGTCTGTCAAGTAAGACCTGAGTAGGTACAATGCCTCCAGACCAACATTGTACGATTCTAGAAAGGTCAGCAAAAGCTGATGGTCAACACTGTCGAACGCACGGCTGAAATCTACCAACACCAGGACCGTAACCATTCCATCGTCCATGTTTTTCCTGATGTCGTCCGTCACCTTTATCAGCGCTGTCTCTGTGCTGTGCCCTTCTTTATATCCTGACTGTAACTCGTGTATAATTCCCAGTCTGGTTGCAAATTCATTTAATCTTAAAAAGATTATTTTGTCCAGTATTTTCCCGGGCAAACATAAGATATTTATTGCTCTATAATCCTTGACATTATTGGCCGGTTTTTTTCTTCATAAGTGGCCTGATTAGAGCAGTCTTCCAGACATCAGGATACGCACCCTGGCAAATTGCATAATTAAATAAGTGACATAGAATACCACCAATCTGGTCAGCTATGAGCTTCACTAACCCCAGCTCCAAGCCATCTGCCCCAACTGCACTGGACTTCATCTTGGTCATAACAGCACTCACGGTTTCCACGTCGATAGTTCCAATTATAAAAGGTGGTAATGGGGGTTTCTCTATAGATTTATAATATATCACGGTTTCTTCTAGTTGACCGGTGGGCATTGCAACTCCAGCGAAATATTCACATAGTTCGTCCAGGTCAACTTCTGGGTCAGCTGAATCTTGCTTGTGCCCCAGGCAGTTATTTCTAAGCAATCTCCACAATTCCCGTCCATTTTCCGCTTCAGACAGGGATTTTCTAAGGTACTTATTTCTTTCGTTCCTTATAAACTGCTTCACCTTATTCCTAAGGCTCCTGTAATTCTCCCAGGTTACCAGGGTCTTGTATTTCTTGAAGCAGTTATATGCTTTATGCCTTTCTTTCATCGCTTCCCTTATACTAGGCGTTATCCACGGACTCAGCGATCTTTTCACTAATATTTTCTTAATTGGGCAGTGCTTATTAAATAGCTTCATTAAATTATTAGTAAATATTTCTACTTTCTTTTGAATATTGGGTTCAGCTAATAATTGGCTCCAATCCAGTGCGGCTGCGTCTTGACACAGTTGACTTTCATTCAATGCTTTTTTTGCGCGAATATATTTGTAGAATTTGAGATTTGGTTTAACCGTCTGGTTGATAATACAAAAAATAATATCATGCCTAGAAAGGCCAGGTGCGCTAATTTTACCGGTGCGCTAATCAATTTTAAAATTGATTTACTGTTTCTCACTATAATATTATCAATTTCAGTAGCTGAAGATGGTGTGAAATGTGTTGGCCCCAAACGTAGAATGGTCAAATTCAATTCCATAGCCTGCTGACGAATGAAGTTTGCATATGAATTATTCGTACTCATATCGGAGTTCAGATCACCAAGTATCACAACGTTATCATAAGAACTAATGACATCAGCCATTAAATCAAAGACCATGTTCATAAATCCAATTTTTGGCGGTCTGTAAACAACGCCCAACAAAATTCTATTTTTATAAAAGTGTAGCTCCAGAAATAAGTATTCAGGCGTTTTATTGTAGACTCCTGGTGATTTATACTTTACATTGAATTTGATCCTCCTATTTATATATATTCGTACCCCACCACCTTCCTTTCCAATGCGATCGTTTCGGACTAGATCAAATTTATCCAGCTGCAATAGTGACGAATCGATCTCCGGTTTCAGGAAAGTTTCAGACATGCAAATAATGTTGGCTACATCATTAGAGAAAATTTCTTTAAATTCATCAAAATGTGTTAACAGAGATTCCACATTAGCATGTACAACTTTTAATTTATTGCTATAATCATATAACCTGGGAGAGGGAGAGAGAGAGGGAGAGGGAGAGGAGGAGAGAGAGAGAGGGAGAGAGAGAGAGAGAGAGATAGAGAGAGGGAGAGGGAGAGGGAGAGGGAGAGGGAGAGGGAGAGGGAGAGGGAGAGGGAGAGAGAGTTCTATATCTCGGTTAATATTCAAGATAGAGAATAAATGTATATAACATTATTTATAGTAAATTTAATTTGCAAAAAGATTGGTTCTACACAATTTTTTGATCCGATGTTCAGTAATGGAGATATTTCGACTTTTCAAAAACCCCCCTCCCACTGGTCCGATTTCAGCCGTTAATGAACTTGATCTTTCTTTTTTACATAAAACGATTAAATACCGAGTTTGATAACGATTAAACGAAAATTGCGACCGCTAGAGTGTTAACAGGCAAATATGGATATATGTCTATATATACATATATAACGATATATATGTATATATATACATACATATATAACGATATATATATTATTTTGAACGGACCTCATTTTCGTCATCTCCTGGGTAGGATCGATGGGCATTTGAACAAAAGTTTTGAAAATCGCGTCATGAGTACGACCTCAATAGCTGATTTCCCTTAAGGGAAATCTGCTAAAATACAATAATAAACTCTATCTTGTTTAACAAATTATCGTTCAATAATTCAAATGTCCCCTTAGTTATCAGAGAGCCATGGTAATTCATATGCGTATGTACTAAGATAGAAAATACAAAATAGTACAAACTCATAATTCATAATTTAAAAATATCTCAAAGAAAGCCCACTTAGTTCCATCTATATAAAAACACGTGAATAATGATATTAAAAATTATAAGTGTGTACATACATACGTACACACACACACGTTTATATCCACTGAATAAGAAACTCGTTTACCTTTCCATCCCAACCCAATGGGAGGTTCTTTGGATTATAGGGGACACCATCATCTTCACCCTCACTTTCACTGCCAGAGGATGATGCCTCTCCCTCTGAATCACCTCGTTCCTCTCCAGTTCTGGCTTGTTTCCTCTGCACATTTTCTTTTGTAGCAGCCCTTTGTTCACCCAATAATTCTGCTAGCCTACAATATAACAAAAATAAATTAGCGTGAACTGAGCTTATATTATAATCCCTAACAAGTTGGTGCTCCTCATAAACTAAGCATAGTATAAATTTGATAACTGTGCTGACAGACATAACTAATTTCTGATGTGTGTGTACACATATTGTACATTTGTAAATATAGATAGATTACATGATTGGAATCAAAGCTTTTTACAGATAGCTAAAAGCATGCTTACACAAAAATTTGCCTAAGTACTAACAAGATCACAAACATTATTTAAAACTTACTTATACACTTGTGCTTCCAGATATGCAATATCTCTTTGTCTTTCTAAATCACGTTCTCGGTTTGATTTGCCAGGTTTTGATTTTGCTAGAAGATTAGGATCTAATGATTTCTTTCCTTTAGTACTAAAAAGTCGTTGAGCTCTTTCCTCAAGTGTTCTGAAATTATAACCATTAAAATATATGTACAAATGATTGCAGGACGATGAACCCAACAAACATTAAATCATGGTATTACCAGACACCAAAAGCTCATGCCAGAAAGTTACATAAAAAAAAGTAAAATTCTAATAAGCAATTCACACCTTTTTTTTTTTTTTTTTTGTAGCAAATGCAATTCCTTATAGAAAAATGTCCTTAAATAAACAATTATTTAAATTTGTAAATTAATATAAGATGAACTTTGGTTAACAGTTATTAAATAAAGAAAATTGAGAGTTTAAAACTCCCTGATAAAAATTTATATGAAGTTTAAACACTTGCCTTGTCTTAATAGATCCAATTCTCAATTATACAACTTTTAACTCAGTGTTTTGATTCAATAGTCAGTCAAAATTTTAAAGGATTCCCCATATGATTTTTTCAGGCTATAAATTTTTCTATGATTAAAAAAAATGAGCATTCGACTAGACAAGAGACTCAATCTATAGAGGAGCAAATTAATAGCTTAACTTCCACTATTCTCAAAATTAAGTTAAAGGAAATGTTGATTGTGCATAAAAATTACCCACCATGACATATTTGTTCACTCAGACTTGTTAAATTTGCAGAGCTAAACTAGAAGACACGAATTCATCAAGAAATGTAAGTTTGGGTTTTGGTTTATCTATGTAAAAAGCATGGACTTAAACTCACACACAAAAGCACACATTCAAACTCTTTTAAAAGAAAAGTTAGATTAGCCAATTCCAGGATATGGTTTCAAAAATGGTGGAGATACAGCCTGAAGATTTTTTACAAATCCATTCTAAGTTCTCAAATTATTAGATTAGATGAAAGGTTGATTCAAAAATTAGTGTATTGCTGATGGCAATGTCTTATGCACATGAGATAAATGCTGATGAGGTTCAAATTACAGGCTGAAAAAACACAACAATTCTACAACAGTTTGTTACATTGTTACATACCTATAAACCATTTACAAGATATAGATCCCCAACTATCAGCTCTGACATATTGACAATGCTTACGCAATGAAGTAATTTCATTATTAAAAATTTCAAATGAATCTTAGTAGCCTGACAGAAAAGTCAAGACAACATTTAATGCACTGCTAAAAGAAAGCTTCAGTGAACAAAAGACAGAAGGATATTTGTTTTTAGTAATATTGTTTTTATAACTATTTAAGAAATGTTTTTATAATATAAATTTCATCTATAACTATTAATATTTAATTATGTTTCTATATGTAATAATAATATTTATAACAATTTCTTCCTTGTTGTTATTAAAATTTGTTAAAATTTTCGGTTTTCTTTTCCCTTCTTTGTAAATGATTTATGTGAGTCCTAAGAAGGTTATAGCTGGTAACTTAACCCTCATCTCCTACGGTTGGGTTGGATCTGACCAGGGCCCCGGTTCCTCCTTGTCTAAAAATCGCCTGGGTTCCCCGACTACTCCATGGTCCTAGGTACCCTCCTCTCCAGTAGTGCCTGAGAGGCTGTCAACCCCACTCTGCTCAGATAAGTGTCCTCTCTTCACTATTAACCATTCGGCCAGATCCAACTCACTGTAGGAAATAAGTTAGTGGTCGGATCCGACACAAAGTAGGTTCTATGCTTTAGATTTTTTCATGATTATTTCTACATTCCCATAAGAATGCACGATTTTTTTTTAGAATGGCATTTAATATAATTTTCACGACAGCGGGAGGAGTTTTGGAGGAGTTTCGACGCCAAGAGAACGAAGACATATTGGAAGAAAACAAGGATAGTACATCCGAGCAGGAAGATGAGATTTTACACAACGTTGAAGATGTATTTGATGATGATGAGTGTGGATTGAAAAATTACCAGGTTTTTGACGATGATGAGAGAAATTTCGATTTCGGCAAGGATGGGGTAACCCTCGACCGATAAACTGATGCGATCAAAATTTTCCAGAGTTCTTGCAATCAATGTGGCCAGAAGAAATCCTGGCCCAAGAGGAGAAGCAAGAGGCATCACGGATATTTTGAAACTGTTTTTACTTTTCATTGGTGAAGAAATGATAAGTAATGGTGTAAAGCACACAAACGAAAAAAATCGAAAGGACACGGCATTTATTTACCGGCGATGTTTCGTACATTTCATTACAAATAATGAAGAATTTAAAGCCTTTCTTGGCCTCCTTTATTTGAGCGACACATTGAAAAATTCTACCCTGAATACCAAGGAAATGTTTTCCCAAATTTATGGTTCACCCATGTTTCGATGTACGATGTCCCGAGCACGATTTGAATTTATCCTCGAGAAATGCAGGTTTCACGACAAGACAACAAGTTTTCTTGAATTTAATTCTCACTTTTGTTCCTTTATTTTATATTTTTTTTTTATTTAATTTAAGTATATAGCTTTAAAATACTGTCAAAATTTAGTCAAAAGACAATGAAGACTGATGCTCAAAAGTATCAATGCTAACTCTTTTAATCATTAAAGTAAATAAAAATATTTTTTTTTTTAGTTTTTAATCAATATTTATCCTTTTCTTGCATAATTAATGATTTCATTAATGATTACACCCTTCAGGAGCCAGCATGGTCGGATCCGACCCACCGTAGGAAATGTGGGAGGAAGAACCACCGTAGGAGACGAGGGTTAAATATGTAACTTTGATTATCTTATTAGACATTTTTTATTTCAATAATAATAATAATAATAAAAATTTTATTTATAACATAAGAATCACCCATCATCATGCTATAGGCCACATAAGAATCACCCTTTAAAAATTAAAAAAAAAACACTTGAAATTATTGTACAAAGGAAAAGTTGTAATTACCCTCCACATTTTAATCCCAAAGCCATGAGCGCAGATTTCAATCTGTCAAGCCCAAGTGATGCCAATTCTTCAGGGGATGAGAAAGCAGATAGATCAAGATGGGCTCCTACATTGCTCAATACACTGCCTGTTTCTTTCTGTAGAACGAAATTTCAAACAAAGGAACTATGTGAAAAGCCATTAAGGAATTCTTGAACAAAAATCTGAATTTCACTGGTTAAAAATTAATGTTAATTAATAATTAAAACCAGAACAGTAATATATATATATATATATATATATATATATATATATATATATATATATATATATATGGAGTCTACTTCATACTAATCTTTTCAAATTTTTACTCCAGTAATTTTGAAAATAGTGTCAAAAGTTTGATTTCATTAAGTTGAAGCTAAATTATCATTAATAGAAGTTGAAAACTTACTGGCCATCCTGGAAAAGTTCCTACATCCCACTGTGTTATAAAATCTTTCTGGACATTGTTTAATTCCTGTTCTAAATCAAGGAGAGGCTTGATTCTTGTAATATAATCAGACAAGTAATTCAGGAGCATTATTACATAACGTTTATACTCAGAACTTTTCCTGTCCTTTGGAATTTCATACAATCGATCAAATGTAGTTAAATATGTTATATAGTCAACTTTCTAAAATATAAAAATACAATCATTGTACATGAATATTATTTTTCATATTAAGCAACAATTAATATATAAAAGAGTTATAAAAGTGGGTTATAAATAAAATAATAGGATTTGAAATTAATGTTTGAATTTAAACATGGATCTTAGGAACTTTCTAACACTTAACAAATGTTAACTCAAATATTAAGCAGGTTATTCATACTTTCTTGTTTTTTCCGCCCATAACCCCCCCCCCCAACAGCCTACTCATCAAATTTTTAACATATAAATAGAGAATACATGGTGAGATGAGGTCACAAGTGTGATATACCGGAAGTCTGCTTAGTTTACGCCGCCAAGTCCTAAAGAAAGCCCAAGATCAGTTTAAGCTGAAAAATGTACATAAAACAAAAGTTTTAGTAGTAGAGAAGGAACAATGCCAAGGAAATTTAAATATTGGAATTGGAAACATTGCACTTGAAAAAGTGAAGGAGTTTTGTTACCTAGAAAGCATCATCACTGAAGACGAGATAATGGAACTGAAGTCGATAGAAAAATATCACTAGCTAAACAATCCTTCCAAAGCAAAAGAAGTATTTTAACTAATAAGTATATAATCATGGATAGCAAAAAATGTTAGCTAAGTCATTTATTTGGAGTGTACTGCTTTACGAGAATGAAAACTGGATTCCCTACAAAAGGGAATATAATAGGGAGGAAGCAATGGAACCGTGGATTTGGCACAGAATCACCAGAAAAAGCTGGGCTCAAAAAAATCCAATGTGAAAGTAATGGTCTTATCATAAGGTACAACAATTTCATCACAAATATATTTCAAGTTAAGGTCCTTGTGTATAGGGGAAGAGGGGGGCCTAGAAAATCCTATTTTGAAGACACCAAACATCTTATGGATTTTGGTGGGTATAGTATTATGAAAAGAGCAACTTCTGAAATAACACATTGGTTGCAAGTACAAGGCCCTTAGGTCATGACTGATACTTTTGTGTAAAAGTATAAAAAACAAAATGTAAGCATCCCTGTTCCTATGTATGGGGAAAAATGTATAAAATGCAACTTTTAAGTTTTTTCTTCATAAAAGAAAGGAACTACACATATTTTTTAAATTGTCTAACCAAATGACAAATTTTACATTTTGCTTATTTGTCCCTCTTTAACCCCCACCCTTCCTGGTTAATGAACTTAGTGCTACAAATTTCAAAATAAGTTCATATGCTGGGATCGAGGAGAATGGACATTTATTCTTAAAGTTATTTATTAACAGACACACAAATAAATTTGAACAAATGTTATTTTTATCCTCTACGAGCATTAAAATGACAAGTTATCTTGGCCCATGCCTACGGCATCCAATATTTTTCTATTATGAACCTGGCATAACTGAAAACACTAAATCAAATTGTAATTGTAATGTAATTCATAATTCATTGCATACTCACCTCCACTCCTTTTAAATTAATATATTTTTCATAACATTCATGGAGATCAAGATATTTGCCATAACCTTCTTCATCAGTAAATTCAACAAGATCTGGAATCAAGAAAAAAAAAAGGAGTTGTCACAATCCAATATTAATTTTATAATTTTGCTTTACATAAACAAAACTTGTGAACCCCAGTGAAAGTGAGTATTTCTGAAAATCTAAGACACCCTCAGCAACAGCAACTGTAGCTGTTTTTAAACTACATCTATTGTGTACACAACCCATTACACTAAATGACTCCCATCTCTTTATATATTTAAAAGTTTATTTCTGCCTCCATTTTTTTCTGACATATAAATTAAAGTACAATGGAAGTTTATTCATAAGTTAACTGTTTCAGGTATAAATTTCAAAAATATGTTATGAAATGTTTACTAACTTGATGTTTCTTCTGTTGGATTTTCTCTTAATTTAGCTAATTCTTCAAATTCGACTGACATAGGCACTGATATCTACAAACAAAACAGTTATTTAAAATAAGTGTGATTATATAATCAAACAATGGTAAAACAAAAGTAAAAGTAATACCTCATTCGGTATTCTCCGATAAAATTCTTTAATGGTTTTTAATCTGGAATAAAACTCTGAAAATTCATTAGGTCCTGAGAGAGCAGCTACTTCATCTTTCCTAATACCGTCTTTATCTTCATATAGCTCTTTAAGTTTATGAGTGCTTTCCATATATTGCTTAAACATATCCAAATTAACATTATTTGAGGTATATACAAATTTAAGTTAAACTATGAAAATGTATATATCATTGTAAAAATCTGAATTACATAATACAATATTAAAAAAAAAAAAAAAACTTACATCAAGTAGCATTTTCAATCGGTGATCTGAATTAATTTGTTCCCTGTACTAAAAAAGATTTTTTAAAAAAAATATTAAATTTATAAATTCTCAATAGAAGTACAAGAATTTGGGAAATGCACATATTTATAGTATTGGCATTTTTTTCAATATTTAAAAAAATCCAAAACAACTCTACATTATTAGTAAATTTTGGATGTTAATATATAACTATAATTCCTAGTTTTAAAATGTGTTGTATTTTCAGGGAAATCTCTTATTTTCTTAAAAGATAATAGTAGTACAACAAAGGTCGTCAACAGTATAAATAAAGATTTATTACTAATATATGTAAATAAGTTAGAAACATACACTAGACTTCTTGTGAAGCATTTCTTTAACCATAGCATCCATTAATCTTTCACGTTCTTCATGGTATCTCCTTTGTTGTTCCAAAATAGTTTCCATTTTGTAAGATAAATTATACCCAAAGTTGCAGAAAGATGAGAAACATGAATTTAATACTTGATATAATATTGAAACCTCTTCGAATTGTGTTTCTAGTATTTTTATTTACTAAACAGAAAAATCGATTTAAAATTATCGATACAAAACAAAGAGATTCTAGGCAGGAATGCGTGTATACCGTTGCAAAGATTAAGAGCCATGAACATCGGGGTGTACCAGGCTATATAGGGTGCAAATTTATTTTTCGAATTCAGATAAGCATATCCTCTATTTTTACCCCATTTGACTCCTATAACTGAAATATAAAAAAAAGTCCGTCACGCAGGGGCTGCGTAAACTAAGCAGATTTCCCACGTGAAGTTTCACAATAGAGAGATCTGCATACTAATAACGACAGTAGAAATGAATCTCTAAACCAAGGTACGTATAAGATAATCTCTAACTCTAAACCAATTCACGAGGGACGAACAGTTACGGAAACGGCCGAACTAGCTTTCGGCAGAAAGTTTCGAATATGGCCGACTTCTACCGACCACTCACACAATACAAATGCAAATATCTCGGTTAATATTTAAGATACAGAATAAATGTATAGGGTGAAAGTGCATTTTAGTCCCCCCTTGATGGTGCACGATGATGACGGCGGCCATCTTGTTTTTCTAACACCGAGGGTGGGGGTTTCGTTTTTCTTACTTTATCATTTTAACACTTTAAAATTTCCAAAATACGCCATCAGCGGTTAAAACCAGGGGGGGGGGGTAATTTTAACTTAAATTTTGTTAACTCACCTAATTTACCAGGCGCATGTTCTTCCCACATTTTGGGCATTCGTATGTAGGCGATAAGAATCCCACTTTTATACACCATTCAATAACAGCACGCTTTCCTTGCACTTCCAATTGTGTAAAAAACTTAGTCGTGCACTCACTTTGAGCCATAGCTAAAACGGAAACGATATTAATAGTAAACACTAGCAAAAACAATATCTCGGACGGTAGCAAGAAACAAGATGTCGGACAGTGACGTAACAAGATGGCGGCTAGGGGGGACTAAAATGCACTTTAGCCAATGTATAGAACAATATTTATAGTAAATTTAATTTGCAATAAGATTGATTCTATACACTTTTTCGATCCAACGCATAATAACGGAGATATTTCGAATTTTAAAAAATCCCCCCTCCCACTGGTCCGATTTCAGCCATTAACGAACTTGATCTTCCCTTTTACATAAAACTATTAAATTCCGAGTTTGGTAACGATCAAACAAAAATTGCGACAGCTAGAGCGTTAACAGACAAATATATATATATATATATATATATATATATATATATAATATATAATATAAAATTTCCATGTCACAATGTTAGTTACAGTACTCCTCCGAAACGGCTTTACCGATTTTTACCAAATTTTATATGCGTATTCAGTAGGTCTGAGAATCGGCTACTATCTATTTTTCATACCCCTAATTGATAAGGGTTGTTCACCCTCAACATTTTTTTTTTAATTTTTGGACAAAATGTTTTTGTTTTTATTTTTTTATAATGTGGCATTAAAAGATACATACAACCCTAAATTTTTACTTTTTTATCACCAACCCCTATTTTTTTTATAGCCATTTTAGTAATTTCATCATTATCATCCCGCTCGATAACTGATCAATTATAGTGTTTTTAACTGTACTTCGATTAAAATTTCTCTTAGCTTATGGCAAATCTAAAAAAAAAATTCATGAAAATAAATATTTATTTTTATTATTAAAGTTTAATCCTAATATATGCTTAGTGTTACCAATCTTAGATTCTTAAAATTTGCCGCACCTTTACGTCAATGCAGACGTTGACAATTTAAATTTGAAGATACAACAGTTGTTGCCAGGGAACTTGGTATCATACAAATCTATTGATACAGTTTGCGATGCCAGCGAAGCTGTCAATTTTCCCACAGAATTTTTGAACTCACTGGATTTGCCAGGCATGCCACCGCATAATTTACAATTGAAGGTTGGATCTCCAATTATCTTGCTTCGTAATTTAAACCCGCCACGGCTGTGCAACGGTACGCGATTAGTCATTCAAAAATTGATGAAAAACGTTATCGAACCAGCATTTTAAATGGCAAGTTCAAAGGTGAAAATATATTAATACCACGGATTCCTATCATACCTACAGATGTGCCAATTCAATTCAAACGAATTCAGTTTCCGATTAGATTGGCATTTGCAATGACAATCAACAAATCCCAAGGCCAAACGATGTCTATTTGTGGCTTAGATTTGAGTACACCATGTTTTTCACACGGGCAATTGTACGTAGCATGCTCTCGAGTGGGTAAACCATCCAGTTTGTTTGTGCTCGCTAAAGATGGGCTAACAAAAAATATTGTTCACGCTATAGCATTAAAAGATTGATGTTGTTTGTTAGTGTTAATGTCGTAATTAATATGTGATATGTAATTTTAAGAAATAAACTATAATAACTTAAAAATAATATTGTTTGGCGTTTGTTATTTTTATGTTCCCTTATCGTTCATAGCGCTCCATGCCTATTTCAGGCATATACCACATACATACACACTTATAATAAGTAAGTTACTTTTTGTCTACACCAGAATTTATCTAGAAACTAGAAATAATTTATTAGGCAGAACAACGTTTGCCGGGTTATCTAGTATATATATATATAATTTTCTGTAATCGTTGAATAATGGTAACATTACTAAACTGAAATGAGTGAAGAAAGTGAAACATTTTGCAATAGAGTGAAGAAAGTAATCACTTTCTTCACAAGTGAAGAAAGTGAATTGCCTTCTTAATTAGTAATAAGTATAAATTAAAAAATAATTTGAAGTTGGAAATTAAATGCTTTTAAATGTTTCTTAACATTGTAAGAATTTGTTTTAACAAAGTAAATTGAAATGTGAATGAATTATTGGTGGAAATAATCAATATATTTTAAAATTTAAATATAATAATAATTACCTTCCTTGTTTATAACCTGCATTTGTTTATAACTACTACTTCACAATCATCACTAGTTGTTTTATAACTATGCTTATAACCTTTCACAACCATGCTTATAACCTACCAACAACATACCATAATCTTCACAACATCCTAATTTTGTTCATATTCTGGTTAGATCTGATCATGTATTACACGATTACAGAAAAAATTTAATATTACACTCGTGACGAAAGTAGAATTTACAACTCCCGTTAAATAACCACACTCGCTTCGCTCGTGTGGGTAAACGTTTCACTCGAGTTGTAAAATGATCTACTTTCGTCACTTGTATAATAAATAACTATTTGAACGGGCCTCATTTTCGTCATCTCCTGGGCAGGAACGATGGATATTTAAAGAAATTTTTCGAAACTCGCATCATGAGTACGACCTCAATAGCTGATTTCCCTTAAGGGAAATCTGCTAATATAGCCGGTTCCGACTTGATGTCCAACTTTAAACATATAAGTTTGAAAGCCATAGCAGAATTTTAGAACTTCATGTTTAATTAGTAAATAAAATGGTTTTACTTGTTTATTTATCATTAAACATTATTTATTAAATTTTCTTTTCAAATTCATAATATATGTCTGTCTTCTTATACACCGTAATTAAAATTGTTTCTGTCCTAGTTGTTGATTAAACAATGAAAGTCTCCCCTGCCTAACCCTCACGGGAGAACGGGAAGTGTAATTGTAAACATTGAAACCTTCATTCCATCATTCAGACTCAAAGGATTTCCCGAGTGAAGCCGGGTACCTTAGCAAATGTATGTATGTATTTACACACACATACATATATTTGTCTGTTAACGATCGACATTTTTTTATTTAATGGTTACCAAACTCGATATTTAAACGGTTTATGAAAAACTAAAGATCAAGTTCGTTAATGGCTTAATTCAAACCAGTGGGAGGGAGTTCCGAAAAATCTTAATATCTCAGATATTATGCGTAGGATAGAAATATTGTATAGAACCAGTCATATTTCAAATGTAATGTTCAATAAATGTTGTAATGAACGTTCTTTCACTTTGTTGATTATTAACGGAGGTATTCGCATTTTTCAGTTTTCGGCCTTCAGTAAACCCCTACTTCTACTCTTGTCATATTAACAATAAGCTGTTATATTATGAAGAACTTTATTTGACGACTGAATACCAAATATTGTTCTTATTGAACATGTAAGTTTTGAGATAAATACAAATACGTGATGCACGTGGGAAATCTGCTTAGTTAAAACAGCCCCAGCGTGACAGACTTTTTTGTAGCAGAAAATGGATAAATTAAGACAAGATTATCTTAATATATTTTATTTGCTATACATATTAAATATCAAGAGGAATACTTCTTCAGCAGCATTAATACTTTACGCTCACACTAAATGTAAATATCAATCACTGTAGCTTAGATATTGTATCTTACAGAGTTAGTTGTTCCTGGCACCATATAACTTAAGGAAGGCTGCAATATCTTTATGTTGTTGTACTTCAGCATAATAAAGGGGAGTATTACCGTCCGCTGACTTGCAATTGATGCAACTCTTCAGGTCGATAAGAGTCTTTGTTGCATTCAGGTTACCATTAAGAGCTGCATAATGTAGAGGCGTCCATTTTTCATTGTCAGTAGCATTGATGCTAATTCCTTTGTTCAACAGCCAGCGAATAGAATTTACTGCATCAAATCTAGATGCCTCATGGAGCAGAGTTCTATGGTTATCGTAAAATGTCTGTAGCACATCAGCTCCAGATTCTACAAGCTGTGTCGCAATTGTAGTGTGGTCCATCACCACAGCAATTCGTAATGCTGTGTATCCTTCTGAACTCTTGCATTCGATACAGCACTTCAGTTCGATAAGTGTCTTCGTTGCATTCAGTTTTCCATTTAGTGCTGCATAATGTAGAGGCGTCCATTTTTCATTGTCAGTAGCATTGATGTTGAGTCCTTTGTTCAACAGCCAGCGAATAGAATTTACTGCATCATATCTAGATGCCTCATGGAGCAGAGTTCTGTGGTCATTGTAAGATGTCTGTAGCACATCAGCTCCAGATTCTACGAGCTGAGTCGCAATTGTAGTGTGGTCCATCACCACAGCAATTCGTAATGCTGTGTATCCTTCTGAACTCTTGCATTCGATACAGCACTTCAGTTCGATAAGTGTCTTCGTTGCATTCAGGTTTCCATTTAAAGCTGCATAATGTAGAGGAGTCCATTTTTCATTATCAGTAACATTGATGCTAAGTCCTTTGTTCAACAGCCAGTGAATAGAATTCACAGCATCAAATCTAGATGCCTCATGGAGCAGAGTTCTATGGTTATCGTAAAATGTCTGTAGCACATCAGCTCCAGATTCTACGAGCTGAGTCGCAATTGTAGTGTGATCCTTCACCACAGCATTTCGTAATGCTGTGTATCCTTCTGAACTCCTGCACTCGATACAGCACTTCAGTTCGATAAGTGTCTTCGTTGCATTCAGTTTTCCACTATTTGCGGCATAATGTAGAGGTGTCCATTTGTCATTGTCAGTAGCATTGATACTGAGGCCTGCCTTTACCAACCAGCGAATAGAGTTTACTACTCCCAGTCTTGCTGCCTCGTGGAGAAGATTTCTGTCTTCTATAAAGAATGTCTGCTGCAAGTCTGCTCCTGCTTGGAGGAAACTAGCTGCAATGTCTGTGTGGCCATTGGTCACTGCCAGATATAATGGTGTTAATCCTTCTGCATTCCTGGCATCAACAATATACCTCAAGTTGGGACGACTCTTCCCGACTTCTCCTCTTCCATTACTATCATCGAATGTAGCATTGAGCTCGGGACTTCTTCTAGCTCGGGGCATTTCCAATTGCAGAACATTGTATGTAGCTGCCCCTTGGGGGAGATTCTCCTGGTCCTTCCCTCTGTTTTCCTCCTTAGCCAATATATCAGCCACCTGTGCTTCAGATTCTAACTTATTACTCTTCAATGCCTTCATAAAAGCTGTTTCTTTGTCTAAATCCTTCCATTTCTTGTGAGTGTATATCGTGTTTGGTGAAATGTAATGCCTGGCCACCCATTTCCTGTCTGGTCTGTAGTTTTTTTGGAAGTCTGCAGTCTTTTTCACTCTGTCTAAGCTCACCTGAAACAATAAAGATAAATCACAATTAAGGAATACATCTCTCTCTCTTTCTCTTTCGCACTCCCTCTTTGGCGGGAAGAGGTAGTTGATGGTAAATAATTGAAGGTAATGATGTCGTTTGTTTTAAATCACAGCTAAAAATTAAATGGTTTAAACCAGTAGGACGTATGTACTCAGTAAACTTTACATGATAATTACTCAACCAACGTTTATTATTTGCTCTTTTAGTGATCTTATTAGGTTAAGGGAGAACCTTAGAAATATTTCGTTAAATATCATAAACTATTTAAACAAAACAATGTTAAAGGGAATTGAAAGTGCTTGGGAGGTGTACCCATTTATTAATATTATTAACATTGATCCGCTAACAAGTTACATTTAACAGAGCATAAGTAAATACAACTATGAATACAAAGATTCTTCTTTTAATAATGGTAATTAATTACATAAAATAGATAAAATCGTTGTGCTTTTGGGGAAATAATTTTGTATTCTTGCATTGTTATAATTAACAATGCTGTCCTAATTATGAGTTTTATGACCTATGGAACTTGAATGATTGCTTTCCATGATTATGATTTATATCTTAAACACTTTTTTGAACAGTAGAGAAGGATTGATCAAGAACTCATTTTTAGCAAATTTCCCTCAAGGGAAATCAGCTATTGAGGTCGTACTCATGTCACGATTTTCGAAAATTTTCTTCAAATGTCGATCGATCCTACCTAGGAGATGACGAAAACGAGGCCCATTCAAAATTGTATATGTATGTATGTATGTATATATATATATATATATATATATATATATATATATATATATATATATATATATATATATATATATATATATATCTGTTAACACTCTAGCGGTCGCAATTTTTGTCTAATCGTTACCAAATTCGGTATTTAATCGTTTTATGTAAAAAGAAAGATCAAGTTCGTTAACGGCTGAAATTGGATCAGTGGGAAGGGGGGGGGATTTAGAAAATTCAAAATATCTCCGTCACTATACGTCGGATCAAAAATTGTATAGAATCAATCTTATAGCAAATTAACTTTACTATAAATATTGGTATATACATTTATTCTCTATCTTCAATATTATTAATATTTGCACTCTTATAATGTTAGTGCGGAGATGAGATCGGCTCTATTCGGCTAAGGTCGGTTCTATTCGTTCCCGCTGAAAGCTAGTTCGGCCGATTCAGTTCAGCTCTCGCATGGAAATTTCTCTATTGTATAACTTCACGAGGGAAATCTGCTTAGTTTACGCCGTCCTGCGTGACGGACTTTTTTATTTTACACGACATCTGCAATTTATTGCTTTGGAGTCACCTTTTCAAACCAGAACTACAGAACCTCATTTTAGCAAATTTCCCTTAGGGGAAATCAGCTATTGAGGTTGTACTCAGGACGCGATTTTCGAACATTTCTTCTAATGTCCATCGATCCTACCTAGTAGATGACGAAAATGTGGTCCGTTCAAAATTATAAATATATATAGTTGCGAAAACTACGTATATGAAGAATTAAACAGAGTTAATCACATATTTAAGAAGTACGATGTAGATCAAAGGTTCCGACACATGGCCTCACCCGTCCTCGGCAATACCGGATCTAGAAGAGTCCAGACAATTCCGCTTTGATGTTTTCCGACAAGCTATAAATTGGCCCAGCCCGACCTGAGTGTAGTGATGACGAGTTCACCAACGTCATCTTGGAGGCAGCGGACCAGGCGATCCCGAAGACCGTCAGAAGACCCCCAGGACTCAAACCTCCTCCTCCTCATGTTCTACAGCTAATCAGGCAGAGGAATACCATTAAAAATTCCTGGTATCGCACCAGGAACCCCGCCCTACGTCCCGTCCTTAATAACCTCACAGCCCAGATCAGCAACCTTATGAGACAGTGGAAGACGGCGGAGTGGCACGAAACCCTCAGACAGACACACGGTGACCACCGCAAGCTCTGGGGGTTGGTGAAGACCAGAGTAACCAAAAGGCGATCTGTTCTTCGCAGAGGCGTGATGAGTCCCACAGATCAGGCTGAGATGTTGGCGGCACATATGACCGCAGCAGATCAGGCTACGTCAGACTGAGGAGGCGCCTAGGATGGAGAGCGATGATAATTTCATGTTCTCCTCCCCTAGGCAGCTCTCTGCCATCCTGCGCCGGACCAAGGGAGGAAAATCCCCTGAGCTGGACAGGGTGCAGTACATGTTACTCCGTCAGCTTCCACGGAAGTCTCTTTCCTATCTCAATCACCTCCTAAACTCCTGCCTCCGCCTCCGCCACTTCCCCACCATCTGGAAACACGGAATAGTCGTCCCTCTCCTTAAACCCTCCAAAAATGGATCCTCTCCCGATCACTATCGTCCCATCAGTCTCCTCTCACATATCTCCAAGATACTAGAGCGTATAATCCTCAGGTATCTTGTAGATTTCTGCGAGGAGAAATCTCTCATCCCGAACGAGCAGTCCGGCTTCCGTTCCTAGCACAGCATCCCTCACCCCCTTGCCCGCCTCTACGCTAACACTGCCACCAACCTCCGCAGAAACATCGTCACGGCGATGATTTCAATAGACTGCACTCAGGCTTTTGACTCCGTCGACCACGCCGAACTCCTGAACACCCTAGATGGGCATGGCTGCCCCAGTCAACTCCTAGCCATGCTCCGTTCTTCCTGCACGGCTGAACCTTCCAAGTGAGGGTCGGCGAATCCCTCTCCACATCCCGTCCTCTCAAAGTAGGGGTTCCTCAAGGTTCCCCTCTTTCTCCTACCCTCTTCACGGCGTACACTGCACAATACTGAGGTAGTCACGTATGCGGACGACGTGGCTATTGTTAGCACCTCCTTCAACCCATCCCGCGCCCTATCCCTGGCAGAATCCGCCTACCAATCCATCTCTGACGACCTCCGATCCATTAACATCCGTGTGAACCCCAGGAAGACCGATTCCCTGGTGTTCGCATTCAGAAAACGTGCCTCCGTCCCCGACACCTTCCGACTCGACAACACCGACCTACCTGTCTCCCGTACCTTACTCTACCTCGGAATTCGACTCGACAGACATCTGACATTCACAGCACACGTAAACGGACGACTTAAACATCTACGGAACAAGTTCAACTCCCTCAACCACCTCCTCTTCTCCCCAGTCCTCAGCCTACGACTTAAACTCCTTATACTCAAAGGCGTCACTCAACCCACTCTCCTATATGGTTCCCCCCTTCACCGATACCTTGCCAAAACCTCCCTTACCTTCCTTCAACAGTTCCAAAACTGTATAATCCGTAAAATTGTCCGGCATACCTCCCTCCAACGCGCCACCAACCGGACAATTCATGATACCCTCTCCCTAGAACCCATTTCCCGCCGCCATGTTAAATTTTTCGACTCCCTCAACTACGCTGATAATCCTCTCTACCGCTCCATACCCCCTCAAAAGCCGGTGAGATGGCGACAGGTTGGTCTCGATGAGCCCCTAATCGATCTCACCCGCTGCTGACACCCATCCTCATAGTGCCCTAGGATCGGCCAATAATACATAAACAGGGCTAACCCCCTTTCTTCATCCCCTTACTATAACCCTGTAGTTTAAGTTAGGTTAGTTAGGTTTACCTAGTTTTAATTTAGTTTAGTTTTATTTTAGTATAGAGTAGGTTAGTTTGATAGTTGAGCGCCCCTTACTCCCTTTAACAACATACAAACGGCTTCCTAGGTTTATTTACTGGCTGTAGCGGCCATCTTTCTTCTTTTTCTTCTTATCTCCTCTCCTTGTATCCCTATCCTTTCTTCTTTCGTTTTCTTCCTATCCATCACAACCTACCCGGTATCACCAGCTACCGGGTCACCCACCCTTGATAGTTCCATTACACCCCGTCACAATCACCATCCCCCATAAAATGGAACTATAGTTCAGTAGAAGGGGAACTATCCTTTCTTACCCCCGGTGGGTCACACCACCTTAATACTATCCAATATGAAGAAGCTGGGTCTCAGTTTAGTTAGTTTGTTCTCAGCTGTCTTCAAGTGATCATCAGCGCGTTTAGTTGCAGTGCGGTTGTGCGGTGAAGAACAGTCTTGTGCCGTGCTTATGAAAAGAACAGAATAGTGCCGTGTTTAAGTAAAGGACAGTGCAGTGTCGTGTTTTTAGCAGATTTCCCCTAAGGGAAGTCGTACTCATGACGAAATTTTCGACATTTTTCTTCAAATATCCATCGATCCTACCTAGTAGATGACGAAAATGAGGTCCGTTCAAAACTGTATATATATGTGTGTGTGTGTGTGTGTGTATATATATGTATATATGTATATATATATATATATATATATATATATATATATATATAAATTGTAACCTCTGTCTGTACATTGATTTTTTTCGCGAAATTTCACGATAACTTTTCGTTTCACATGTCATAGACACCATAACTGCATTTTGTTTCTTTGGTGTGTGTTTGTTTGTTTGTTTATTCGTTTGTTTGCTTGTTACCTTTTCACGCATAAACGGCTGAACCGAATTTTATGAAACTTGGTATGTATATTACTACTAACCCAACTTAGACTTTAGGCTATATTAATATCCTCTGCGACGAACAGGAGTGGGGGTTATAAGGGAAGCCTGAAATTAAAAATAGCGATATTTCGTTTTCTATTGGTTTTTCGGCAAATATGAACATAACAAAAGTTGTTTATTTTGTTATTTAGAATAACTTTTTAGCAGATTTCCCTTAAGGGAAATCAGCTATTGAGGTCGTACTCATGATGCGAGTTTCGAAAAATTTCTTCAAATGTCCATCAATCCTACCCAGGAGATGACGAAAATGAGGTCCGTTCAAAATTATATATATATATAAAATTGTAACCTCTGTCTGTACATTGATTTTTTTTCGCGAAATTTCACGATAACTTTTCGTTTCACATGTCATAGACACCATAACTGGATTTTGTTTCTTTCGTGTATGTTTGTTTGTTTGTTACCTTTTCACGCATAAACGGCTGAACCGAATTTTATGAAACTTGGTATGTATATTACTACTAGCCCAACTTAGACTTTAGGCTATACTAATATTCTCTAAGACGAACAGGAGTGGGAGAGAGAGAGATTTGTCTGTTAACGCTCTAGCGGTCGCAATTTTTGTTTGATCTTTACCAAACTAAAATTTAATCGTTTTACGCTAAAAAGTGAAGAAGTGAACAATTTTATTTGGGACAAAAGACCCAACTAAAATAAATAAAACTCGGTATGTGTATTAGCACTAACGCTTTCATTGTAACAAGCCATACCATCATTTCTAGGGACGGGCAGGAGTGGGGGTTGTAAGGGATGCCTGAATTTAAAAATAGCGGTATTTCGTTTTCTATTCTTTTTTCGGCAAATATGAACATAACAAAAGTTGTTTATTTTGTTATTTAGAGTAACTTTTGACATATTCATTTTTGTCTTTTAACAAAGTATAAACGAGATATACACTATAAACTAAAGCGGGAGTCAACTATTTTATTGGGCGCTAACGATTGAACCGAACTTAACAAAACTCGGTATGTCAATTAGCATTAATTCTTCCATAGTTATAAGCTATATTAAAATGTTTAGGTTAGAACGGGAGGGGGGGTTATAAGGGAGGCCTGAAATAAAAAAAGTCCGTCACGCAGGGGCTGCGTAAACTAAGCAGATTTCCCACGTGAAGTTATACAATAGAGAAATCTCCATAGCAGAGCCAAACGGTTACGGCAAAGGGCGGAACTAGCTTTTCGCGGGAAATTCAAAAATCCGTTATCGGCCCAAATTTCATAAAAATGCAAATATCTCGGTTAATATTCAAGATAGGGAATAAATGTATATAAGAATATTTATAGTAAATTTAATTTGCAATAAGATTTATTCTATACAATTTTCCGATCCGACGTATAATAACGGAGATATTTTGAATTTTCAAAAATCCCCCCTCTAAACCCCTCCTCCCACTGGTCCGATTTCAGCCATTAACGAACTTGATCTTCCTTTTTACATAAAACGATTAAATTCCGAGTTTGGTAACGATCAAACAAAAATTGCGACCGCTAGACCGTTAACAGACAAATATATATATATATATATATATATATATATATATATATATATATATAATTTTGAACGGACCTCATTTTCGTCATCTCCTTGGTAGGATCGATGGACATTTGAAGAAAATTTTCGAAACTCGCATCATGAGTACGACCTCAATAGCTGATTTCCCTTAAGGGAAATCTGCTAATTAGCGATATCTCATTATCTATTTGTTTTTCGGCAAACATACATCTATTTGTTTTTGTTTTTTTATACATTTCTCCATGAACAATGTGTGGTGCAAGTAATTTGCGTACAAATATTTATATGCTAAACAATTCATTCCTATTCGAACTAACAGGTACCTCAGCTGGAAAAATTAATTCAAATCAATGTTAATATTTTGTCCTTAATAGATGAAATCTATGCATAATGCACAGGAGACGGGAAATATGACAATTTGGAGGATAGTGAAGACTTACATAAAAAATTAATTTTATTATTAACAAATGCCAACAACGGGTATTAACCCTAAACACTGGGACGGGTAAATGTCAAAATATTGTGCAAAGTAAAGCCTTGCCAAAAAAATACCATCACCATTCAGCCTCAAATCAATCCCGGGCGAAGCCGTGTATCTGAGCTAGTATATATATATATATATATATATATATATATATATATATATATATATTTGTCTGTTACTGTGTGTTGTGTGTTTTGTTTGATCGTTGCCAAACTCGATATTTAGTCGTTTTATGTAAAAAGAAAGATCAAGTTCGGTAACGGCTGAAATCGAACCAGTGGGAGGGGGGTTTAGAGAGGAGGATTTTCGAAAATTCGAAATATTTCCGTTACTATACGTCGGATCGAAACTTTGTATAGAATCAATCTTATTGCAAATTAAATTTACTATAAATATTGTTATATACATTTATTCTCTATCTTGAATATTAACCGAGATATTTGCATTTTTATTAAATCTGGGCGGATAACGAATGAGAGAGAATTTCCCACCAAAATCTAGGTCGGCAGTTTCCTTAACTGTTCGGCTCTCGTGAAATTTCTCTATTGTAAAACTTCACGTGGGAAATCTGCTTAGTTTACACAGCCCCTGCGTGACGGAATTTTGTAAAGTTCAGTGATCTTGAGTGAGTTATTGGACTTGTTAATAACAAGAACCTTAGAGCTATCAGTGCATACTGAAAGTAGTAGATAAGAATACTTAACCAAGTGTGTAGTGCATTGTTAAATAAATTGTGCAGTGATAAAAACTCTAACGCTTGTGTGTGTTTAATTTTGCAATCCAAAAGAACTCTAATAAACAACGTTTATTACTGATTTTGTAACAAATGTAACCATATGGCGAACAACTATGTTCTGTGGAGTCATACAAGTACCTTGGTACTTTTCATTATCAAGGATAGTAGAACAAGCCAGAATATTTTAAATTGAGTTAGAAAGACCAATGGACTAAACTCTCTACCAATGGTTGGAAGATGCAAACAAAAAAAAGTTATTTGTATTTGTATTAACAATTATTTGTATTTGTATATGTATTGTATTAACAATGTATGCTCTAAATATAGTCCATTATGCTATTGAGGTCGTACTCATATGACGAAAATGAAGTCCTTTCAAAATGTATATGTGTGTGTATATATATATATATATATATATATATATATATATATATATATATATATATATATATATATATGAGTACGACCTCAAAAGCAGATTTCCCGCAAAGGAAATTTGCTAAAATCGGGATATTTCATTTTCTATTGGTTTTTCAGCAAACAAGCACATTACCGAAGGTGTTTATTTGGTTATGTTTTATAAGTCCCCTACAGTCACCTGGTTCTGATGGAAAAATAATATGCCTAGTATAAATGTACACATTGAAGCGTTCCTATAAAAATACCATAATTATTCAGTCAACAATTATTTCCCAGAGTTGATGAACAAAGACCCCCCCCCCCCAAAACCTCTCACCGCCTTTCCTAAACCAATTGCGTTATTCCATTCTATCTACATAAACCAGTTTACAGCTTATACTTTTTAGTAGATTTGCTAGATAGATGTCAAAATCAGCTATTGACATTCTACTCATGACGGGATTTTCCCAAAATCTACTCAAATGTCCATCTATCCTACCCAAGAGATGACGAAAATAAAGTCCGTTCAAAACTATATATATATATATATATATATATATATATATATATATATATACACACAAGTTATGCAATTATCACAACTTTTGTTTAATTGTAACCAAATTCGAAATACAAACATTTTATCAAAAATAAAGGTTAAGTTCGTTAATGGCTGAAATCCGGTAGGAGAGAGGGGGGTTAGATGGGGGATTTCGAAAAAAAAACTCCATTATTACGCGTCGGATGGAACAATTGTACAGACTCAATCTTCTTGTAAATTTAATGTTCTATAAATGTTGTTATGTACATGTTTTCTCTATATTGAATATTAACCGCGATATTTCCATTTTTTTGTTTTGGCCATTAGTAAACCCCACTACTCATGTCATATTAACAATAAGGTGTTATATTATGAAACACTTTGTTTCAAGCCCAGATACCAACCATTGTTCTCATTGAACATTTAAGTCTTGAGATAAATGCAAATACATTATACGATGACGTCATCAATTAAAAGACGTTTATTCCTTTTTTACTCCAAAATGTTTATTTGATTTATTCCATACTCGATATTAAACCTTTTTGGTCAACACAATAGATCATAATTGCTATTGGTGGAAATCGGACAAGAATAGTGGAGGTTTAGGGAAGGGGATTTGAAAATTCAAAATTCAAATCTTCGTTATTGTTATTATGAGTTGGATTGTAAAATATTAGAGAACAAATCATGTTTAACTATGGATGCTCTACAATTGTTTTATGCATTATTTCGCAACTCAAGTATTAATAGAGTTATTCGTATTTTCTTGTATTCTGGCTTCAATACCCTCCCCCCCCCTTCTACTCATCGGTTATTTATATATATATATATATATATATATATATATATATATATATATAGAGAGAGAGAGAGAGAGAGAGAGAGAGAGAGAGAATATGTGGTGAGATAAGATCACAAGTGTGTTATACCAGCAGGTGGGAAATCTGCTTAGTTTATGCAGCACCCGCGTGACCGACTTATTAGCAGATTTCCCTTAAGGGAAATCAGCTATTGAGGTCGTACTCATGACGCGAGTTTCGAAAAATTTCTTCAAATGTCCATCGATCCTACCCAGGAGATGACGAAAATGAGGTCCGTTCAAAATTATATATATATATCTCTATATATATATATAATATTATATATAATATATATATATATATATATATATCTATATAGATATATATATTTGTCTGTTAACGCTCTAGCGGTCGCAATTTTTGTTTGATCGTTACCAAACTCGGAATTTAATCGTTTTATGTAAAAAGGAAGATCAAGTTCGTTAATGGCTAAAATCGAACCAGTGGGAGGGGGGGTTTAAAGGGGGGGATTTTCGAAAATTCTAAATATCTCCGTTATCATACGTCGGATCAAAAAAGTCCGTCACGCAGGGGCTGCGTAAACTAAGCAGATTTCCCTCGTGAAGTTTAGTAATAGATAAATATACATACTGCTAACACAACACCGTGAATAAATACAAACGGAAATAAGAAATGTTTCATCCAATTTCAATAGCCTGCCGACAGGAAGCGTTAGGTTAGAAATGTAAACAAACGGGATCCGCCTCACACCGGAAAGAAAAACAATTACTGAAATATATCAGAATATAACACATTAATTTTATTGAGAACTATTTAGTATATCTAGTACTGTAATTAATAATGAGTCAGAATAATTGTTATCTCAATAAATAATATTTTAGTAGTCCAAAACTTTAAGATGGGGGGGGGGAGTACCAGTGCATATTTGCATGTATCTCGTATAATAAAGGTCTCTTGAATACAATTTTTGGTATTTAAACTTCCAATAATGTGATTTATTATGTATCAGAGTATTGTTTACGTAACATGAGTAGAAGTGGCGGTTTAGTGAAAACTGAAAAATGCAAATATCTCGGTTAATATTCAAGATAGAGAATAAATGTATATAACAATATTTATATTAAATTTAATTTGTAATAAGATTGATTCTGTATAATTTTTCGATCCGACGTATAGTAACGGAGATATTTCGAATTTTCGAAAATCCTCCCCTCTAAACCCCCCCTCCCACTGGTTCGATTTCAGCCGTTAACGAACTTGATCTTTCTTTTTACATAAAACGCTTAAATATGAAGTTTGGTAAGGATTAAACAAAAATTGCGACCGCTAGAGCGGTAACAGACAAATATATAGATAGATAGATAGATAGATATATATATATATATATATAGAGATATATATATACAGTTTTGAACGGACCTCATTTTCTTCATCTACTAGGTAGGATCGATGGACATTTGAAGAAAAATGTCGAAAATTCCGTCATGAGTACAACCTCAATAGCTGATTTCCCTTAAGGGAAATCTGCTAAAAGTGTATAGAACCAATCTTATTGCAAATTAAATTTACTATAAATATTGTTCTATACATTTATTCTGTATCTTTAATATTAACCGAGATATTTGGATTTTTATTGTGAGCGTGGTTGGCTATGTTTGGGAGTTTCCGCCGAGCGCACTAGCGCTAGTGTGGCCGTTTCACTAACTATTCGTCCTCGTGAGAATAGGCATTACTAGGCAGATTTCTCTATTGTAAAACCACGTGGGAAATCTGCTTAGTTTACGCAGCCCCTGCGTGACGGACTTTTCGGTTTTGGGTCATTGCTATTTTTAGCAGATTTCCCTTAAGGGAAATCAGCTATTGAGGTCGTACTCATGACGCGAGTTTTGAAAAATTTCGTCAAATGTCCATCGATCCTACCGATGACGAAAATGAGGTCCGTTCAAAATTATAATATATATATATCTATATATATATATATTTTATATATATATATATATATATATATTATATATATATATATATATATATATATTTGTCTGTTAACGCTATAGCGGTCGCACTTTTTGTTTAATCGTTACCAAAAATTCATATTTAAGCGTTTTACGTAAAAAGAGAGATCAGGTTCGTTAACGGCTGAAATCGGACCAGTGGGAGGGGGGGTTTAGAGGGGGGGGATTTTCGAAAATTCAAAATATCTCCGTTACTATACGTCGGATCGAAAAATATTATAGAATCAATCTTATTGCAAATTAAATTTGCTATAAATATTGTTATATACATTTATTCTCTATCTTGAATATTAACCGAGATATTTGCATTTGTATTCTGCATGTGCTCGGCAGCAGTGGCTATGTTCGGACTTTCCGCCGTGAGCTCTGGCGGCCGTTTTTGTAATTATTCGTCCCTCTCGTGAATAGGTTTAGAGGTTACTTACTACTACAGCTGTTATTAGGCAGATTTCTCTATTGTAAAACTTCACGTGGGAAATCTGCTTAGTTTACGCAGCCCCTGCGTGACGGACTTTTATATTATAGTTGAGTCTGACTTTTTCAGAAACTTGCTCTCAATGTTTTCATGTCATCTTTCACTTAATTGTTCCAAAAATAACGCTCTAATCGGAACAAAAAAAAGTATGGAACCTTAATGGAATGAGAGAGTAAGTCAAAGAAATGGGATATGTAGTATGCAGTATTTGATAATATAAACTTTTTAGAACAATTATTTTCTGTAGTAAGGACAAATATTTTTAATATATAATGGCCTTAAATTCTAATAGCTCTAATTTTATGAGAAAATAGAAGCTGAGATAGGATAATGTCAATTTCATCCGTCTATAAATCCGCAATTCTGGAATTTAAATTTCTTTTATTTGAAAATGTTAGCCTTATGTGACCTTTTTCATTTATTATGCGGTACTAAATTAAGAATAAAAAAAAAAAATATATAAGACTATAATTAGAGCGTACGGTACAGCGAATATTCTAATTAAATTAATA
The DNA here is from genome assembly GCA_019009955.1 of Riptortus pedestris. Classification (NCBI taxonomy): domain Eukaryota; kingdom Metazoa; phylum Arthropoda; class Insecta; order Hemiptera; family Alydidae; genus Riptortus; species Riptortus pedestris. The sequence goes on along the minus strand of CM032228.1, from coordinate 200,060,567 downwards.
TGATGTCGACTAAAGTATAAGTGGAATAGGCATTAACAAAAGTTAAATAGAAGCTAATCGACATTCATAAAGAACTCGACTCGATATTGGAAATAGTAATGAAATACTGAATGGAGATCTTCCCTTTCTAATCCTAGAGACAGGCAATGTTTTAATCTAGGCTAAGAATAATAGAGGACTCACCAGTTGCAGGGTAGAGAGCAGAAGGAATGCCAAAACATTCTTCATCATTCCCATTTCAGTGAATATCTGAAATAAATTTCTTTAATTAATTAGGTTTAATTATATATATAAATATATTGTAACATGCATAATTTCTAGGGCTGTGACATTAAGGGAAATAGGCATAACAGTTTTGGCAAAATGTTCCAAATAGGTATTTTGAATAGCTACGGTGGGCGTACAGTTCAAGAAGTCGCCGATAGGAGCACTAAAGTGACAGTACCTCGTTTTAACATTTATGAATTAACATTAATGAAAACATCATATCAACTACAGAAACTTATTATTCACGTTACAAAGCCACATATTTTCAATAAATACAAAATTATTCAGGATATGTTCATCAAGCCACAAATCTGAAGGTCAACTCAAGCTTTGGGTGGAATGGATTCTCTCTGGTTCCTGCACCAGAACTGATTGGACTTCGCTATCTCTCGCCATCAAAGTTTTCACCATGAGGACTCATTCAACATACACATGCAGAAGGAAAGGTGAAAATTGAAGAATACTCCATTAACCAGTGACCTGCTCACCTTGTTGCCAACAATTTCAGTGAATAAAGTCCAGATATGGCAAATGTTAAGACAAAAGTTGTAGGGTGAGATTAAACCATGTATAATAAATTATATCATGTATTTGCTAATAGCTTTAAACTGTAGGTATGCTTTTTTAGCAGATTTGAGACAATTGAGAAAATTAAGAAATATATTAAATGTTATATTTATAAATAGACCAATTCTGAATTATTTAAATATTAATTTATCTGCCCTGAAATTCTCAATTTCCTTATTAAATCAATTTTACAAATTAACAATCTGATAATAATTTCAGTCACCTGGTATAGATTTGATCATTAGTAAATTATTTAATTTGATTAATAATAATAATAATTTATTTAATTATTAATTTTGCTCCTATTTGCTTAAGCCAAGTACTCGTTTCGTCATGTTAAGTGAACCTTATTTCTGTCTATAATACTCTGTCTACAACTGGCTCTAGGACACTTATAATCCAGCCCAAATAAAGGGAAGTATATTATATAATATGTATATATTAATATTTTTCTATTTTACTACATTTGGCACCATAACGAGTTCCATGAAATTGTGATCAAATGTATAGGCATATGCGTGGATTATTAAGTGCAAAACCCATATGAGAAACAAATAGTGGGGAAATTTAAAAATTATTTATTTATTAAGTAATATTTTGCAGAAATTTTAACCAGATAAATCATTAAATAAGAGAGTAGGATTAGAGTTAAAGAGTAATGAGAGTACAGGTGGTAACCGGATTGGGTCAGAACCAGAGGAAAGTCCAACCTGTGGGAGCTGCATAAACTAAGTATATTTCCCTTGTGCTGGTATACCACACTTTTGATCTCATCACAATAAGTATCTATTTATACGTAAAATTGATGAGTGGAAGAGGGGGAGGGGGTTACTGAGACAGAAAACAAGAAAGTCCAATAAACCACAAGAGTGTTCTCGCTTGAATAGCTCGCTTAATACTTGAGGTAAGGAAAAAGCATAGAACAGCAATAGTCTAACAAGATTGGTTCTATAATACTTTTGATCCAACTTATAATAACAGAGATATACTGAAATTGTTAAATATTGAGTATGGTATACATCAGATTACTTATTTGCATGTATTTCACGAAGTAAAAGGAAAACTTTGTCTGTGAACGCTCTAGCAGTCACAATTTTTGTTTGATCATTACCAAGCTCGATATTTAATCGTTTTATGCAAAAAGAAAGATTAAGTTCGTTAATGGATGAAATCGGAGCAGTGAGAGAGAGAGAGGGGGGTTAAGAGGGGGATTTTCGAAAATCCGAAATATCTCTCTGAACGAAAATCGAAATATCTTTCGGAACGAAAATGTATATAGAACCATTCTTATTGCAAATTAAATGTACTATAAATATTGTAATGTACACGTATTCTTTATCTTGAATATCAACCGAGATATTTGGATTTTTCAGTTTTCAGCCTTTAGCATACCTCCACATCTACTCATGTCATATTAATATTAAGCTGTTACATTTGAACCACTTCAATATTGTTTTCATTGAACTTCTACTCTGTGAAATATATGCAAATATGCTTTGTTAATCCCCCCCCCTTTTACTCTTGGACTACTAAAATTTGAGTGATTGAGATAAATGGATCATACAAATTACAAAAAGAGGGATAAAATGGATCAAACAAAAAATAAAATTGATCAAAAACAATTTCAAACAAATAGTAAAATGACTAAAAACCATAGTGAATTAAGAGAAGATATTAACGACAGGAATTAAATTTTCCTGTTGTTTCTCTGCTAAGGGACGTTGATAGGAGAAAACTCCCTGACATTTTTTAGGTCTGCAAACATTTTTCATTTTCAAGGAAAAATGTTTTTTCCAGTCATGATGGAGTAATAGAAAATTATGCATTAATAAATATTCCAGAGTCTGGTTTTCATGATGAATGTATTCGACGTTAGTGATCAAGTTGAATAAACGATCAACTACCAGCTCTTATGTGCATTTTGGCTCCAATAATGTTGATTTAAAATTGGATAATTTCCTTTTCTATTATATTTACAAGCAATGAAAGTATACATACTACGTATGGGTGCTCTTTGAACCAAAAAAAAAAAACAACAAAATATGAGATAATGACAAAGGTTGTAGAATATAGAACGGAAAAGGTACTTACCCGTCTGATAGTTCAGCAGCAACTCAATGCTATGCCCTGCCCTTACTCCAGTACGAGTATTTATACCATCGATGGGGGCAGGCTGAAGGATAAGTAATCAGCCAATCATTATTTCCTTGTAGTATTGCCTTACTGATAATACTGTGGTCTGGCGGGACTCTACTGTATCAATATACTGATATCAATACCAAAGTTGCTCACAGGCCACAAGATAAGAAACCACTCAAGCTATACTTCCTTTAAATGCAGTCTAACTGATTAGGGCAAGTGAAATGGGAACATTCATTAATCAAATATATAATATAAAGTAATTGTTTCCACTTGTACAGAAACAATGTAGCAAAAAAGAAATTTAATTTATTAGAATTTGAACCAATTGCGAGTAAACAGGAAATACATTATGAGTATAATTTCAATTAATTTGTTTATAAAACATTGAATACTTGTTTTTTTCTTTATTAGTACAATAACTAAACAAAATAGGAAGTGATTACATTAGATTCTATGATGTTGTATTAAGGTTTTTAAATAAAATAGTCACATTTTATTAAATAAATATAGACTATATATATTTGTGTATCATATGCAATAACTGATAGGGATGGTATTTGAATATATGTAATAATATTTCTTGCAATTAGAAGAGCTAACAACATTATATTCCTAGTAAGAACAGAAGTAAAAAAAAGCTTTTGTCAATTGAATGCTAAGCCCGTTTGTTTCTAAAAAAATATTACAGGCCAATACTATATTCACTATGGGGACAGTAGGGTAAGGTTAGTCACTTTTATATAAATAAAATGTAATTATGCATAGCAGTTCTGGCTAAATTAAGAACTGCAATGCTATTAAATATGTAAATTTAAATAAAAATGTTTTATTTAAAACACTCATGGGTAAAAAAGAAAATTTTGGTTGAACTGAACATTTTGAGAAAAACATTTATTAAAAATATAAATAAAAAATAATAAATTATGTTCTAAAAATATAACATGTCAGGAGCTTCATTGTGAAATATTTTTAAAAATATAGTTTATGTTTTCTTCAGTAGGAACACCAATTTCCTGAAAAGAGAAAAAATTGAATGTACTCATTGAAAGCTAATCTAGAGGATATAGTGTAAAATAATATTATTTATTTAAAATAAATAACTTAAGTACCTATTTCTCTGGAAAGAAACCAACAAGGAAAAAAAGAAACAGGAACTAAAGAGTATAACTAGAAATTGCTGAGATGAGATTTACTAAATGTGGTAATATATGAAATACTATGCAGTGTACTGAAATGAACGCATAACTTCCATGCATGCTTTCATTCACACACAGAGACCAAGAGGGAGGTGGAGCAAGGAGTGCAAGAGAGGTGGAGAACGCATATCAGCCACCACATTCAGTTTTCAGTAAGGTGGAAAACATCACGATTTCTTTTTCTTAGTGGATATATTATGTAAAAAGGCTAATAACGTACTTGCAAATACATAACCTGTATAACTATAATTTGTTTAATATGAGAGGGTCTAAAACTGAACTACAAAATGCATAATGAGAGAGATATTTTTGTTTTTAAAACCTAAAGTCAGAGAATACTAAAGCACACAAAGATTCAGACTTGACCAATTTTAATTTGTATCGAAACGGGATCATGTATTGATGCAGTAATCACCTGAAATGTCCAAAAAATAACTGACTTATATTTCTGTAAATAAAGATCAATGAGAGTATTCCATGCAGTGCCTGAACCAATAGATAAAGGACTGGATCATAATGTATATTTGTGAACAAAGCATCTCCTGCTATTTTCTACAAGTTTCTAGAAACTTCCAAAACGACATCTTGTTTTGCTCTTTGCATTCAAGTGATTGGAGGAGTACTACAAGATCCTTTTGAATTAAGGGGAATTTTTAAAACTATTGGAATTAGGAATTCTGCTTCAGAATTTTGTTTTATGCACTAAGGGAATGATTATCGTTAATATGCACTATTTTATGAATTACTTCCATTGTCAGGAATAGGCGTTTGTTTGAAGTCAAAACAAATATCTGTTAATATCGTCTTTAATATTGGTTTTATAAAAAATATGTGAAGGATAACTTGTATTTAGAATACATTTGATGGTCCTAAAATGTTATTTAGATTTATAAATTTCAAAATGTTGACTTCAGACTTGCGGGACTGAAATCTATTTTATTAATGTTTCATGAGAATGACTAAAGCAAAATACTGTGAAATTATAATCCCATCTCGTGTGTTACTATCTTTTTTCAAATCAAGAACTAAATAATTCGCATTTTCATAATAATGTAAGATTTAAAGTTTCTTTCCAGAAAAGTGGATCAAAGGACAATGATTGCAGCTATTTTAAGTACATAATAATCATTATTAAAAATACTCTTCGATAGGTCTGGAGAGTAAACTTTATATTCAAAACGGTACATACTATGTTCATATAAACAGAGCAGTGGTGTTAATAAATTGCAGAAATAACAAATAAATAAAAGATACTCTAAATAATATAGTAAGAAATTTTTCTTATCTGCATTTTTGGAAAAAAAATGAATAGGTAATGAAATATTATGCTTAATTGTTTTATCATTCCATTACAAACCCTCACTCCTGTTCATACCGAAGAAAGGTAATGTTATAGCTTATAATCTATTAAGGGCTGGTGCTAACTCACAAAAGTGCATTTAACAAAAGTTACTTTAAATATCAAAATAAACAACTTCTGTTATGTGCATATATGCTGAAAAAAGAAATTAAAAAAGGAAATGTCATGATTTTTTGTTTCAGGCCTTCCTAACAACCTCCATTCCTGACGAAAAATTGTTGTTATTGTTTCAATTCCATGTGAAACGAAAAATTATTGTGAAATTTCGGAATAAAATCAATGTACAGACAGAGGTGACAATTTAATATTTAGATAAATATATATACTTGTCTGTAACCACTCTTGCAGTTGAAATTTTTGTATAATCGTTACCAAGCTCAATGTTACAAGAAGTGTTTCATGTAAGCCTAAAGATCAAGTTTGTTAATAGTTGAAATTGGACTGGGGAGGGGGGAGAAAGTTTAAAATACCTCCATTATTATGAATCTGATCAAAAGTTCTAAATATAACTTTCTATAAATATTGTTATATACTTTTTCTCAGTCTTGCAAATTAACCAGGATTTTTAAATTTTCAGTCATCAGTAAACAGCAACTTTTATTAATCGTACTTAAACAATAAGTGAATATATCATGAAATGTTTTTTTTTTCCAAACTTAAATACTTATTATTGGTTTCAAGAGATCTTTACTAGATGAGATACATGACATGCAAATGTTGTGTGCTGACATCAACAATTAAAATTTTGATTCTTGGTTTCAAAATATTTATTTGATCTTTAGTATGCTCAATATTTCATCGTTTCATCCAACACTAAAGATAATATTCATTAAAATATAATTAAGAGTGAATTCAATTTATAAGGAAAAACACATACTTGTAGAATATAAGAAGAAATGGGCTTTTCATGGTGCTCCCACTGAAATAATTGGTTCATTCTTAGGTTAGATACAGATGAATTATTTTCAGGCATCAAATCAGCTTCCCTATCTTCAATTTCATCAACCTCATTGGAATAATCAGGAATACTTCCATTTCCATCACAGTCACATTTGAGGCTATCATGAGTCAAGCTTTTGCAATTTTCTTTATAACTAAAAAGATCCTAAAAACAAATAAAGGTATAAAATTTGTACTTTAACAATTCAATGTGTTAGTTTAGTGAATGAAAAATAAATGTACATTGATATTAAAAATGAACAACTATTATATAATAAAATGTATTCAATATTGTGGAATTTCTAGGGAAATACTTTTAATGATAGAGATTGAAAGCTTAAATAACACTACTGTTCATTATCTTTATTATTATTTAAATAAAATAAACAGTTGAAAAATATAATTGACTTTAAGAAAATGGTACCTGGAGAATTGTTTTATTACAATTAATGTTCAACAGTGGTTCTAGAAAATGTGTGACCGTAATAAGAGAATACATATTGTAGGAAGTGGGAATGAATATATAGTCTTTATACAGGTCATTCCAAATCCTGTCCAACCCTTTAACTTTCAGAGATGAAGATACACTTGTATCCATCTGGGCTCTTCCCTATAAATATATGAATTACTCCTTGGGGATGTATTAGCAAATTTCCCCTCAAGGCAATATTGGTGATATTTTCATTATTGATAAATTTGCCCTAAGGAAAGTACTAGTCAATTTACAGGAAGCAAAAAATGACATGTTTTCCATAGGGAAATAGCTTTACTTTAGGGGAGTATGCTATTAAGGTAGGTAGGTGGTTAGCCTGAGGATGCTACTAATGTGGACCAGTTTTGGATAAATAAAAAATATTGTAAAGGATGACTAAATCTGTCTTATCCTGAAGTGCTGGATCCGGCAACGTTGATCCCTCAACATTATATTAAATCTATTTGCAACACTTGACAACTCATGTCATATTGCTTAAACACTTCTATGAGAACTGTAAACGGTTATAAACAATTTTTAAATATTACTAATCAAAAAAACATAGCCTTTTAAATGAATTTTCCAACCTTCAAGTCTGCCAGTGAAAATTTCACATTGCTAGCAGGATTAGTATCAACTATTGATTCAGAAAGGCCTGCTTTTCTTAACTGACGCTGGAAAATTTTCTCCTCAATAGTACCAGAAGTTAATAATCTAAAAACAATAACAAACAAAAATAATAATAATAACAAGTAACAATTTAGCATTTTGACAATCACATTCTATTAGTTGGCCTCTTTGATAAGGTTCTTCTTCTTTTTGGACTTATAAAAGGCATTTGTTATCATAAAATCAAGCAGCAAAATGGCAATATTTCAGTTCAATAGTTCATAATTCCTAAGCCATATTTCCTAGCCGGTTTGTTACTAAGAGAAGAAGGATGATATGGAGTGCCAAAGCAGCCATAATAAAAGTTCAATAGAAATTTTTGAGTCCAGTTTGAAAAATGGGTTAGGAGAAAAAACACAAGGCAATTAAAGCTGCTTGATTGAAAACAAAGAATTGTGAATGAACTGACAGAAGGTCATTTAAGTAGAAAAAAAACTTCTTTTCTTTAATAATGCATACATAATCTCAATGTTTCTCAACTCACAAAGCTTTTCTTTAGGGGTTTACAATATCCCCACCTCACGAACATACACTGGTACAATCTTTCACCCTGAGAGCCCTGTCAGGACTAATCAAACAAACCTAATGGATTGCACAGAAAACAGCTGACTATAGAAGTCAGCTGAAGTTAATTCAATTATTTAACTTCTCAATGATTGATTTCCAGATGAAGAATAGTCAAAACTAATAAATCAGAAAATGTTTACATCCATGTTTATATATATATATATATATATATATATATATATATATATATCAAGGCTTTACTTTCCACAATATTTTTCCAGGTGAGATACCTGGGTAGTTCATATTGGAATGTATTGTTGAGCATATCAATATTTCTAAGCAAATTACTTGCTTCATACCTTATTTTACAAAAAAAAATAATTATAAAACAAAATTTACACTAGTTAAAAAAGTAAACCACTTATGTTATGTGCACAATTGCCAAAAACCAAATAGACGATGAAATATCGCGAATTTTTCAGGCCAACCGCATAACCCCCATTCCCCTTGGAACCTAAAATTTTTAGTATAGCTTATAATCATGGAAGAATTACCGGGTGTTGTTAAGTTCGGTTCTACCGCTAGTGCCCAATAAAATAGTTGCCCCCACTTTAGTTTTTAGCGTATATCTCGTTTATACTTTGTTATAAAAGAAAAGTGTATATAACAAAAGTTACTCTAAATAACAAAATAAACAACTTTTGTTATGTTTATATTTGCCAAAAAACCAATACGAAACCTAAGTTGGGTTAGTAGTAATATACATACCAAGTTTCATAAAATTCGGTTCAGCCGTTTATGCGTGAAAAGGTAACAAACAAACAAACAAACAAACAAACAAACATATATATATATATATATATATATATATACACACACACACACACACACAAACAAACACACACACACACACACACACACATAGTATGAAATATTCCCAAATAGATGTTCTTATTGCTTATCTAACAAACTATAAAATTTCTTATCCAAATGCTTCATTTCTGATTTCTTATTTAACACCTTTGCCATATTTTTATTTTGTGGATATTTCTTCTAATGATCAGCCTAATTATGTTTTCTTCTTTATTTAAAATATGTATCTTGGCAAAATTAAAACTGTTTTACTTTCACTATAGTCAGTATTTTAACATATTACTTTACATAGAAGCTACCTATATAAGATAGATTAATTACAATCTGATAATCTGTGATAGTTCAGACTTGGTGGAGACAAACGTCACTGGCTGATCTTTGGCTTTCAAGTTCCTAATTATTCTGTTAGAATTGACTAATAGTGAGTACTAGTTAGAATGCTTTAATGATAAAGCTAGTATGCTTTGCACAATCAAGATAGCGCAACCTCTGGACTTCCTCCCTCCCTACAGCATCTCTACAGTCTGATTTTGTTGCTATACTGTCTCTGACTCTCAGAGCACATAAGTTTCAGTTTGTGTGTGTGTGTGTGTGTGTGTGTGTGTGTGTGTGTGTGTGTGTGTGTGTGTGTGTGTGTGTGTGTGTGTGTATATATATATATATATATATATATATATGTAAAACCGTAGGAGATGACTAAAAGTGGTTAAAGTCTGTAAAGACAACCGAAAAAAAAGTATATAAATGTAATATAGCAGGTCTTGACAAAGGTAATAAATTGAACCGAAACGTCGACAAGCTGATGTAGTTCCATTTGACCGACAACCACATAAGAAAAAGATAGTACTGAATAAACTTTACAAAAAAAAAATCATTGGTTTCAATGACAGCTGGAGGCCAGTTATCTCATTCATACTAAAGAAGATCTTAGATAATGATCCTTCCATTTATAAAGAGGGATTAGCCATACTATTTAGAGGTTAAGTCAATTCAATTCTTATATTTCAATTCAGATACCATTTGAATCATCTAAGATAGGTAATAGAGGAAGCAGCATCATTAGTTCCGAAGAATGCAATTCTATTTTAGGCAGTGGGAATTTTTGTCTTATCTAGAAAAAGGTTACTTATATTAAAGGTACTGTGAAAAGTTCTGGTACTAATCTACCAATATCAAAACAGGCAAACACCTGAAATAATACAGTGATTTTTTCTGTAGTAAAATATCCTTCCAAAAATGACTGCAGGAGAAAGCATAAAAACCAGTAAAAAATAATGAATTACATGGTGATTAGAACAAAACAGTTTAATTTCTATTAGCCTAATAAAGGAAATTAATGTTATATTTGAATATATCTTTTTGTAAAGGATTTAGCTAAGTTCTTCTACCAGATCGAACATATTTTTAGAGGTACAAATCTCAGACATCCTTAGGTGAAAAAAAGATTTTTATTTTTTTATATCAGTGGGGAAATTTCTTACTGTTATGAAATAGAGAAAGCCAGAAAATTTCTAGAGCTTAAAAATTATGCACGGAAAGTTGGGACACCAATAAACACATGAATTAAAAACACCACTAACCTAAATATGTAAACAGTTCTTTTTTGTCCTTCCCTCCAAATTCTAGCCATAGCCTGAAGATCAGTGGCTGGGTTCCAATCAGAATCATACAAAACCAATCGGCTACCACCAGTCAGATTTAATCCAACTCCGCCAGCTTTACTACTGAGCAGCAATACATCTAAAAATGGGTTTTATTTATTAGCATGCAGTTATATTTATACGGAGTAACCATTATTTCATACAATAAATAATAGATTTTATAGGTGGGTGGGAGAGAGGGGGCAAAATCTTCAAGTTCCATTTCCATAAAATAAATTTAAAAAACAAAACATTTTATTGAATAGAAAACTTGATATTCCTATATATATACGAAAATAGGACTCACATGTATCTGAGTGAGGATTATTAAACCTATTGACAATGTCTTGTCTTAAATTAGTTGGTGTAGATCCATCAAAACGTAAATATTTGTAACCTTTTGATATGCAAAGTTCTTGAAACAAATCTAGTGTCTGAAAAATAAAAAACACATCAGATACCATGTACATCTACTCAGTTTACTGTAAAACTCACTTTATTTATGGCTTTAAAAAACTGTACTTACAAATATAGGAATCTTACGCAAAAAAAACAATAAATTTACTGAATGGTGTACCATAAAAAAAAAAATTATAGTACATAATTTTTATTATTAAAATATTTTGTCCTAAACAAAAAGAATCCTATGAAAACTGATCTCCCTCTAAACCCCCACTCATAAAACTATTTCCCATATCAAGATATCTACAAATTAAAAAAATAAGTTAATTTAGAAATAAAACATTAAAAGTTTATATTTGAGTTTTAGAAAATGAACCTTAATTTTGTACCCTTACAGAATATTGGAGTATGAAGTTCTAAATTTTTAACCACTTAGCACTATCTTTGTACTTTAAACAGCCATTTAAAAGAATGTATATTTTAATCTATATTAAATAAAGAATTGGTGGAATATTATCCAAGAAACTACTATTCCATTTTGATTCTGTTTATAATAATTTTAATAGTGCATAGTAATACGCTATTTGTGATTCTTATTGGTCAGAATTATGCTTTAAAAATTGAATTTAGAAATATAAACTTTTTTTTTAAAAGAAAGGACAGCTTAAATAACTTTTAATTAAACGTTTTGCACTAATATTAGTGTATCAAGTTAAAATAGAAGGAGTAGAATACCTGAGTAAAATTTGAAACCAATACAAAACGCTCCTTAGTATTAAAATAAGTTTTTAACATATCACTAACAACAAGAAGTTTTCCAGAATCATAAATAAAATCAGAAGACCATTCATGTTCAGATAAAATAAAATTCAAGCTTTGAGAAAGATTTTCCTGAAAAAAAAAAGATAACATTTTATTCCCAAGGATTGAGAAGTAAAAACAAATGTAACATTTTTTTAACTACAGCACATGCAATATCTTTATTAAGTGAATTATGTATCACCTCAAGTGGATCCTGTGCTTTAATGTTGTTTTTGACTAGAATAGGATGATTACATATTTTCTTCAATGCTTGTATAACAGATAAATGTTCTGGGTTCTCTTGACTCCTACTTTTATTTTCAAATTGTTCAAGCCAATAGTTTGTAACTGCCCTATATGCTTTTTTCTACAACATAAATATATTAAAGAAGCAAGCCAATAAAAATTTCTTCTTTAAGTATAATGATTAATTGAATAATAAACTCAACAATAATTGCTCATTAGATAAGAAACAGAAGGTTTTGAGAGAAAGTGTGCCAATGCAATGCAATTTAAGGAAAATAAGCTTTCTACATTTAATATAACAATATTATTAATTAAACATCACCCAAATAAATTAATTAAAACTAAAATAATAATTTAAAGAATAAGATTCCAAGGGAATAATTATTTTTTAGTAGTTGCTTATATTGACCCAAACCATTCAGTTCTCTTATTAGCTTTAATCAAATTAACACATGCATTAAAAAGAACAACTCTCAATTCACGTTATGTAATTTATTTATCCACTTCATGCTACTATGGCTAATTGGGACGGTTATCTACAGGTTATCACCCCTCGCCACTCTAGGTTTACCATGTGAGATTAAGACCAACACCTGAACTCACATGGCTAACCTGAGCCCCTAATTATAATCTCAATTCCATTTTAATATTAATAATTATTACTACGAGGGATTATTTGTGAATGCCGCTATTCTAAAAATTCTTAGTCAAGTGAACATAACAGGGGTTACAGATATACACAAATAATGATTTATCATCCCTAAATACTGGTCATCTGTCACAGTCTTTAATGATTGAAAATAAAAAAATCATTTACAAAAACCATTTCATCGGCATTGTAAACACAGTTTTAGATTATATCTAGAGGGGGGGGGAGTTGCAAATGAGGGAATACACTGTTATCGATCCCCGCAAGTAATATATCATCAAGTACAATTTAAAAATACAAGTTTTTTAATACTTATAATAAATACAAAAAATATATTGGAGAACATTTGTCAAATATCTTGAGAGAGAAGATAAATGGTTAATCAATCATGAGAAAAATTTAAGTAACATGCCTGATTTCTCTCTTTCCTAAGAATAAATTGCTCATTCTCAAAAATAAGGGAGTAATAGTGGATTTTAACATTGGAATCACGTATTTAATTTTTTTTTTGCATAGGCTTGTGGAGAAAAAGATCATGAAATTACAATTTTGATATCAAATATGTAAAAACCAAAAACCCACTGTGGATCATTTCATACTTAAGTAATAAAATATTATTATATAAATGATTCTAAACCTGAATTTCAGTTGGCTCGCAGAATAAAACATAATCATTTTTCTGAGGTAAAAATTTGCCGATAACAGTTTGAGTCCTTCGTAGAATAAAGGTGCTTGTTAATCTATTCAGTTCTTCGCTTTTTGCTTCTCCAATTTTAACTAATTCTTCAGATGCTTCTGACTCTTTTGAAGCACTTATTGGATCGATGTATTTCTTACGAAACTCTGCAAGCAACAGTAAACTTTAAAAAAATCAATCAGTTGAAATAATATGTTAAGCCTAGGTCAAAAAGACTGAAATTTATCAATATATAAATTATACTATGATGTCATGATGTGAATTGTATGTACCCTTATATATGCACATGTATGTGTTAAAAAATGATTTTCAAAGAATTACAAGTGAATCACATTTCATGAAATCAGAAAAAAACATTTAGATTTATTTACATTAATAGCAACAAAAGTTTTAATCTTATTCTTATTGAGACCAAAGTTCCTCAATGATAAGGACTAATAAAAAGAATGTTCAGATCTCACACCAATACATATTTATTTATTGCAATATTTCACTCTCACTCGGCATTTTAAATAAAAATAGAAGATGTTACAATTGTATTGTACCAAGAAATATTATTAACTACATTACATGGTGGCATCATATTCACATTAAATTGCAACAAGCACACATACAACTTGCACAAATATACCCTTTTGTCGAGCACCTTAACTTTTTCATTGTAGACCACAAGCTACCACAAACCTTTTGCCATTGTCTGGAAGCCATGCCTATCCCCGAAATCTCAGCCTCAAACATCGCCCAATATGGCTGCAATATACAGTACTTCGGCATCAACCAGCAGAAAACATAACAAAAAGTTTTAATAAATCATTTTTTTTAATTGCACTGCAACAAATTTGCACCATTTATAATGATTTAAAAAGCTATCTTGAAATATAGAACTCTTGTGATTAATATAATAGGAGCCAACACTTGCACAATGATATATCGTCATTTGACACATATTTAAAATGGTTAGAGTTATCTTTTTTCTCAGCATATTTCATTTTTTTATAAAATATTTTACTAATTTTTTGAAGGAGGCTTTCTTCATTGAGGCTAGTTCCCATCGTGATGTGTTGTTTGCTCTCGTGTAATATGGTGGTGTTAATCTGTCTCATTTTGACAGGTGCGAAGCAGTTGTCAATAGTGTTATTATTGTCTGTTGGCATCAACAACTGCCATACCACAGATGATCCACTCCGCTAGGGATTGCACACTCTTGCCACTCCACTCACCACATAAGCCTGCTGATCTCAACTAAGATAAGGCCTCCTTACCAGCATAAATTCTTTAACTTTTAATTACAGATTTACACACCTTATTCCTCACATGTAATATAAAAATTCTAGCAGTTGCCACTTCCTAATAAGCAAGATTAGCCACTTTTACTAGAATGACTATGATATTTTCTAAGGTAAAGCTGGATGGTTGCAGAGATGATAAGTACGAGTACACTATCGCCACTAGGCACAAACTTCTTGGCCATATCACATTATCCTCTTATTATTTTCTTCTTATTGTATTTAATGCATCAGAAACAAAACTTGAAATATAAAGTTACAATAAGATGTTTAGATATATCTTGAAATAATAATTGTAAGAGAAATCTGACAAAAACTTTGCAAAATAAATTTCTTAAAACATTCATTTAGAAGTTTATTTAATTTAAAAATATTAAATAATTTTAACTGCAGTATGTATTTGACAGAATGATAAGCTAGTAAATAATGTTCCCATAAAATACCTTGTTGATTGCCTAGTATGCCGTGGTTGACTAAATCAACGAGGGCGAAAAACTCCTGCAAGTCATTTTGAATAGGTGTACCAGTAAGCAAAATTCTTCTCTTGCATGGCAAGCTGTTTAATGCCTAAAATTAAATAACTGAAAACTATTACTACAATAAGGTAAATAACTCAATGATAAACAAAGGAGTTTGGAAACTGGCAAGCTTCATTTAACAATAAATGAGCTTTTGATCTAGCCAATATCAGATGGATAGTATTGACAAATTTATCTAGGAAATTGTTACAACCCAAAAAAAATACTAGTGGCCCCAGTTCCTATTTGGAGGAGGAAATATCTCTCCAATAACTTCAATTAGAAATCAAAAGTTGCTGATGGATGAATTAAGTGTATGTATAATGATTAAGAATTCAAGTACAGTACTTGACAAGAAATAATAATATTAAAAACATTATGCCATTCCGTTTTAAATTAAACTTTGAGGAAACAGCTAATGTTTATTTTTCTCCATTTTCTATTGTCTGTGAGATATCCCTAATAATTCATGCTATTCTGAGCCAGTACTATAAAAGAAATAAAAACAAATATTGTTTGGCATACAGGTGATGTGTAAACTACGCAGATTCCTCACACACTTGAATATGATATGGTCTCATCTCACTGTCCCACAGTAAGCTATGTAAACAGGAATTAAAATGTTAGTTGGACTTGAGATGTTTAGTAACTGAATGTACTTAAAGCGAAGGTTCATTAATTTAAAAAACAAAAATCATCTGGTTCCGAAATGAAATTGAAAATTTGCCAAAAAGAAGGCTCCAATGGATCGGAAATTATGGTTTATATTACAGAGTAGTTCAAAAAAAGTGCCTGTTAATCAAAAATAAGTTTAAAGAAATAAAATCATAAAAAGGGGGCTCAGGTTAGCCATGTGAGTTAAAGCGTTGCCTTTAATCTCACATGGTAATCCTAGAGTGGCGAGTTCGATTCTTGCCTGGGCAAAGGAAATTATTTAGTGACGAAATTCATTAAATAACATCCTAAGTCCCACCCTGGCTAGAAAAGGGTGGTAACCTGTAGATAACCCGTCCCAATTAGCCTGAGTTGCAAAAAGTGGACGTTAATAAATAATAATAATAAATCATAAAAATGGCCAGACCTTCGAATTACCCTGATACATAAACTCTATTAACCGGAATTTCTTTTGGTAAAATAGCTTTCCAAGGAGCAGAGAATTAACCACCACCAAAAACATAATGTGGTGAATATCCAAAATATTTAGCAGTCCTATGACTTTAACAGTTTTCATTTTAAAATAAATAACTTAAATAAATGAGATGCTTACAGTAGTTGTTCTGATATTACAATTCTTTAAACGATGACCTTCATCACATACAATAAGGTCAAAAGGCACTTCTTTGATTTCTTCATAACTTCTCATAAACATTTCATATGAAATTATTAGAACTGGGGCTTGAGAATTATTTGCATAATCACTTGGTCGGTTTTTCTGTAATTAACAACTGAAGTTTAATTATAATCAAGAGTTCCAAAACATAGTTGAACATTTTAATAAATGATTTTAAAAAAAAATGTTCTGAATCTTTTTTTAAAAATATTCTTTTTTCCAAAGAGAAAGCATACAGTTTAAACATTTAATACAAAATAAGGTACTTATTGGTTAACGGGAGGCCACTCATTTAAACATGATTATTCAATCATAATAAAAAGAAAATTACTTTATTATTTATAACACTTCCAGAATATATATTATATATATATATATATATATATATATATATATATGAAACTTGGTACGTATATTACTACTAACCCAACTTAGGTTATATGCTATTAATATTCTCTGAGATGAACAGGAGTGGGGGGGGGGGAGGTTAAGGGAGGCCTGAAATGAAAAACAGCGATATTTCGTTTCCTATTGGTTTTTCGGCAAATATGCACATAACAAAAGTTGTTTATTTTGTTATGTAGAGTAACTTTTGTTATATACACTTTTGTCTTATACCGAAGTATAAATGAGTTATACGCTAAAAACTATAGCGGGAGTCAACAATTTTATTGGGGACAAATGACTAAACGGAACTCAACGAAACTCTGTATGCGGGTTAGTATTAGAACTTCCTTGATTATAAGCTATATGAACATTTTTAGAAAAGAACAGGAGTGGGGGTTATAAGAGAGGCCTGAAATGAAATATCGCGATATTTCATTTTCTATTGGTTTTTCGGCAGACGTGCACATAACCAACGTTGTTTAGTTTGTTATTTAGAGTAACATTAGTTATATACACTTTTCTAGTATAAAAAATTAAAAATGAGATAAACACTAAAAATCGAAGTAGGAGTAAAAAATTGATTGGGTACCAATGATTGTAGGTGGGAATGGGATAGTAGTTTAAGAATGGCTATTTAATAAGTAAAATAGGGATGTGTTTGGGGCTGCTTTTGGGAATAGAAATTATGAATATTATTTAGTTTATAATAAAAATAAAATAAAAAAAAACGCTATCCACTAATTTAATATTTATGACCAATATCGCTAAAAATCAATGTGGGAGTCAACAATTTATTGAGCACAAACGGATACACATAACAGAGAATGTGAAACATTCAAAGAAAAATTATGAATACTAAGTTTCTTCGTCTGGCATAAAATAGAATATTTTTAAGAATGGTTATTAAATACATAAAATAGGTATATTTGATGTGTTTGGGGCTGCTTTTGGGAATAGAAATTGTGAATATTACTTAGTTTATAATAAAAAAATAATATCCACTAATATAATATTTGTGACCAATAATGTTTTGAACAACAAATTGGGATTGAATAGCAACCACTCAATGTTTAGTCTGACAAATTCAGCAATATTTCATCGATTGTCCAGAAAGTTGTAAAATTTAATAAAAGTAAAAACTCAGACAGCTTTGCATTCACACTCATTATTCTGCCTAAATATTTCCCTTGCAAAGCTATCTCAGTAATGGTTCTTAATAACTATGAATGAATGCAATCCATGGTTATGATTGATATCATCCACAATATTTTCAACAGTTCAGACAGTTTGATAAGGAAATATTTCTTTTTTCCATTTTAATCTTCAGAGGTAAAAATTTTTGCTTTAGTTGCCAAATATTCAGGCAAATGACCTAAACATGAATATGGGGAAATATCAAAATATTGTGCACATAAAAGCCTTGCCGAAAAAAAAACACCGTCATCAATCTGCCTCTAATGATTTCCCGAGCAAAGCCGGGTACTTAGCTAGTTTATAATTAAAGACGATTATCAAATCAGAATAAAAAGGAAATTACTTTATTATTTAAAATAACACTTCTAGAATTTATAATTAAAGACAATTATTAAATCAAAATAAAATCACTTTATCATTTAAAATAACACTTCTAGAATTTATAAATGACAAAATGTTATTATAAATTAGCGATAGCCCAGAACTGGACTATGTCACAGAGTAGCTGCATAAAGCAGTCGACCCCAGCCGTTGTCAGCCACATGCACTCTGCAAGGTAGCTGACCAAGTGGTCTGGGCCCCGGTTTCAGGATCAATGAAATTATATTTTTGATTTACTTGTAGATGTGAAAATCTTGCTTTATCCAGTTGTTCATTATTGTAACCTTAACACCAATCTGACATTACCGTGGGACCAGGATCAATGAATTTAGTTATGTGTAGAAACAATATAAATTCTAGAAATGTTATTTTGAAATAAAGTGATTTTATTTTTACCATGATTTAATAATCATCTTAAATGAGTGGCCTCCCGTTAAGCTATAAGTACCCAAAAGATCATCTTCAAAAAATAATAATAATAAAAATAGTGGTTACCTAAACAAAAACTAAATTCATAATTTTCTATTATTCTTGGTTTTATGAACAATTAATATAACAGCAAAAAAAAAAGTGTGAATAACATTATAGCTAACAAACATGCTTTTTTTTTTTTTTCAAAACAAATATGTCAGGTATTTTAAATATGTAAATAAGACTTAAGTTTGACTGAAATTCATTTTTAAAACATTTAAAAGTATAACTTTTTTTCTTTTTTTCACTTTTGAGGCAACATAAGAAATTTGATATCAAAATTGAAATTATTCTCTGCCTGTTTGGTACATTTCACTAAAAACTGCTCCAAGAGTTTTTTTTATATTAAATGGTCTTTTATATTAGGGAGTCAGTCAATTACCCCGAGGTGCAAATAAGGCAATGTGAGAATTTGATTTTCCAACTAGGATTAAGTGTTTACTATAAAGCTAAAATATGTTTATATATTATATGTAATTACATGAATATTTGGTTCTATT
Organism: Riptortus pedestris; assembly: GCA_019009955.1. Taxonomy (NCBI): domain Eukaryota; kingdom Metazoa; phylum Arthropoda; class Insecta; order Hemiptera; family Alydidae; genus Riptortus; species Riptortus pedestris. Next base: position 200,041,073 of record CM032228.1, on the reverse strand, counting down.
GAAAAGCTGAAAATCATAAATTGAGCTTAGAATTTAGAACTTGAAAGGCATCACTACACAGCATTTTATAAGAAGAATATGTAAGAAGAATGAAAATGTATTAGTGTACCTTATCGACAACAAAAGGCCTTATTTTATGGGAGCCTACCCATCTTATAAATTCATTATTCCAGTTTTGAGTCAAGCTACTAGGAACTACAACAAGAACTTTTTTCAGAAGTGGTTTGCCTCCATATGGCCCATAGTTAAGGAGGGTCCTAGAGGAAAAGAAAAATGAAATAAATATATACAGTAAGTACAATAAATCAAAAACCAAAATGTACAAAAAAATACTAGGCCAAAAGTAGAATACTACAAATACAAGGATCCTACACAGCTATAAGTTTCTAGAAATATATATATATTTTTTTTTCAAAGCTAAATTCATCGGGTAATGCGGTATTAACATCAGCTGCATGGTATCCAGATCCAAGATTCACTCAAATATGTGCGAGTGAGGGTGTGTACTCATCCGCGCACACATGAATGAGCTCATCTTACTAATTTACAATTAATATAATAGACCTCGAAATCAGCAATTGAGGGCATATTCATGACATCATTTTCAAAAAGTATCTTCACTGATCCAACATACCGTCTGTTCAATACGACACTGCCAATGAAAGGTGGGGATTGTCTTGTTAAAACACCCATTAACTTTAATCTCACTTCAGGCCATATGATAGGTTAATTACTGAATAATTTATGTTTAGAACACATTTCATCCGTAATTGACGGAAAGAAAAAAATGGTTTTGAGCAGAAATATAAAGATTGGATTAAGTTATGCATTAAACAAACCCTTTATTTTTATGTCATACTGAAAATGATTTTTTTTCTTTAGTCATTAACTTGTTTTACACTTGAAGGTTGGAATGAATGGCTACTGGATGAAGTTTTGCTTGGCCATGAATACAAATAAATGTCATTTCCTTTACTAGCATTATTAGACAAAGCATGATATAATCCTGTTCAGGTAATCTAGTGATACCCAGAAAATATGACAAAATTTGCTTTCTTAAGCTTTTTAAATATATTTTCTTAAGTTTTACATTTTTTCTTTCACTTTTATTTTAAATTAAAATTGTGTGCATATATAGCAGCACTTTTCAATGCAATCAAATACAGTATATTCTGTTAATTATTTTCATGAGCTCTGTTTTAATTCTTTTACCAGTTTTCATACTTAAACTAAATTTTTGTCATGTTCGGATTAACCTAATGGCCAAGCACATTATAACTGAGTGCCTCTTGATGATGTTTATCTTCAGCAATACTGAGTAAAATGGAAAAAGAATCTTGTTGATACAAATGCTGGAGGGAGCTTCATTAAGAGTAAATATTTGTGTATTTGATTGGGATTTTTTAATTTGATATTTCTTGGGGAGGACACACTTATCGATTCTTCTTAGAACACGAAATACATAGGGGCATAGTCAAGAACCTGCAATTAATTCTGTAAAAATTAAAATAATTTAACAATAAAATTCTAAAATATTTTAGATATTTTTTAAGACAATTTCGCAGACTGAAATTTGAAAAATGTGAAGTGTTTGGGGGTTTTTTTTTTTTTGGAGATGTATTCATCATGTTTAGGCATAAACTTAACTATTGAAAATTAAATAAATAGCCCTGTATTTCTCCTGTAATGAAAAGCCTAAGTAAACAGGGATGAATTTTAACATGATTAATTTGAGCATATGAAATGTTTATCATTCCCTTTGGTTAAAATGAAAATTGCAGGAGCAGAAGAGGAAGTTAACTGAATACTGAAAACAACAGATAGAGAAAAATGTAGAGGATAATTGTATATATTACTTTATATTGTATTTATATTATATTACTTTGTCAGATGTATAATACCAAAGATAAAGAGGATTTTCTAATTTACTGCCTCTTTAAACCCTCAGTCCACATGATCTGATTTAGATTATTAATGAATACAACCTCCAGGTTTCATATGAATCTTTTAAAGATGAAATAAATAAAATAAAAATTGAGGCTTCTAGAGCGTACAATGTTCATTCATATGGTAATGTACAGTGTGCATTTATCCATGTATCTCATATAGTGACAGCCAGATGAAAACAAGATATACTTGGTTGCTTGGAATAAAACATTTTGTGATATGCTGACTTATTCTTAACTCCCCCCCCCCAACTTCGCATGCCACCCCCCTTTAAATTTCCAATTATTTTACAAGGATGTGACTAGGTGTGCCATAATTGGAACCCCTGAAAAATCCAGTCCATATTCAACCTCGTAACCTTCTCCAGCGACCATAACTTTGGAATTTCCAACAGAATATTGTAGAGATGTCCTTTACCCTCCTCCATAGAAAATAATCCATTAGTGTCAGATCGGGTGACCTGGGTGACAGTTGGGGAAAGAATACTTTTGCATTATTTCGTTACACTGATAAATGATGATAAATCGAAAAATTCACTGATATAAACTCATTTTATAATTTGATTTTCTAAAAGAATGCACCATAAAAAGTTGGGCATCCACTGGAAATTGCAAAGTTATGGTCGCTGGAGAAGTACTGGAGAAGGTTAGAAGGTTGAATATGGACTGGAAGTATTATTCAGGTGCCACACCAAATCTCAGCGTTGTATTAAAATAATTGGAGATTTTAAGGGGGGAGGGCATGGGAAATTGGGACACCCTGTGTGTATATGTGTGTGTGTGTGAATATATATATATATATATATATATATATATATATATATATGAATGTTATTTAAATATTTTGGCCCATTTTAGGTGCTGAATGTGGTGTTGAATGTACCTCAGCAATAAGTATAAGATACACAATTGGAATCCCAAAGCAGTAAGAAGGGGGACTGGTATATATATCATTTTTTGTACAATTGTTTCCAATAAAAATGGGATATATATATATATATATATATATATATATATATATATATAATTAAATCTCTATATATCAACACAGCAAACGCATATAATTTAATAAAATTATGGAACAATAAATAATATTCAATATAATTAACAATGTGGAAATAAATATATCTTAAATATACAAATAAATCTGTTCTGAAACAGATTTGCTTTCTATAACTTAATTTACTAATACATCATGAAAAATTTGAGCTTCCCATACTTTTGTTTTGAGTGTGCACTCTGAACTTAAGGTATAAAAAAAAGTGGAGGGACCATTAACTTCTGAAGCTCATTGCAACTACAATACTTGTAGTGCTATGCTCTGATTAATATAAAAAAAAATATGTATATTGGGAACTAGAGGTAGCACACGTCGGCTGGCCAGTAAGAGAGAAATCTACCGACTGGGACTTGGATAAAACTAAATAGGCATCTCCTTCAGGGAAATATGCTAATACAAGATGTTGGAATTTCTTCATTTTAGTTATTAAAGGAAAGAATTTTTTTAAAAGGAAGCTAATCATGATGAACTCCTTTTCTAAAAATATAATGTTTCACACAAAAATGATTTCTTTCTTTAATTTATTATGTTTAAATTTGATTTTGAGAAAATGAGTAAAATTAAAATACACTAGTCTTTGTATGTCATAAAATATATGAGCGGGCAGTAAAAACTTTTAATCACTGCAATTCCAGATTTATTACAATAAACAATAAGAACAGGCTTGGAAAGTGCATATATTTTTAGTGTCATAATATAAGATTAATATGCACATATAAATTAATGAACTGGAGCTCCCACACTGTTCATGTAAAAACATCGTACTATTACTGGAATTACTTACCAAATCAAGGAAATGCATTGAAGTGTTTTCCCCAGGCCCATTTCATCGGCTAATATTGCACCATGATAATCAACATTCCTTATGCCTGAAATGCATTTATATAAAAAAATGATGCCATCTCGCTGATGAGGTCGGAGGATCCGGCAAAGGTTGGAAGGCACTGAGACTGGAGTAATAGGTAAACAGTCATCATTATACTTCCACTAAAAAAGATGTTTGCTCCAATATTGTATACATTTAATATGAATTTATAAAAAATAAATCATGAGATGTTGTTTATGCTATTTAATAATGTCCATTTTATGCTACTTAGGGATATGGTGATTGGTTTTCTACATGTTACCTCTCTTTTCAAGCCAGAGTGGAACTAGGGATTTTATTTAGTGAGTTTATCACTAAATAAATTCCTATTGCCCAGGTTGCAATCGAGCCCTTGGTCTTACCTCATGTAGATAACCTAAGTGTTGTCATCAGATTTCATACTTAAATTAATGACGTTTCATAAGTTTTGAAGTAACTATTTAAACAAGACTAGTAGAGATATCTGTTCATTTCTGTGAGTTGTTTTGTACAGGAACATCCTTATCTTTTTTTTACAAGAAAAACACATTTTATCTTTTTACATTATATATGCTGGTTTAAACCTACCTTGATTGCCACTAAGTCAAAATACATTTTTCTATCATAATTTAATAAATATTTACTAGGCATTTTAAATCATTATTTTAATTAATTATTGAAATCTTAAACAAATGTTTCTAGACCAAATATAAACCATTTTAATTTTAATGTCCACTAAAAAATTGATAGTTAAGACATAACTGTTGCATAGGGCCAGTTGGCACTGTGCAAAGTTTCACTACTTGTGAAACCCCAAGTGTATTTTTCTCATAGTGGGAATGAGCTGGTGGAAATAATTTTTTGGTTAGAACAAAAACAATTCATTGATTGTACATGATCTCTACTATCTAGTAGTTCAATGAAATTGTATAGGTCTTATTTACAGAGTTCTCCTGTCTTTATTCAATAATGTTGCACGGGCTCAATCGACCCCACAATTATTTGTTATAATTATTTTTTTTTTAACTGGGCTTAATAGAAATAATGCGAAAGAAGAACAATCCTTCCTGGGAACAAACCCTACCTCTCTCATCCTTTGGTGCCAGTCTGGACATCTCAATGTCATAGCCAGCTGTGAAAATGGTTTATTTATCAGTATTTGGTTTGTGAAGTGTTTTAGGAAGGTATTTTGTATTTTAATGAGTATTTTTCGAGATAAATTTTAACGGTCAAGTTAAGTGGATTTAATTTTATCCCAGTGCAAACAATCTGAGGATGGAAAGTTCCATAATTGCAAAAATTTTGCAAATATCAAGAACGTTCACTTCCATCAACCTATCATTAATTAATTCAAAATAATATAATAATACATGCATTACTATACACATTTAATCATGTTGGAAGCACAGATATTTTATTTACAACTAGCTAAGGTACCAGGCTTCGCCCGGGGAATCATTTGAGGCTGAATGATAATAGTATTTTTTTGGGGGCTTTACTTTGTACAATATTTTTACATTTTTCCATCTCAATATTTAGGATTTACACCCGAGTCCGACCTGCTGGGGATATGTTAATAATAAAAGTATTTGATATGTACTTAATTCTACAAACTACACAATATTTTTATATTACCCGTTTCCTGTGCATGTATCTTTTTTTATAAATAACATAATCATAGATAATCGTATTATTATAGTCAAAAATACAGAGTTTCATTGATTTTGATTTAGTCTTTAGCCTCTTATAACATTGCTGACCCCTTCTGTAATTTTTCATGTATACTTCATTCAAACTCCGTTATACGGCAAAATAACAAAACAAATAACTTTTGTTCTATGCACATTTGCTGAAAAATATAACCCCCACCGAAAAATATAAGGCCTCCCTTATAACCCCTACTCCTGTTCGTATTTCGAAATTTTAATATAGCTTATAATCAGGGATTTGTTAATACCAAATCACATACGGAGTTTCATTTAGTTCGGTTGAGTCTTTTGTGGCATATAAAATTATCATTTTAAAGTTTTATATAACTTATTTATTATCAAAAAGGACATACAGAAAAACATTAATTTTTATATATGTAGATAATGCAAACCAGCATAACATTGAGATTTAAAACACATTAAGAAGACAATATTAATCATATAACTCGAATAGCCCACTATAGGTGACGTAAATTTTAACTAAAAAAACTTGTGTAAAAATTAATTGTGTTGGTTTTTCTGTCCTATAGCAGCTGAAGTCAGTTGATATTTACAAGTGTTAAGAATAAATAGCACAATGACTCTCAATATCACCCATCTAATTTTGGCAGTTTTAGTGTAGTACAATTTGCCAGAATCTATGGTAGATCCAAATTGGTACACAAACACTTTAAATTCAGCAAAGCAGATCAAAAGCCCATTGTGCATGTTTGTGCAAACTAAGCAAATTTCCCATGAGCTGTATTGTCATACAGATGGCAAAAGTTTTATTCTCTACTAGCCATGTTAGTTAGTCGTTGGCAGGTTGAAACAGAATTGGTTTGCCAACAAAATATAAAGAATGTAAACACAAAATCATCCCATCATATTCACCAATAAAACAAATGCACTGTAACATGAACAATAAAAGAACTGCTATTCATTTGTTTTACCCGAGATATAGTTAGACAGATATATGAGAAAAATTGCTGTTATCCAGAAATTAATTGATATAATCAAACCATCGAAATATAAAGATTGGATTAGTGGAAGTAGTAAATAATCTATTTATTTCTTTTAAATTAGTCATATTTATAGCTATGAGCATGAAGCGTGGATTGTCTATTGGACTCCTCAGCAGACTATGGTAACAATTTTGTTGTAGCCATAAGTAGATTAAAGGAACTGTTCATGTGGCTCAAGAGGGAAGAAACACAAAACAGAATACAGATTTTTTCACCTAGAAAAGGGAATAAATTGGATATTCATCCCTCCATATACTTCTCATTATGCTGAGAGAAGCCACAGTGAAGTCAGCAAAATACCATTTGCACAGAGTGATAGTTACTCAAAAGAATCTTCTCCAGAATAGAAGCAATCTTGAATTTCCAGCCCTTGTGTCGTTTGGCCGACGATCCTTCACAAGATGACTTCCACACTCCGGGACACTTCATGATAGGAGCACCTCTCACTCTTGCCCATCATAATATTAGTCATCTATCCTGTTGGCAGTTGTTGAAGAACATCGTTTATCACTTTTGGAAGAGGTGGCTCACAGAGTGCCTGCACTCCCTCGAGAAGAGGCCAAAGTGATACCTTCACATAAAACACTTTGCAGTTCTACTGGCTGATCCTACCAGCTCCATGCAAATTTGGAAGATGATACGAATCATATCACTACAAACTGGAGAAGTTAGTATTGAACTAGTAGCCACTCTAATACACTTTCTATAGGCAAATACATAAACTGGCCTCCCATCACTCAGAGCACTTATACTAAATAAATTAATCAAGTTTATTTTTCAAATTTCATTAAATCAGCCTTTTAAGTGAGCAGTATGTTGAATATTTGGAGCAAGAACAAATGTATACTTCTTGAACTTGTATGTTCAGAATAGTACATTTAGTGATGTGTAATTAATTGTTAGTGGAAGCTTCCTTTAAACAATGACAGCTTTGTGACCATGTGCACTGCATATCAAGAGGGTCTTCAACCCCTGCTGCTTAGACTATATGCGCTATAGTGGGTCTGACCCCTTTCACTACACACACAGGCCACCCCCAGTTGGCAACTAGCTGACCTAATGAACTCACATCACCTTGAACTGTGATTGTTTACGAGCCGCAAGGGGTTGAATTGGACTGAGAAATTAGTCTCAGCGACTTTTAGCCATCAACTTGGATGTTAGGTCTCACCAGGAGTCATGTTCTCAGAACAGTGACCTGTTCCAGCTATTTTATTTGGCAGAGAGGAGGCTTGCATCACATACTGAGCCTACACCCCCCTAGCCAGACGTTACATGATTGCTTGACAACAATAAACCAACATTTGTATTTGACTTGAATATTATATCACGCCCTTCCCTTCTTTTATTTATAATATTAATTATGATTTGCAAGATAGTCTGCTAAAAGGAGGAACAATTCTAACTGATTTATCTATTGGGATTTGGTGTATGCACCCTTTGCCACAGGAAATTAATTAGTGACCTGTTTGAATTGTCTAATCCATTTTTTAAATCAACCTCATCTCTTACATCATATGGATTATGATTGTTTAATTTCTTTGTCTAATCACTCAGCTCTTTCATGTGTAAGGAATTTGTAAGCTTTTATTATATGGTGTAATTGATTATGTTCTTTATGGACTGGAGGGGAGAATACAATTATTATTTGAAATTAGTCTGAGATAATTTTCTTTAGAATATTTAGCTTTTACTAACTGTTAAAGATAATTCTTAGCTATAGTTTGAATTCCATATGTTGACTCACATCATCCCTCCTTTCAAACACCCTCTTATCCTTCAAATATTGAACATCTATTTATTATATTTTTATTTTTTTATTAGTCTTTAGTAAACTAATATAAGGATTATCATTAGTAGAGTTGGGCATATTGCATTCACTATTACAAATTCAAAATACTACTCATCAAAAGTATCCATTAATACCAATCCATTTTTATTCAGTATTCTGCACATGCTAATGAGTAAGATAACTACTTATATTTGTACATAAGAATACAAATATAATTCCTTTCAATGGTCAATATTTTACCGGGAGAATCAAGCGAAAAGCAGTTGTCACAAATTTCAAAACTTCATTTGACAGATCAGCACTGCCTCCATCCCCACTTTACAAGACTAACATTGCTGTAGAGTACAAATGTCATACAAAAAGGAGACTAAAACAACAACTTATTCTATGTTATTTAAATTTAATAAATCTATATTGGCTTTCAGCATGACACATTTTACAATTTTTTTGTCTGACAAATGATTAGCTTTTAACAAATTTGCCAAATGGTGAACAAACATGGCATCCTACAGGTGCAAAGATGGTGCAGGAACAATTAGGGTCAATCAGTTTCCAGTTTTTACTGCAAATAAAATATCTGTGCCTCTAACATATTAAAATCTCCATAGTAATACATATATTATTTTGAATTACATAATTGATAGCTTGCTGGAAGTGAAGGTTCTTGATATTCAGAAATATCAAAATCTCTGAGATCTAAAGAACTCAGTAGAATTCCTGTCAAAGAATGCTCATAAAAGCACAAAATATCATAATTTTGCACTTTGCAAAGAAATAATGATATAAGTTCGTCATGTAGGGGCTATAAACTAAGCAATTTTCCTATGAGAAGTTTTACAATAGATAAATCTAGATACTGCTAAGCTAACACTTAACACCACCGTGAATACATACAAAAGATAATGAGAAATCTTTCAGTCAAATTTAATAACCTCTTGACAGAAACCACCAGAATTGTAAAACAAGTCAGCCAAACTCTCAGAGCTGAACAGATAGAAAGAAATATTCTTCACCAGAAAGAAAAACAATTATTGAAATATATCTGAATATAACATATTAATTTTATTGAAAGCTATTTACGATATGTAGTACTGAAATTTATAATGTATCAGATTAATTTTCATATTAATCACTCAAATTTAAGTAAACCAAGAACCCAAAGGGGGGGGGGTGAAGACCACAACGTATCTCATATAATAAAAGTCTCTTGAAAACAATATTTGATATTTAAGCTTCAAAGAAGTAGTTTATTATATAACAGAGTATTGCATATGTGACATGAGTAGGCGTGGGGATTTGCTGAAGGATGAAAACTAAAAAATGCAAATATCTCGGTTAATATTCAAGATAAAGAATAAATGTATATAACAATATTTATAATACATTTAATTTGCAATAAGATTGGTTCTATATAATGTTTTAATCAGACATATAATAACGGAGATATTTAGAAATTTCGAAATTCCCCCTCCCACTGACCTAATTTCAGACATTCACAAACGTAATCTTTAGTTTTAAATAAAACGTTTAAATATCGAGTTCGGTAACGATAAAACAATAATTGCGGCCACTAGAGCATATATATATACTAGCTAAGGTACCCGGCGATGCCCGGGAAATCATTGCTGACTGACTAATGATTGTATTTTTATAGCAAGACTTCAATGTGTACAATTGCACTTCCCTCCACGATGTATTGTTTTTTCAAAACAGCCAATCCTAAAGTGTAACTTTCAGGGTTAATAGAATAGAAATTTTAGTTTTGAAGAATATATGAAAATGCGTTCCTAATCTATCCCTCAAGACTTTTTGACTCACGGTTTTTGAATAATTCAAACCATAATCATGGGTAGCATTTATCACAATTAAATATCTTCTATAATGAACATATTTCCTGCCAAAAATCAAACCAAGCACATATAGTTTTAGCATAGTTTTATACATAAGATTATATTCGTATTAGTAAGCCTCAGTGGAAATCACTTCCCGTCGTGGCAGCATTCCACAGGAAATAACTAAACTCAATTACCTCCCGTCCATTTCCGCTCTCGCAGGAGCGTTATCATCGTTGTTTTCCTTAGAATATTGCTTCAGAATATTATTTTAATAATTTATCTCCCTGATGGAACTAAATAATAGATCCCTAAACATAATTTCATTTATGTTCAAAAAGCTAGATAAGGGGAAGAGAGCCCCCCTGCAACCTAGTAATACTTTAAACATTCATATCGAGTATATATTAAATACCAGAAATGCTCTTATAGTTTATATTCTATTAGAAATAAATAACAAAGTTATAGGGAAAATAAATAAATAAGGAGGCGACGGAGATTTATAAGCTCACTAATCCTAATCATACTTGCAACTATCATATAAGACTAAAACATAACATCTTTTGTTATAATATGCATTTATTAAAAACACTTAAATAAGCACTAATAAAATTATTGACTCCCGCTATGGATTTAGCGTATATGCCGTGTTAACTTCATTTACGGCAAAAGTGAATACAACAAAAGTTACTTTAAATAACAAAAGTAAACAACTTTTGCTATCTGCACGTTAGCCGAAAAAAAAATAGAAAATGAAAATTGCGAATTTTTATCTCAGGCCTGTCTTATAACCCCCACTCCCGTTTGAGCCTAAACATTTTAATGTAGCTTATAATCATGAAGAATTAATGCTAATTCGCACACCAAGTTTTGTTAAATTCGGTTCAATCGTTTGAGCTCAACAAAATTGTTGGCTTCCGCTTTAGTTTTTAACGCATATCTCGTTTATGTTATACAGCAAAAGTGAATATAACCAAAGTTACTTTAAATAACAAAATAAACAACTTTTGTCATGTGCATATTTGCAGAAAAACCAGTAGAAAAAGAAATATCGCTATTTTTAATTTCAGGCCTCCCTTATAACCCCCACTCCTGCCCGTCCCTAGAAATATTGGTGTGGCTTATGATAATTAAGGTGTCAGAGATAATACACATACCCAGTTTTATTTAGTTCGGTGGACTCTTTTGTGCCAAATAATATTCTTGACACCCGCAATAATTTTTAGCGTATAACGCCTTTATAATTCGGTATTCGACGATAGTGTATATAACAAAAGTTTCTCTAAATAACAAAATAAACAACTTTTGTTATGTGCATATTTGCCGAAACACCAATAGGAAACGGAATATCACTATTTTTAATTTCAGGCGTCCCTTATAACCCCCACTCCTGCCCGTACCTAGAAATGTTTGTATGGCTTATTATAAGGAAGTCGTTAGTGCTAATACACATACCGAGTTTTATTTAGTTCGGTTGAGTCTTTGTGCCAAATAAAATTGTTGACTCCCCCTATAATGTTTAGCGTATAACACCTTTATAGTTCGGTATACGAAAAAAGTGTACATAACAAAAGTTACTCTAAATAACAAAATAAACAACTTTTGTTATATGCATATTTGCCAAGAAACCAATGGGAAACGAAATATCGCTATTTTTAATTTCAGGGCTCCCTTATAACCCCCACTCCTGTTCGTCTCAGAGAATATTAATATAGCCTAAAGTCTAAGTTGGGTTAGTAGTAATACACATACCAAGTTTCATAAAATTCGGTTCAGCCGTTTATGCGTGAAAAGGTAACAAACAAACAAACAAACATACACGAAAGAAACAAAATGCAGTTATGGTGTCTATGACATGTGAAACGAAAAGTTATCGTGAAATTTCGCGAAAAAAATCAATGTACAGACAGAGGTTACAATTTTATATATATATATAGATATATATAATTTTGAACGATGGACATTTGTGGAAATTTTTCAAAAAAAAACCCTCATGATGAGTATGACCCTTAAGGGAAATTTGCTAATATTTGTATGTTAATGCTCTAGCATTCCCAATTTTTGTCTGATCGTTACCAAATTTCTAGGGAAATCTGCTAAAAAAGCTTTGTCTAGGCTGGCAATGCTGTTGAGATGTCAAGACTGGCACTAAGGGAATAGAGGGTAGGGCGTGTGGTGACATGTGCATGGTTCTACTATGACGATATCTCTATTATGCCCAGATAAATGAAAAGTAATTATGGGGCTAATATGCTAGGAGGGTCACGCCAACGACAAGACTTTGCATAGGCCAATTGGCCAAGATGGAATACACAAGAATTTATGAAATAAAAATAAAAACTTACTTTTAAAAATCATAATATAGTTTAAATTTTTGATCCACTATAAAACCTCAATTTTATTATGTATCTAAATTATTTAATTTCATAAACTACCTATATTAATAAGAAAAATTGTTTGAAAGTTTCTTTTTAAATATTTTTATCTATTGACTTAGTATAAAATTTTCATAAATTAAGTAACTGAAAATCTACTAAAAAACTTTTCAATTTCAAGCTAATATTTTTCCACACACACACACCTAGTTTTTTTTATTTACTTCATCAGCATAATGAAATGATTAAGGCATTTCTTGATCTTCATTTTAGATAAAAATATTGAATATTGACAAAGATAGAAAATGAATTACCTGATGTTCATCAGATGGTCTAGGAAGAACCAATTCTTCAAAATGTGAGTGAAGCTTTGATTTTCTAGGATTTACATGTGATACACTCACACTATTAGTTGTGGGCAAAGATGGTTTCTTCTTTTTAAAATTGCACTGCATGTTCTCATTATTTTCTGGTTCAAGTGAACGCTTCAGATGCCCTTGAAGTGGTCTCATAAGTTCAATAATCTGGTTCAGACATAATATAATAATACAAAATGAAATAATTGTACATAAATAATTACAGATTATTTATTTGTTAACACTCGCAATATATTTTCCTTCCTTATTTTTCATGATTATGGAAACCTATTTAACTTTTATAAATCACAGTATTTAGGGAATGATAATATTAATATAGCTTGAACTATTATATTAAAGCAGTGATGTAATTATCTATGAAATACAAATTAAATGAATAATTATAATTATGACAAAATAGTGTAATCAGAATCTGAATGGTGAAACGCTTTAAAACTAAACTTGAACCATGAACGACACCATTATGAGGTGTGGCTAGTGTTCATAGGAAGTGTGGCCCCTCTGCCACAAATGCAGAAGAGAGAAACAAATTTCCAGTCCTTATAATAATGGAGCTTTCAGGAAAAAGAAATTATATATGATTCAAAAAGATCTATAGTTTAGAATAAGATGGGATGAATAGATTTTCAGACATAGTTAACCTTAAGAAACTTCTGTCTTGTTTGTTTAAATACGGGTATTGATTTCAGGTGTTCTTTAATTTACTCAATAATTCTACTTAAAAAACCTATTTCCCTTTTAACTAATATCCTTTAATTAAAGGGGAAAAAAGATAATTTAATTAATGAACTCAAAAGACCTCAACTTTAAGTTGAATTTGTACTAGAGTGAAATGAACAAATGTAATATAACCAATCCTTGAAAATATATACATTTTTATTTTATTTTTTGAATTTGAGTTATTTGTATATTTTGAACCTTCAGACCCCCCCCCCCCACCTTCTTCCCCAGTATATTTGTCAGTACAGCTGGCTACAATCAGACCACGAAAAGGGGAGGGGCTGAATCAAAATTTAAAAATATTTCCAATATTAGGTAGGATTAAAAAATGTTATATAACAATATTACTGCAAATTTAATTTTCTATAATCATTGTTTTATTCAAGTTTTGTCTTACTTGAATATTAAGAATTATTTGAATTTTTTTGGATTAGCCTTCAGAAGACCCTCACTTCTACTCATCCAATTTTTAATTTGAATAAGTGAGTTATTAAACATCTCTCAGCTTATAATTCAATTGGTACTTAGATAGATTTCTTACTACAGCAGAAATAGAGAATACATTTGAGGAGAGATCACCAGAATCATTCATTACAACTCCTGGTAAGTCTGTATAGTATATTCAGACCCTGTGTGATAGACCTGTACACATTTTGGGATAACTGTTATATAAAAGGGCTAGGAGCCCCTAATGAGGCTTAACAAGCGTCAATTAACAAGAAAACACTAATTTACATTTATGTATATATTTTTGAGAATGATGAAAGTATGTCCTAAAAAATAATATACAAATAAAAAGGTCTGACTATATTCATTCAGAACAGCTGGAACTTGTAGAGCAAACAATCATGGATGATATTTATTATGTGATATAGAATATTTCAATTAATAAAAAATAAATCAATGGATTGAGAAGAGGCAGTGTGCATATTAAATGAAAAAATTATAGTCATTGAGCTCCTCCCCCCCCCCCAAACACAGCATATAAGATATTGCTTGTATTCTATTGTCAATAGTAGATGACAAGGAGCTGAAAGGAAATAAAGAAGAATAAAAAGAGATTTGTTTACCAGTGCAACCGTATTTGGTTTTCAAACAGTTCGGTAAAATCCTGAGAATGGTGACAACCGACACCAGGTGCAAAAAAAATATAGTTGCACAGGAAGACAACCTCTTTTTATTCTACTTTATTTGGATTGGATTCTTAAATATATATATTTTTTGGGATGAATGTTTTTCTCCCTGGATAATCAACAACAAATCACTTCATCACCATTAAGCAGATGTAAAAAAATTCAAACAAGTCAGATGCTCATTTGAAACACCCCTGTAATAACTTTTGACACTGTATAGACAAGTTAAAATGAAATGGTCATTATAAACAGCAAGCTCTCCTGATTGGCAAAAATGACACTGAAACGAACCTTCTATAAACTTAAAACCAATGGGGTTCCACAGCTTTGAGGTTAACTGTGAATCTAAGGTAAGGATATCTTTGAAGTAATGCAGATACAGAACAGGTTGTCAGTGAAAAATATGGATATGATAAAGGGTAATAGATGACATTTCACAAAAACTAAAGTGGCATGCATAGTATGTACAAGAATAGAAACATAATCAAGGTCAATGTAAGAAAGAAGTAAGATCAAGTTTGGTAATGGGTAAAATCTGACCTGGAGGAGAGGGGTGTAGAGGGGAGGAAAATAATAATTATCTCTGTTGATACGAGTAGGATCAAAAAATGGTACTCAACAAATTTTGTTCAAAATTTGATTTTTTATAATTGTTGTTCTATACATTTCATTTATTTATTTTTGTTATATCTCGCATATTAAGCGAGTTATTTACATTTTTTGGGTTTCAGCCTTCTGCAAACCCTCTTTTAAAATTGTTCAATTTATTGTTTCATATCACTCATTATTTGAAAATTTAAAAATTTCATTACCTGAATACCTAGATTATAATAAACTTACTTCCACTTCTTTGCTCCCTATACATAGTCTGCTACCTTCTTCTATTTCAACAGCCTTGATGTTTGATATTTGACCTATCACTTTATCATTTTCATCCTAGAAATCAAATGGAAAAAAATACTTCACAGTATGCAAGGTATTGAGAAGTCGAGGTTTGCTCAGAATAGAATGAAAATAAATGAAATCTAAAACCATTAATGGTTAAATGAATCATTTGGTGTCTTTATTTTTTAAACACCTTTCTCCCTCCAATGCCTCAAAATGTTTTAGAGCGTAACACAAAATAACATGTGGCAATAAGCTGAAGATCTAATGCTGATCATGTATCAATGTTATTTCATTCTATACTGGTCAACACAGACAAAGTCTAAATAAATATGACAATGCCTATTCCCACCAACAGGAATATTCAAAGAAATATACAATATTATTACCTTCAGAGTAGCACACTTAGTGTCAACTACTAATGTTCCATCTCCTTCCCATGTTTTATGCTTCTTGGTAGATCGTTTACCATAGACAACAGTAAACGTCCTGAAAAAATAAGTCAGTACATAAAATAAAATTATTCTTGGAAAATGAATGGGGAGAGTGAAGAACAGCTTCAATACAATGATAAGTAAAACTGATAACATTTGCAAAATGTGGTATGACATTTTGGTGAAGATTTTCATATTTCAGTGAAAAATAGGATTAAAAAAAAGGAAATCATTAAGATATTAATGAGTAGAGTACTCTTACAGAAAATCAAAATGTAAAAGAGTAGCACATAGTGGAAGTTAACAATCACAGTAACAAATGCCAAAGAACTTGTACTCAATATAAAATTTTAGGTATTAGTAAACTAAAAGTGTTATAAGAAGCAAGATATGATAGGACTTATTTCAGTTATTACTTATTACATTTTTAGAGTTTAGAAGAATTATTCTGTTAAGATGATTAAATTTGATTTGTGTCAAGTATTTATAATTGTTGAAATGTGCTAAGTTTAAAAATTCAGCACATTATAATTGGTTTAAAAATTACTATTCTTATTTTAATGGAGTTCCATTGAATTAAAAAAAAGAATTAATCAACCCAGAGTTACAAAGTGCTATTTTGTTTACAAATTACAAGCCATATATATAAATCATGATGAAAAACTTGTCAAGTGAAATTGGATGACAATTCCAAACATTAATAGGATCCTAAGATAATAACAATAGGGATAACAGTCTAATTACTTAAACCACTTGTTTAGAATAAATTAATTATGTACTTTGGCTGGTTTGTTTCTTTTAAATGTAGTGCCTTGTCTTGTGAAGTGGGATTAAAACTACGATTTTCACCAAGAACTTCCGGCCGTTCCTTAAATTTGTCTGAAATTACGGGTGGCTTAAACACTAATTTGTTGAAATTGGACGGCGCTTTAGATTTCCTCATAATTATGAACAGGATAAACAACAAAGATCAAAACATTTCAAAATACGAAAGCCTGATGGCGGTATAGCTGTTATGTTATCTCATAGAGGAATAGGCATACCTCTATGAAGTTAATATAACAACTAAAGCTCAGCCAAGGAACTTATAATATAAAGTAGGCCGTATGGCGATTAGCCAATCAGAACGCAGCAAGCCTGCTACGTCACTAGGTTACAAGACTTGGGGCAAGCTGAAATACAATCAATATAAGCCGTTTTATGATTAATTTGGTGAATAAAAAAAATATTAAAATGACATATGTCTGTAAATAAAACAAATTACTTTAGTTGAATATATTTTACTTGAAATATACCATGTACAAATTAGATTCCATTAAAAATAAATACATAATGGTTCCTTAAAATTGAGATACGTTCGTTTACATTTAAAAAACGTAATTTGTCTACGTAATTGACACAATACAAAGAGAAACTTTACTATAATAAGATGAAATGTTCAAAGCATGAAGGCAGTATTGACTACTATTTTACAAACAAATAAAAGTTAATAAAATTGAAACTAACCAAGCAATAAAGAAAGATATCCAGTTACTCGAATATAAGTTCGTAAATTATTTTAAACGTCAACTAGTCCATTTAGGTACAAGATTTTTAAAGGTTATCATTGGCATGCAATCCTTCTTGATCTATAATTATGCTTACATTTAGAGTCACGGGGAATCCTTGGTTCCAGTTGCATAATTGCGAAGAGAATGTAATGATGTTGGAGCCTATGCATTGAAGTCCCATAGAATAAATAACTGTGAAGAAAACAGTATTATCATTACTAACGGACCATGGGAAATAAATTCCTATACTGCACTACAGGAAACACTACAAGAAAATAATTATGTTGGCTAAAGTGCAGTTTAGTCCCCCCCCCCTACGCCGCCATCTTGTTTCGTTATAATCCCCGCTCTCGCTTAAAATCAAGGATGGCGTATTTTGGATATAAAGTATTAAAAAATATAAAGTTAGAACAACAAAAGCCCCACCCTCGGTTTTAACCACCGATGGCGTATTTTGTAAATTTTAAAGTGTTAAAAAAGATAAAGGGTGAAAGTGTATTTTAGTCCCCTCCTTGGTGGCGCACAATGGCGATGGCGGCCATATTGTTTTTCTAACCCTATCTTTTTAACACTTCAAAATTTCCAAAATACGCCATGGGTGTTTTACACCGAGGGTGGGTTTTTTTTCTAACTTTATCTTTTTTAATACTAAAATTTCCAAAATACGCCATCGGTGGTTAATCCGAGGGTGGGGGTTTTGTTTTTCTAACTTTATCTTTTTTAACACTTTAAAATTTCCAAAATACGCCATCGGTGGTTAAAACCGAGGGGAGGGGCGGGGGAATATTAATTTTAACTTAACGCTCCTACAAAATCACGATGATTTTGGCCTTTTTTTCTGCATCGCCTTTGAAATCCATCAGCAAAATTTTCTCGCTGTAGCAGGCGCATGTTCTTCCCACATTTTGGGCATTCGTACGTAGGCGATAAGAATCCCACTTTTATGCACCATTCAATAACGGCACGCTTTCCCTGCACTTCCAATTGAGTAAAAAACTTTGTCGTGCACTCACTTTGTTGAGCCATAGCTAAAACGGAAAGTATATGAATAGTAAACACTAGCAAAAAGCAATACATCGGACTGTATGTCGGACGGTAGCAAGAAACAAGCTGTCGGACAGTGACGTAACAAGATGGCGGCTAGGGGGGACTAAAATACACTTTAGCCAAGATAAAGTTAGAAAAACAAAATGGCCGCCGTCGTCATCGTGCGCCACCAAGGGGAGGACTAAAATACACTTTCACCAATTATGTTTCTTAGATTTTAAATCTTACCTTTTAAAAGGCTGTCATTGGCTTGTAGTTCGTCTTGTCCTAAAAAGGTGCGTCTTATATATTTTGAGCCGTATTTCACGTTTATTACTCCAACATTGCCCAGATGTTTCACTTTTTGAGTCAGAAGTAGAGCTAGTAGATTGTTTACTTATTGACGACCTGGTAAATTTAGATGGGACACAGTTTCTTCTTTTAATTTCAATCTATTAGGAACATAGCCTAACAATTCTGCTTGTAAATTCCTTTCATAATCACTATCGCTGAAATGTTTGAACAAACACAAGAAATATCAGAATTAAATTTCATATCTCCTCGTCTACACACGACTGCCCACTGTTCCTTAATTTCTAGGTTTTTCGGGAACTAATGATAAGATATAGATTTGCCTGATTTCGTGGAGTTGTTGGATCATGTTGCTACAGTACACTCACACGACATTTTGCAAAAAAAACAAAAAAAACACGTATAACAATAGAAAATAAAACAATTCACTAAAAGGCAACAATGCTCACAAGGTAAATTAAGGTGAACTCGCTGAACTGTGGCAACTAGCTACGTCATGCGGGGGATTTTGGAAAATTCGAAATATCTCCGTTACTATGCGTCGGATCGAAAAATTGTATAGAATCAATCTTATTGTAAATTAAATTTACTATAAATATTGTTTTATACATTTATTCTGTATCTTGAATACTAACCGAGATATTTGCATTTGTATGCATGTGTGTGGTCGGCAGGAGTCGGCTATGTTCGGGACTCTCCGCCGAGAGCTAGTGCGGGCCGTTTCGATAACTATTCGTCCCTCGTGAATAGGTTTAGAAATTCCTTACTACTACTGTTGTTATTAGGCGGATTTCTCTATTGTAAAACTTCACGTGGGAAATCTGCTTAGTTTACGCAGTCCCTGCGGGACGGACGTTTTATAGAGATGGCAATGGTAGAAATAAATTCTTTTGAAAGTAAATATTAGATTATGTTAAGAAAATATGAGCTATTTAACTTTACATGTGTTAAACACACATAATAAGGTTAGATACCAAATATGGTGTTCATTGAACATTCATATTGTGAGATACGTGCAAATACGTTGTGATGATGACGTCATCAATTAAGATTTTCGTTCTTTATTCGAAAATGTTTATTTGATCCCTACCATACTCGATATTTAACCTTTTCAATCAAGGCTAAAGATCATATTTGTCATTGGCTGAAATCGGACTTGGAATGGTGGGGGTACTAAACCTCTAAAGAGAGGAGGGAGTCCAAAATACAAAATATCTACCTTATTATGACTCGGATCGTAAAATGTTATGAACCCAATTGTGTTCAACTATTGATGTTCTACAATTTTTAGTAACTCAAGTATTAGGCGAGTTATTTGTACTTACTTGTTTTCAGCCTTCAATACCCCCCCTCCCCCTAATCACGTGGGAAATACCCGTCGTTGCTGCGGATTTGTTAATAATAAAATTATTTGTTATTTAAGAGTTCACTGTCCTCAATATTTTTATTTTTCCCGTCTCCTGTGCATGTAGTTTTTTTTTACAACTTAATGGATCATATAATTCATAATCGTAGAAAGTATTCTATCTCCTAAACCATGTATGAAAAAAAGTTCCTTTCCCTTGTTTTTGGTGCGTCAATACCGCTAAACCCCCGCTCCAATTCGAACCTAAAAATTTTAATATAGCTTATAATCATGGAACAATTAATGCTAATTTATATATAGAGCTATGTTAGTTCGGTTCAATCGTTAGTGGCAAATAAAATTGTTGGCGGCCTCTTTAGGTTTTAGTGTATATCTCGTTTATACTTTGTTAAACGACAAAAGTGAATACAACAAAAGTTCCTCTACATAACAAAATAAACAGATTTTATCCTGTGAACATTTGCCGAAAAACAAATAGGAAACGAAATATCGGTATTTTTAATTTCAGGCCTCCCTTACAACCCCCACTCCTGATTGCCCATGGAAATGTTGGTACAACTTATTATCATGGAGTTTGTGGTAGTTCACATACCGAGTTTTGTTAAGTTCGGATTAGTTTTTTGTGCCCAATAAAATTATTGACCCCCACTATACTTTTTAGCGTATAACGCATTTTTTTTCGGTATATGACGAAAGTGTATATAACAAAAGTTACTCTAAATATCAAAATAAAAAACTTTTGTTGTGTGCTTTTTTGCCAAAAGCCCAATAGGAAACGAAATATCGCTATTTTTAATTTCAGGCCTCCCTTATAGGCTCCACTCCTGTTCGCCTCAGGTGCTATTAATATAGCACAAAGTCTAAATTGGGTTAGTAGTAATATACATACCAAGTTTCATAAAATTCGGTTTTGCTGTTTTTGCGTGAAAAGGTAACAAACAAACAGACACGAAAGAAACAAAATGCAGTTATGGTGTCTATGACATGTGAAACGAAAAGTTATCGTGAAATTTCGCGAAAAAAATCAATGAACAGACAGAGGTTACAATTTTATATATCTACTAGCTAAGGTACCCGTGTTCGCCCGGGAATTCATTTGAGACTGAATGGTGATGATTTTTTTTGGCAAAGCTTTACTTTGCACAATATTTTAACTTTTACCCGTGCCAGTGCTTAGGGTTTATACCCGTCATTGCTGTGCATTTGTTAATAATAAAATTAATTTTTTATGTAAGACTTGACTGTGTTCCATATTTTCATATTTCCCGTCTCCTGTGCAATATGCATAGATTTGGTTTATTAAGGATAAAATATTAACATAGATTTGAATTTATTTTTCCAGTGGAGGTACCTGGTAGTTGGTATTGTAAAGAATTGTTGAACATATCAATATTTCTACGCGAATTACTTGCTTCATACATTGTTCCCGAAAAAAATGTATAAAACAAAAGTAACTCTAAATAACAAAGTAAACAACTTTTGTTTATGAGCACGTTTATCGAAAAACAAATAGACAATGAAATATCGCGAGTTATTATTTCAGGCCTCACTCATAACCGCCACTCCCGTTTAGACCTACAAATGTTAATATAGCTTATAATCATGGAAGAATTAAGGCAAATTCACATACCGAGTTTTGTTAATTTTGGTTCAATCGTTAGTGCCCAACAAAATTGTTGGCTCCCGCTTTAGTATTTAGTGTATATCTCGTTTATACTTTGTTATATGACAAAATTGAATATAACAAAAGTTACTTTAAATAACAAAGTAAACAACTTTTGTCATGTACATAATTGCCGAAAAACCAATAGGAAACGAAATATCCTTATTTTTAATTTCAGGCTTCCCTTACAACCCCCACTCCTGCCCGTCTCTAGAAATGTTGGTATGGCTTATTATAATGAAGGTGTTAGTGCTAATACACATACGGAGTTCCGTTTAATTCGGTTAAGTCTTTTGTGCCAAATAAAATTGTTGACTCCCACTATAGGTTTTAGCGTATATCTCGTTTATAATTCGGTATACGAAAAAAATGTATATAAGAGCTGAGGACAGGGAGAGGGAGTGAGAGAGGTTCTAGATTACAGGAAGGTCTCCTCACCCCTCCAGGTTAACCAACAGAACATGACTAATTCCAACTCTCAATTCCGCTAACATTACCTTATATTCACATTCTATTTTCAATTCTAATTATGTATGTTTAAATACTTTCGTTTTTTGTGAATTAATTTATTTTTTTAAACACATTAAAGGAAGAAATTACTTCCGATTAATTAATGTTCCGGCGAAAGACAGAGGAAGGGGGGGAGGGGTAATATACTTTGCTCCTCATGAAACAGTTACTTGTTTTTAAAATGCTTCATACAATTGAAATGTTCTTTTTTATCGTCATAATATATCATGGTGAGGTAAAATTAAATGATTGAATGGTATAACTTATTCAAACATTGGAATGAATTACAGGCTACAATATTGATATTTTTATACGACCAAGATATATATTAAGTTACTCTAAATAACAATGGAACAGTTTTTGTTATGAGCATGTTTGCTAATATAGCTTATAATTTAGTAGCAGTTGGTGCAAAGTGAGATGATACTGAGTACCGTTGACTGCGCCTAACTAAAGTTTTTAGCGTATATGTCGTTTATGCTTCCATATAACACAAAAGCATATATAACAAAATAAACAACTCTTATTATGTGCATGTTTACAAAAAAAAACCAATAAGAAATAATATATCGCGATTTTTCATTTCATGCCTCCATTACAACCCCTACTCCTGTTCGTTACTAAAAATGTTCCTATTGATTATAATCAAGGATGAGTTAATACCAACCTACATACGAAGTTTTGTTTAGTTCGGTTGAGTCTTTTGTGCCAAATAAAATTGTGGACTCCCGCTATAGTTTTTAGCGTATAATTCATTTATACTTCGGTATACGACAAACGTGTATATAATAAAAGTTACTCTAAATAACAAAAAAGTCCGTCACGCAGGGGCTGCGTAAACTAAGCAGATTTCCCACGTGAAGTTTTACAATAGAGAAACTTCAGAATAGAGAGTCAAACAGTTACGGGAACGGCCAGAACTAGCTCTTGACGGAAACTCACAACTAGACCCGAAGTTAGACAATCTCATCTCATAAGCTGAAAACAGAAAAATACTAATATCTCGGTTAATATTACAGATACAGAATAAATGTACATAACATTATTTATAGTAAATGTAATTTGCAATAAGATTGATTCTATATAATTTTTCGATCCGACGTATAGTAACGGAGATATTTTGAAAATCCTCCCCTCTAAACCCCCCTCACACTTGTCTGATTTCAACCATTAACTTAACGAACTTGATCTTTATTTTTGCATAAAACGTTTAAATATCGAGTTTGGTAACGATCAAATGAAAATTGCGACCGCTATAGCGTTAACAGACAAATATATATATATATATATATATATATATATATATAATTTTGAACGGACCTCATTTTCGTCATCTCCTGGGTAGGATCGATGGACATTTGAAGAAATTTTTCGAAACTCGCGTCATGAGTACGACCTCAATAGCTGATTTCCCTTAAGGGAAATCTGCTAAAATAAACAACTTTTGTTATGTGCATATTTGCCGAAAAAGCAATACGATACGAATTATCACTATTTTTAATTTCAGGCCTCCCTTATAACCCCCACTCCTGTTCGTCTCAGAGAAAATTAATATAACCTAAAGTCTAAGTTGGGTTAGTAGTAATATACATACCAAGTTTCATAAAATTCGGTTCAGCCGTTTATGCGTGAAAAGGTAACAAACAAACAAACAAACAGACAGGCACAAAGAAACAAAATGCAGTTATGGTGTCTATGACATGTGAAACGAAAGGTTATCGTGAAATTTCGAGAAAAAAATCAATGTACAGACAGAGGTTACAATTTTATCTATATAAATCTCTGTATGGTGTGCATAGTTGTTTACTTTTTTATTTAGAGTAATTTTTGTGTACATTCACTTTTGTCGAAATATGAAGTAAACACAGGATATTTGCTAAACGGGAGTCAATAATTATATTAGTACTTGTAATTCAAATAAAGGGTTAGAACCGCCAATATAAATGATACTATTGTCATACCTCTCGGTGGAGACCGTCGTCACTGGCTGATGGTTGAGTACCGCTGACGGAATATTATAAATATTAGTACTTATTTAAGGGGTTTTAATCTATATATATATATAAAATTGTAACCTCTGTCTGTACATTGATTTTTTTTGCGAAATTTCACGATAACTTTTCGTTTCACATGTCATAGACACCATAACTGCATTTTGTTTCTTTCGTGTATGTTTGTTTGTTTGTTACCTTTTCACGCATAAACGGCTGAACCGAATTTTATGAAACTTGGTATGTATATTACTACTAGCCCAACTTAGACTTTAGGCTATATTAATATTCTCTAAGACGAACAGGAGTGGGGGTTATAAGGGAGACCTGAAATTAAAAATAGCGATATTTCGTTTCCTATTGGTTTTTCGGCAAATATGCACATAACAAAAGTTGTTTATTTTGTAATTTAGAGTAACTTTTGTTATATGCACTTTTGCTTTATACGGAAGTATAAATGAGTTATACGCTAAAAGCTATAGCGGGAGTCCACAATTTTATTTGGGACAAAAGACTCAACCGAACTAAACCAAACTCGGTATGTGAATTAGCACTAACGCCTTCCTTATAATAAGCCATACTAACATTTCTAGGGACGTGCAGGAGTTGGGGTTATAAGGGAGGCCTGAAATTGATAATAGTGATATTTCGTTTCCTATTGCATTTACGGCAAATATGCACTTAACCAAAGTTGTTTATTTTGCTATTTAGAGAAACTTTTGTTATATGCACTTTTGCCTTATACGGAAGTATAAATGAGTTATACGCTAAAAACTATAGCGGGAGTCCACAATTTTATTTGGCACCAAAGACTCAACCGAATTAAACCAAACTCAGTATTTGAATTAGTACTAACGCCTTCATTATAATAAGCTATACTAACATTCCTTGGGACTGGCAGGAGTGGGGGTTATAAGGAAGGCCTGAAATTAATAATAGTGATATTTCGTTTCCTATTGCATTTTCGGTAAATATGCACATAACAAAAGTTTATTTTGTTATTTAGAGAAACTTTTTTATATACACTATCATCGTATACCGAAGTATAAAGGCGTTATATGCTGAAAATTATAGCGGGAGACAACAATTTTATTTGGCACAAAAGACTCAACCGAACTAAATAAAACACTTAGTATGTATATTAAAACTAATGCCTTCCTTATAATAAGTCATACTAGCATTTCTAGGGACGGGCAGCAGTGGGGGTTATAAGGAAGGCCTGAAATTAATAATAATGATTTCCTATTGGGGTTTCGGCAAATATACACATAACAAAAGTTGTTTATTTTGTTATTTAGAGAAATTTGCTCAACACTTCATTTCAATATGAACTACCAGGTACCTCTCCTGAAAAAATTAATTCAAATGTGTCAATATTTTCTTCTTATTAATTCAAATCTATGCATAATGCACAGGAGACGGGAAATATGACAATATGCAGGACAGTGAAGTCTTACATAAAAAAATAATTTTATTATTAACAAATGCCAACAACGGGTATTAACCCTAAACACTGGAACGGGTAAATGTCAAAAAATTGTGCAAAGTAAAGCCCTGCCAAAAATAAACTTTCACCATTCACCCTCAAATGAATAATAAAATAATACATTGAATCAATATTTTAAGGAAAACTATGGAGATACTGGAGCGGAAGGAGGTCGGAGCCTAAACAGTTAATTGAGTTAATTAATTTCCTGTTAAATGCTTTCATTACTGGAAATGATTTCCACTGAGCTCTACTATTACGAATATAATCTAATGTACAAAACTATGTTTAAACTATATGTGCTCGGATTGGTTTTTGACAGGAAATAAGTTTCATTATAGAGGATATTTAATTGTAATAAATGCTATCCACGATTATGGTTTGAAGTATTCAAAAAGGTGAGTTGGAAAAGTGGAGAGGGATAGATTAGGAACACATTTTTATTTATTCTTCAAAATTAATATTTCTCATTTATACGTCGCCTGCCTGACCCTCACGGGAAAACAATGCGCCCAGACGGGAAGTGTAGTAAACATTGAAGCATTGTCAAAAAAAAAAAAAAAAAATACTATTATCATTCAGCCTCAAATGATTTCCCGAGCGAAGCCGGGTACCTTAGCTAGTAAATGAATAAAATGACAAATGGTGTTATGTTTTCGTCTTATATGATAGTTCAAAGTATGATTCAGATTAGTGAGGTTATAAATCTTCCTCACCCCTCCTCATTTATTTATTTTTCCTAGAAAATAACTTTGTTATTTATTTCCAATAGAAATATAAACGATAAGAGCATTTCCATTATTTAATTTGTATAATGTACCTTGATGTTATTGAAACAAATATGTAATATCATAACAATTAAACGTTAATGGTGATGTCATGACAAAAATCAATATGCGATTAAACTCAATATGATATTTTCAGGGTACCATTATTATTTAATTCCATCCGGTAGATAAATTATAAAATATCGTTTTGAATTAATAATTTAAGTAGAAGAATGTTGAGAAGTCTCATGCCGGAGCGAAAGATGACGGGAGCCTTACCAGTTAATTGAGTTTACTTATTTCCCGTCTGGCATTACTGGAAGTGATTTCCAATGAGATTCACTATTGCAAATATAATCTTACGTGCAAAACTTTGCCTAAACTATGTGAGCTCGGATTGGCTTTTGAAAGGTAATATGTTGATTATAAATGATATTTAATTGTAATAAATGCTGCCCATGATTATGGTTTGAATTATTGAAAAACAGTGAGTCAAAAAGTGTAGAGGGATAGATTAGGAACACATTTTCATTTATCCTTCAAAAATAAAATTTCTATTCTATTAATCCCCAAAAGTTACCCTTCAGGGTGGCTATTTCAGAAAATCATTACGTTGTGGAGGGAAGTGTAATTGTACACATTGAAGTCTTACTATCAAAATACCATCATTAGTTAGTCAAGAATGATTTCCCGGGCATCGCCGGGTACCTTAGCTAGTAAGTATATATATATATATATATATAGATTAACCAAGGGCGCAGTGCATTGTTAAATAAATTGTGGTGATAAAAACTCTGAAGCTTATGTGTGTTTAATTTTGCAATCCAAAAGATCTCTAATAAACAACGTTTATTACTGATTTTGTAATAAACTTAACAATATGTTAAAAAGACTTGAAACTTAAGCTGGGCATGAGATGTGTTGTGATACAGCAGCTTAAAGTGCATTACTCATGAATGAGCTAGCATTTTACAGAAGGACGGAAATACAAGTAGCTCAATAGTCAAGATAGAGGAAAACGTATAGAACTTGCATTAAACCAAAAGAAGGAACCAGCGTAACGAGTTAAATGCTAGAGATTTAACTTTTCACCCTTCAGTAAACCCCCTGCACCTACTCCTTCTCATTTCACATCAGCAATAAGGCAATATATCTCATCCCAAAAAGGCCTATTAAACCTTAAATACGATATTGTTGTTATCAGGCAAGGGGTGTTAGAGACGTTTTACTAATTCTCTACATTCCCCCCTTCCCCTTTTCGAAGATTCAAAATTTATCCTTTAATCTGAGGCGGATTGAAGAATGTTTCACAAGCAATCTTGTTGAGAAGTTAATTGTTCTGCAATTGTCTTTGTAGACATTTGTTCCATACACACACACACATACATATATTTGTCTGTTAACGCTCTATGGATCGACATTTTTTTATTAATTGGTTACCAAACTCGATATTTAAACGTTTTCAGTAAAACTAAAGATCAAGTTCGTTAATGGCTGAAATCTGACCAGTGGGAGGGAGTTCCGAAAAATCTTAATATCTCAGTTATTATGCGTCGGATCAAAATATTGTATAGAACCAATCTTATTGCAAATGTTATTGTTAAATAAATGTTGTACTGTACCTTTTTTCACTATGCTGACTATTAATGGAGATATTCGCATTTTCCAGGTTTTGGCCTTCAAAACCCCTACTTCTACTCATGCTACATTAACAATAATCTGTTATATTATGAAGCACTTTATTTAAAGCCTAAATACCAAATATTGTTCTTATATTGAACATTTAAGTTTTGAGATAAATGCAAATACCTGATGCACGTGTGAAATCTGCTTAGTTAACCCAGCCCCAGCATAACAGATTTTGTTGTAGCAAAAAATGGATAAATTAAGACAAGATTATCTTGATATATTTTATTTCCTATACATATTTCATATCAAGGGGAATAATTCTTCAGCAGCATTAATACTTTACACTCACACTAAATGTATATATCCAGTATATGTACTGTACCTTATAGTTAGTTGTTCGTGGCACCATTTAACTTAAGGAAAGCCGCAATATCTTGATGTTGTTGTATTTCAGCAAAATCAAGGGGAGTATTACCTTGTGCTGACTTGCAGTTGATGCAACTTTTCAAGTCTATAAGAGTCTTTGTTGCACTCAATTTTCCAGAATATGCAGCATAATGAAGAGGCAGCCACTTGGTATCATCAACAGCATGGACGCTCAAACCTTTCTTCACCATCCAATGAATAGAGTTTACTGCATCATAACCTGCTGCCACATGAAGTAGAGTTCTGTGGTCATCGTAAAATGTCTGCCGCACATCTGCTCCTGAGTCTACGAGCAGAGCAGCAATAGTAACGTGGTCCTTCATCACAGCATTTTGTAGTGCTGTATGTCCTTTTGAACTCTTGCAGTCGATACAGCAGTTCAGTTCGATGAGTATCTTCGTTGCATTCAATTTACCACTGTTTGCAGCATAATGTAGAGGTGTCCAATTTTCATTGTCAGTAGCATTGATGCTAATTCCTTTCTTCAACAGCCAGCGAATAGAATTTACTGCATCATATCTAGATGCCTCATGGAGCAGAGTTCTGTGGTCATCGTAAAATGTCTGCAGCACATCAGCTCCAGATTCTATGAGCTGAGTCGCAATTTCAATGTGGTCCATCACCAAAGCATTTCGTAATGCTGTGAATCCTTCTGAACTCTTGCAGTCGATACAGCACTTCAGTTCGATAAGTGTCTTCGTTGCATTCAGTTTTCCAGAAGTTGCGGCATAATGTAGAAGTGTCCATTTTTCATTGTCAGTAGCATTGATGTTGAGTCCTTTGTTCAACAGCCAGCGAATAGAATTCACTGCATCAAATCTAGTTGCCTCATGGAGCAGAGTTCTGTGGTCATCGTAAGATGTCTGTAGGACATCAGCTCCAGATTCTATGAGCTGAGTCGCAATTGTAGTGTGGTCCTTCACGACAGCATTTCGTAACGCTGTGTGTCCATCTAAACTCTTGCAGTCGATACAGCACTTCAACTCGATAAGTGTTTTCATTGCATTCAGGTGTCCATTTAGTGCTGCCAAATGTAGAGGAGTCCATTTTTTAATATCAGTAACATTGATGCTAAGTCCTTTGTTCAACAGCCAGCGAATAGAATTTACTGCATTAAATCTAGATGCCTCATGGAGCAGAGTTCTATGGTTATCGTAAAATGTCTGCAGCACATCAGCTCCAGATTCTACGAGCTGAGTCGCAATTGTAGTGTGATCCTTCACCACAGCATTTCGTAATGCTGTGTATCCTTCTGAACTCCTGCACTCGATACAGCACTTCAGTTCGATAAGTGTCTTCGTTGCATTCAGTTTTCCACTATTTGCGGCATAATGTAGAGGTGTCCATTTGTCATTGTCAGTAGCATTGATACTGAGGCCTGCCTTTACCAACCAGCGAATAGAGTTTACTGCTCCCTTTCTTGCTGCCTCGTGGAGAAGATTTCTGTGTTCTGCAAAGAATGTTTGCTGCAAGTCTGCTCCTGCTTGGAGGAAACTAGCTGCAATGTCTGTGTGGTCATTGGTCACTGCCAGGTATAATGGTGTTAATCCTTCTGCATTCCTGGCATCAACAATATACCTCAAGTTGGGACGACTCTTCCCGACTTCTGCTCTTCCATTACTATCATCGAATGTAGCATTGAGCCCGAGACTTCTTCTAGCTCGGGGCATTTCCGATTGCAGAACACTGTATGTATCTGCCCCTTGGGCCAGAATCTCCTGGCCCTTGCCCCTGTTTTCCTCCTTAGCCAATATACCTGCAAGCTCTGCTTCAGATTCTAGCTGATTACTCTTCAATGCCTTCATAAAAGCTGTTTCTTTGTCTAAATCCTTCCATTTCTTGAGAGTGTTTAACGTGTATGGTGAAGTGTAATGCCTGACCACCCATTTCCTGTCTGGTCTGTAGTTTTTTTGGAAGTCTGCAGTCTTTTTCACTCTGTCTAAGCTCACCTGAAACAATAAAGATAAATCACAATTAAGGAATACTTCTCGCTCTCTCTCTCTCTCTCTCTCTCTCTCTCTCTCTCTATATATATATATATATATATATATAGAGAGAGAGAGAGAGAGAGAGAGAGAGAGATTCTAGAAGTGTTATTTTAAATAATAAAGTAATTTTCTTTTTATTATGATTTTTTAATAATCTTTAATGAATGGCCTCCCGTTAACTAGTAAGTATCTTATTTTGTATTAAATGTTTAAACTGTATGCTTTCTCTTTGGGAAAAAAGAATATTT